>SJYX01020600.1:129350-239529 GCA_006410675.1 Oreotragus oreotragus | reverse complement strand
GGGTGGGTGGGTGGGCTGGGGTGGGGTGGGGGCGGCTGCCTATGGGAACAACCGGCCCTTCCAGGGAAGCGGAGCGGGACCGCCGCGTTCCCCTCGATTTGCACCGTCATTCGGGCTGTTGGGAAGGCAGAGGGGAGGCGCTCTGCGTGCCTCCGTGTACCTGGATCTGAGTGCAGAAGTGTATATGAATGCCTGTGCCTCTGTGTGAGTTGTCAGGGCTTTGGTAGCGTCCGGAGCGAATTCGAGGGGGTGGGTGACCTCCAAAACTCGCAGAAACTGGAAGGGGGCGAGAGAAGGGTACATCCCTTTCCTCGGAAGGACTTGGAAGACTTGGACTCTCCCCCCCACACCCCCGCCCTTTTCCGCCCCGGCTCTTCTTTTGTTATCAAGTCCTTTGGATAAACGGTGGGGCTGGGCGCGCTGGGGAGCCGGGAGCCAGTCTGTACCCGCGCGGGGGGCGGGGGCCGGGCCTTGGGACCCGGTTTCCACCCTCGCTCACCCGGCCGGTGCCCGGTCGGCGCCGAAGTCGGGTCTGGGACCTGCCCTCGGCGTGCTCGCGGTTTCCACTCTCACCACACCATTCCTCCCTCCCTCATTTTTGTCTCTGTCTCCCACTCCGCACAGGTACCGAGAACTTTCTAGGGGTGAGTTTTAGAATATCTCATAGGCATTCTTTTTATGCGTTTTAATTTTATCCCTTGATTCCTTAGATTAGTAAACTTCATGAGATGGTAACTTGACTAAAGATACTTGGGAGAAGCGAGGAGTGAGGCGGTGTGTATATGAAGAGTTTGTCGGTGTATGTGTGCGTGTGTGTAGGTGTAAGAACACACCTCCGTTCAAGGGGCTTTGGAGTGTCTGCCGGTGCGACAGCGGAGGAAGGTGAGTCCATGAGACTGTGGCGCGGCCACACGCGAAGTTGTGAAGGCTGTCTGAAATAACCTTTGGGGAGCGAGTCCCAGGTGCCGGTTTCTGACAACCGGACGGTTCTGTCTCTGCAGAGCAGAGCTTCTGAGGCTGCCTGTATCCTGCTGCTCTGTTAGTGTCTGAGTCACTGGGTTAGTGGCTGTCGAAGTGTCCCCCAGATCAACTGTAGATCTCCCAGACCCCGCGAGCCCAGCCATAGGCCCCGCGTCGCCGCAGCCTCCCGGCGAGGCCCGGACACTTAATGCTGGGGGCGGCGTCCAGAGATGACCGCGGGGGACCTCCCTTCCCTCCTCCCCCCAGCCCTCCAGCCAGCCGTCTCCAGACTCAGTCCTTTCCCTCTCCTGGAATTTCAGCAGCTTTCTTTTTACCCCCGGCAGCTGGGGGAACCAGAGAGTGGCCCCCTGTGTCCCTTGGAATAGGCGTGCCACGGTGTGGTCGCACATGCTCTCAGGCCTGCGCGATGCAGCGCGCGCGCGCGCGGGTCTTGGTCTTCGCGCATTCGCTCTTCGAAAAATCGAACTCCGAAGGTGCGAGCGCACGGGGGCGCCTGGGGGTCTGCACTCCCAGGGTTTTCGGGAGGCTGCAGCAGCCGAACCTGCACACCTCGAAGGGGAGGTCAAATCCCCGAAGGCCATGAGGCCGTGGAGGTAGGGGGAATTATTAATGACTCCGCGCTGGGCCTAATGCCTCCAACCCCCAGCGGCGATTGGCGTGGATGTCCTGTGGATTTTATTTGCACACAATGGAACTGATTTGTTTTCTCTAAAAAAGGAGTGGGCTTGGCAGATATTTGAGGAGGGGGTGGGAGGAGAAGGAAAGAGAGAGAGAGAGCTGAGGAAAAAAGTTTGAAAATGCCTTGAACTATTCACTGTCGAGATGGCTAATCAGTATTGAGGCCGGAGGGCAGGCGGGCCGCCTTTCACCGCCGCTTCCCTTTCATCTCGGGCTCGGCGGAGGCGCTCAATTAAAAGCCTATCAGTTTGTAAGTAAATCAACGCCTATCAGAGTTGTCACATCAAACAAAACGATTATTATTGCAGCCCGCCTCCCCTATTAATCTCCCTCGAAGATAATCCGCCTGACAGGTCAGGCCCGGCGAGCTGGAAAGCCTGGCCCAGAGCGTCCAAACAGTCCTGGACTGGCGCGCGCCTCTTGGGGCACCCCCTGTTCCCCGTCCCGCCCCGCCTCGTGGTGCCCCGGGAGTGGGGAGAGAAAGGGCGCGCGGAGGCCACTGGACCCAGGCCCGCCCCTCCAGACTGGGAGCCGAGCCGAGATTCGCTGGGCAGGTGGGGGACGGTCCCCGGCGGCACTAGCCTCCTCTGGGGCCAGGGAGGTACCAGGCTTGCCTTTGCCAGCGCCTGGCCTGGTCCCTGGGCCTCACCAAGGCCTGCACTCTTCTCGGCTCATCTCCTCTGATTCTTCCCCCACCCCCTTGTCTTTTTTGTTTCCTCTTTTGCCTCTTTCTTGGCTCTCAGCCTTTTCTTCCTTTCCCCCCCTTTTCATTTGTACTTTTTCTACTAGCCAGGGAATGTTTCCTGTTCTCACTCACTCCTCTCAGTATACGGTATATACCACTTCAGCGCAACCACACTCTCTGAAGCAGGGCATTCTCAGGGTCCGGGTTACTTCTCTGCGGCAGGGCTGCCTCAGGAGTGTGTGCAATTCCCAGGAAGTCAGCACCAAATCCTTCTAATTTCTTCTCAAGCAGGGATTGTCAGAAGCTCTGCGCCTGTTTAAGGGTTGAGTGTATTTGGAGGGGTGAGAAAAAAAAAAAAAAAAGACCAGGTGGTGAGATGAGTGGAGGGTGGCAAGCTCTCTATTCTAGAATTAGCATTTGGTGTTGGAATTTCACAGCTGCAATGTCTCTGAACTAGCTGGTGGCGTTGCTTGGGCTTTGCAAATATGCGGGGGAGACCTATGGGGCATCTGGGCCTCTGTACTGAGTATGTGAGGGGGTGCCTAACATTTCTTAAGTAAATACGCCCAGATAACTGCTTCTATAGCCTCAGCTGTCCTTCCAAGGGCCGGGCGCGGCTTGGATTCCATACGGGTGTGAAATCGTGGCCTTCTTCCGTTTGGCCTCTGACTTCGAGTTTTGAGGTGCCTCGGAACCAAGCGAGACCCGCCCTGTTCTTCTCTTTTACTCCAAACCGATAGGCCTAAACGCGCACTGCTCCGGCCGGAATTAAGGTGTGCTTGAAGTGTCCGAGGGGGGAGGAGCTGCCCGCAGCACCTGAGGCCCTGGTACCCGGAGTGCTGGCTTCAGCGCTTCGGAATCTTCATGTGTTATCTGGGAGAACCCCCAAGGTGCGGCATTGTTGCCTGTTCCGGCGGAGACTCTCCCAGTAGTCGCCCCAAGGTCCGAGGCAGCGAGTATCTCAATAGAGCCCACCTCAGCTTGCTGAGCACCCGTAGCTGCAAGAACCGGTGGCCCCTACCACGCGTTCCCGAACGCCCCCCTATTTGTGCACACCTAGCAGTAATACCTATTTCCTTATCTAGAAATATTGTATCCGTGCAGCGGCTCAATTATCTGCGCGCTTGCTTTTCTTAAATGTATTTATATGACTTCTGCCACGCCGCAGATATTTAGAGAGGTACACATACCGCGGCACACCTCGACGATGCGGAACTCGCTCTGTCTGTAGGATATATTCACTGGGTGGTTATTTGGAAATAAGCGCTCTCTCGAGCCCAGGTTACACCCAAGCAGAGGCTGTAAAATGACACTTGCTCCAGAATTTTCCCCACTTAACTATATGTGCACACATCGAGAATTTAATACTATTTTATATCCCTCTACATATCTAAATATTCAGATGTTATGTTACATGCCCTTGAAGCCGGAAGCGATCCTGCAGTTCACACTGGACTTGGAGCTGTTTGTATAATTTTCATCACCCTGCACTTAAAGATGAATCTTAGTCTAATAAATTCAACCTTGTCAGTTTTAGAATCGACGTAATTTCTCTGGCTGCGGGTGCGCTGCGTGTATCAGAATAAATCCAGCTCTCAGGCATCCAGCAGGAAACGGATCCCGGTTCCCGGGTGTGGAGGCGCCCCATCCGCCCAGCTCAGGACGCGAGGCGGCTCCTCGTGCCCAGAAGGCTGCAGGTCTGTCTTCCGAGGGAGGCTGGACTATCAGCGCCCTCGGCCTTAGCAGTCTCTCGCGGTCGGCAGTGCCCGGTAGCCCCCACCCTCTGCCGGTGCTTCGGAAACCCGCCCGGGCCAAGTCCGCCCGCGGCGAAAATTGAAAGCAAATTCCACGGCAGACGGAGCTCGAACTTTCTTCAAAGCAAGTTTGCAGCAGAGATTCGGTGGTCGCTTTGAAACGACAGCACGCTTTAGGGGTGTGTCCGAGCGCCAAGTGGGGAGGTGGGCAAAGAGGGTACCTGGTGGCCGAGCTTGGTCCGCGGCGAAACGCAAAGGAAGGCGCCTCCCTTTCCTTATTTCTCGCCAACTTCTCGGGCCTTGCCCCGTAAAAAAATAGTTTCCAAGGTGCCGCGGACGCTCAGGATGCGTTTATGCGAATCGCACAAGGGAGAAGGCGACTTTGTAAAAGTTGCCGAAAGCTTTGCCCAAGCGTCTGCCCAGCGGGGCTCAAGAAAGCTTGGGACCAACTCGCCTTCTCCCGGGCAGAATTGAGCCCCTTTGGAGAGTCCCCTGCCCAGCGCTTTCCCCTCACCTCGAAACCGCACGTAAATAACCTGCTGCTGCCTGCACTGCAAACTTCCCCCCGCGCTGCCGCGGTTGGCGGGCGAGGCCCGGACGCAGAGCCAGCCCGCAAGGCCGCTCGTCTGCCCGCTCATCCCAGCCTTGAGATAGGCTTGCGCGGAGATGAGAGGATGAGTGTGGTTCTGTCTCCCACTCGGCTGCCCACTTGGCTGCCCAGACCATCACCGTGGACCTCCCAGAGCAGCGCTCCCCCTGGGGAGCGGTGGTCTTGGGGGGCTGAGGAGGGCGCAAACTGCGCGCACGGGGGGAGAGGGGGCGGCCGCCGGTCTCTCCGCGGGGCCTGTCGCCCGGCCGGCCGCGGCGGGTGAGTGATGAGGGCAGAGAAGGGCGCCCATAAATCGCGGGTGTCAGGGCGAAAAACTCTCTTTATTGTCTGCGTGATGGATGGGCCCGGGGACGAGACACCAAATACTTCGTATCGCCTTTAAATGGGAACACATTTTCCGCGGCCATAATTCATGTTTTTTAAATAGAAAGTTTGAAATGTTGCCTATATTTCACCGGCCCTGACATATTTATGAATCGCTCCCTGCATGCAAATATCATTATTTAAAGCGCCGGGGAGAGCTCAGGGGAGGGGAGGAGGCGCGGCCCCCGGGGCGTGGGGGTGGTGAACCCAGGAGAAGCGAATGGATGGGGGGGTGCACACCATCGTCCTAAAGTGCGGACAATGAGGTGCAGAGGAAAGCCGTATCCGGAAGCCCAGCGCCCTGGGGGGCTCCCCCACCGACGCTGGATCCCTCACAGCAGCTCGGGGAAGTTTGCGCGGCTTGGGATCCCTCCTCCTGCCGGGAGCCCAGGGGGCATTTTGAGTCCGTCTCCGAGGCTCTGATCCTAGCCACCTTTTCCAAGAAGGAAGTTAAAAAATAATAATAATACTTTAACAAACGCAAATAATAACAAGCAAAGTGTTTCATGTTCGTTGCCATTGCATCGGTTTTTATTGATTTTCATTCCGCAAACCTGAGACTGCGCTCCCGGGCGGGGCGACTGTCAGACCCCAGTCACCTCGGGGAGCGGGTGGGGGAATCACCGTCCGGTGCCGCGGCCTCGACCCGCCCCCACCCAACCAGCTCCTCACTTCTGAGACACAACAGGGCCTGCGCAAGACGCGGGGACACGAATGATACGGCCCCCAAGCTCTGGGGGCTTCAGTCCCGCCCCCTCTGTCACCCCGGTGCTGTGTAGGGCTCCTGGGGTCTGCGTCCAACCTCCCCGAGCCCCACAATCAATACAATCGCTCTGATTAAAAAAAAAAAAAAAAAAGCCGGGCACGTGCTGTCAGCTCTCCCCTGCCCGTCCAGCCCGGGAGGGACCCACACCTGCGCCCTCGCTAGCCGAGTCTTTACCTGTGCGGTTCCCCGCGGCGCCTGCGGCCGCGCCGGTAACGCAGGAATGGAAGGGAGGGCGGGGGAGTGAGCGGGACAGAACGTACCACCCGGGACAGCCAGATACGCGGACCCGGGGGCCTCCTCTTCGGACTGGTGGTGGGGCCCCGGCCCCGCACGCCCAGGGAGCAGAACTGCGCGGGGCAGAGCGGGTCGGGGGAAGGGCGAGGGGAGTCAGCCTCCGGTGGGAGGGGCGGGCCCAGCGGCACTTCCGCCGGGGGCGGGGCCGCGGGCTGCAGTGCCGGTCCCACCCCTCCGCGTCGCCGGCCCGCCCCGCCTCGCCGGGCTCCACCCCCGCCGGCTGGGCAGCGGGACGTCGCGGCGCGATCCTGCGCTTTGGCGCACAGCCCCACTCACAGGAGGACAGTGGGCAGGTCCTTTCCCCTGCCTAAGGTTGTATCTAAGGATGTTAAAAAATCAAAGGTCTACAAGCATATACCCTGGCCCAAACTCTTAGGTAAAACTTTGTCAGACTTTGGTCTTTTGGGAGTCCCGAGACCTGACTGGGTCAGGGGTTCTCGAACATTCTCTGGTATCTGAAACCAGTCATACCTCAGACAGCAGGGAAAACATTTTCGTGCCCATAGGGTCCCACTTGTCTTTCAGGAGGGTGAAAAACAAAAGCTAACTCTGTTAGAACGTTTGTTTTCTGTCGGACACTAATTAACATTAACTTTGAGGTAAGTACCATGAATGGCCTGTCTCATAAAGAAATTGAGGCATGGAGAGAAGAAATTGGCCTTGCCTCGGGGCATCTCATCCGTATCCTCATCCCTTCTTTCCATCAGACCCCCAGCAACTCATCACTCTAGAGGAATCTTGCTGGGCTTTTACTTACCTTGTGGGGGAGTGTCTGCTGTCTTGTTAACTGCATCCACCGGCCTCTGAGGCCTTGCTGAGCAGGAGGGGTCCACACAGAGGAGGACAAAGGAATAAATAAAGTGGGCTCAGCTCAACTCCTGGACAGCTCCCAGTCTGATGGGGAAACTGGACCTTTGAGCTCCCCTGCTTGTTTCTCTTCTAGCTCTTCAGCAGCCGGAGTGATCTTTAAAAACTGTTTTCAAAGGCAGACTAGCTTTCTCTTGTCTGCTACTGCCCCTCATTCTGAGTTTTTGCCACCCGTGGCTGCAGTTTGGTCACTCAGAGGTGCCATACAGCGTCTCACCTCAGGACCTTGCTAAGGCTTTCTCTTCTATCTAGGGTGGACTTTTGGCCTTCTCTTCACCTGGCTCACTGCACTTACCACATGGGATTTTCTGATGAGAGTCTCTCCTCTTCACTGGATGGTAACTTGGCAGGGCAGGGACTGGACCTGTCCTTTCAAGAAAGGAATGAAGAAAAGGGCACTAATTAGTACCATCAGCTGTGCTGAATGAACGATAACTTTGGGGACTCACTTCACTTTTGGGGGTTACCAGTAAGCATTCTTTGTTGTCTCATATCTCGGGTTTTTTTTTTTTTTTTTTTTCAGTTTAATAAGGGAGATAGCACAAACTTACAGAAAAATAATGACTATTCTGAGTTTTTATATTGTAAATATAAAACAAGGCAATGATCAAGGAGGTTGGAGAAGAAAATATACCAATATCTATGGTTTTCTAGTTATTTATTTTGGTTTTCAAAGTGCATGATGTGTTGGTTGACACAGTTTAATGGAGACATTCCTCCCCCATCACTGCTCCTCCCACCCTCCATGCATGTATGTCCTAAGGCTCTAGCCTGGGCTCCTTCTTTTTCTCATTTCACATATTATTGCTATGTGTTATTAGCCCTGTATTATTAGTCCATTATTATCTTCTGGCTGAGCTGCTACAGCACAAACCTTCTAATTATTCTGTGTATCCTTGGCCTCTCTTGCCCCTAATGTATTATACATCCTCCTACCAGCTTAATTTTCTTGCTCCCATCATTCCTTTGCCCCCAAATCTTCAGTGACTCTCCACTGTTCACATGTAACACTTGATACTTTGTAATTTAGTTCTAAACTTCTTTTAAACAGCTTTGATTAAGTTGCATTTCAAAGTTATAAATGAAATCTATGTTCACGTCAACCAGCAAAGCTCTCAAAGATACATAAAGAAAAACATGATCTCACCCATCTCCTCTCCATTTCCCACTCTGTCTCCTGAGATATACAGTGTTAACAGCCTGGGGTGTAAACTTCTGTCCCTGCACCATGCTCAGCATGCTCATATAAATTACACTCAAATGTATGGTGCTCTTATGTTATTGCTTGTTTATACAAAAATGATTATACTAGAGTTGTCTGCAATTTGTTCATTCTTTCTCAGTAAAAAATGAGTCTATAGATAGAGAGCTAATTTATTCCTTTTTTTAGCTGCATAGTACAAATCTTTGACTTAATGATGGAGTTAGCTGATAAACCCATCCTAACTTTCCAGGTAGTTCAGCTGGTAAAGTTGAACATATCATCCAGTTGAAAATGCATTTAATTCATCTACCAACATAGTTCAGCCTAGCCTACCTTAAACGTGGTCAGAAGACTTTCATAAGTCTAGGTGGACAAAATCACCTAATACAGGTCTATTTTATAATAGAGTGTTGAATATCTCATGTAATTTATTGAATACTGTAAGGAAAGTGAAAAGAAATAAAGGTTGTACAGGTACAGAATAGTTGTATCAGTTGTTTCCCATTATGATCGTGGGGCTGACTGGGAGTGGCAGCTCACTGCTGCTATTCGGCATCAGGAAACTATCATACTGCATATCATTAGCCCCAGAAAAAATCAAAATTGAAAATTCAAAGTATAGTTTCTACTGTTGGCCTGTTACTTTCATACCACTGTAAAGTTGAAAAAATCTTAAGTCAAACTGTTGAAGTCAAAGACCCCCTGTATTCCACAGAGTGGATATACCTCACTTAATCAGCCACTTCCCTGCTGATGGTCATATAGGATGTTAACAGAATTTTTCCTCTAATATATTTTTTGTGTCTATATCCTTGAAATCAATTTTACTTCTACAGGATAGATTATCAAAAGTACAGCTGTCTACACCCCAGTCAAGTCTGATGTTCTCTTGACATGCTCTGTGTTTTTCAGCTTCTCTGTCCCTTGTTCCTGGAAGGCCCTTGTTCCCTATGCTCATGTGTCCAAATTCTGATCCTAAAATGCCCAAATCTGATACCAGAATTTAGTTAAGTTATCTCATATCCACCTCCTTCCTTCTTCCTCAGCTTAACATTGTAGCAGTGTGCCTGGGCTAGGCAGTGGTGCAAAACTGGTGGGAGCCAATCATGAGAATCTTGTTTTCATTTTGTCTGAGTCTTCTTCCAGCCAGGGATGGTTATATGACCCAATCTGGGCAAATGAAGCACAAGTAAATGTAAGGCAATGGCAAAATAGGAGGGGGAGCTTTGGAAACCATTGTTTTCTTGATCAAAGTAAATGATGCATTTGTTCTGACCCTTCCCTTTCCTTTCTTTCTTCTTTCTTCCTTCCTTGGGCTTGGATACAATATCCAGAACCATAGCAGCCATCTTGTGACCATGAGGAAAAGTCTAAGAGACTAGCAGAGAGAGACTTAATCCTGATGTCTCTGGGACACACCAATTTCTAGGAATAACCTGCCTCCAAAACTTTTGTTATATTAGAAAAATAAAATCACTATTTGTTTAAGTCAATGAAATTGTGTGTGTGTGTGGCTTTTTAAAAATATTTACAGCCAGGCATATCATTTACCTCTTCCATCTGACTACCCTTATTTCTGTTTGGTGTCACCACTGCTGGGGGCTTCCCAGGTGGCACTGGTGGTAAAGAACCTGTCTGCCAATGCAGGAGACTTCAGAGATGTGGGTTCAGTCCCCGGGTTGGGAAGATCCTCTGGAGGAGGGCACAACAGCCCGCTCCAGTATTCTTGCCTGGAGAACCCCATGATCAGAGGAGCCTGGCAGGCTACAGTCCTTGGGGTTGCAAAGAGTCAGACACAACTGAAGCAACTTAGCACAACCCAGCGCTACCACCGTTGGAATGTCACACAGTTGGCCAAAACGGTTTTAGAAGCCTGTTAGACACTTGCCTTCAAAGGTTCTTGACGTATGGGTTTCCAAAGTCACTTAGGAGTGAAGTTTGGTCATACCCTTCATGCCTAGTGTTATCTCCTTTTTTATGCCTAGCATCTGAATCCTGCTTCCTGCTTGTTGGAATAAAGGACCTGTTTCCAACGACAGAAGCTGAAGGGGTCGCATCCTCCTTCTCCCTGTCCCTGACAGCTGAGGCTCCTCAAGAGGTGAGCAGAGGTTTAGGATGGGTTATAAACCCTTCTCAGCAGCAGCACTGAACCCAATACAGTGGCATTAACTATCTAGGGAGGCAGTGAAGCAACTGGCCAGTTGCTGCTGCATCCACTGTGATAATGGCGGCTGCTCAGGCAGTGTCTAATCAGACTGTTGCAGTAGTATAACCAGTGACATCCTCCATTTCTGAGCCTCTCTCTGTACCGTTTTCCCAAGTCTGAGTCTCTAGACCTTTTACTGATTTTCTGAGCTTCCTGATATCCTTCTGATAGGTTTCTTTTCTTGCTTAAATTAGCTAGAGCCAGTTTATATCACTCACAATCAATAATATATGTTGGTTTGCCCTAGCCTGGCTCTTGGATGGCTTCTAAACAGATCTGATAGTGACTACTTTTCTCTCTTTCCGTCTTTTTTAAATTGAAGTATAGTTGGTTTACAATGGTGTGTTAATTTCTGCTGTACAGCTAAATCACTCATTCACATACATACATTCCTTTTTAAAATATTCTTTTTAAGACATTTGAATCAGTTCAAATAAGATGGATGAAACTGGAACCGATTATACAGAGTGAAGTAAGCCAGAAAGAAAAACACCAATACAGTATACTAACACATATATATGGAATTTAGAAAGATGGTAATGAGGACCCTGTATGCAAGACAGCAAAAGAGACACAGATGTGTAGAGCGGACTTTTGGACTCTGAGGGAGAAGGAGAGGGAGAGGGAGAGGGTGGAATGATTTGGGAGAATAGCATTGAAATATGTATACTATCATGTAAGAAACAAATCGCCAGTCTATGTTCGATGCAGGATGCAGGATGNGCCATCCTCTTCAGTGGAGAAGTCACACGGTTCTTGAAACTTGTACAGGAACATGGTGCGTGGTGCATGTGGCCGGCAGCTAGCTCACCAAGAGAGGGTTAGAGCCTGCCCCTCTGCTTCTCAGCAGGCAGGATGGGGCATAACTAAGCTCCCTCCTCCTCACTCCCTTCCTCTTTGCTCTCTTCCTCAGGAAGTCATTGCTTGTAGTGACAATCTGGTGCCACCCAGTGATCTGCATGGGGCCAGAACCTGACATCAGGCAGAAGGTTATGGGTGGCTGGAGCTGGAACTCATCCAGACTGAACACAGGTTGGCAGGACGGCTTGAGGTTGGCCACAGAGACTTTGATCTCCTCGTGGTCATGGTTCACACCACGGCTTCTACCACATTATTCTCTCAGTGAGGCAGAGCGTGGTCAAAGCCAGCAGGAGCTCTGTATCATCCTCTTCTGCCTTGAAGCTGAAAGAGCAGGTGTGGCCCGAGAGCTCACAGCCAAAGAAAAAACAACCCATAGTGACCGGACCAGGACTCAGAGGCCGCCCGTCAACCCTCTCCTCCCCCCAACCCAGGCTCTACTCTCCTGACTCAAAACCACCGGTGCGGCAGCAGCGCCAATGGCCTTGCTGCAAGGGCTGCCTTTAAATTATTGTTTAGTCCAGATATATGTCCAGAGTGGGATTTCTGGGGCATATGAAGTCCTATTTTTAGTTTTTTGAGGAATCTCCACACTCTTTTTTTCATAGTGGCTGCACCAACTTAAATCCCCGTGATGGTGATTACTTCTTAGATGTGCCCATGGGCTCGTCAGGTGATACTGGTGAGGACCCCAACACTAAGCAGTCTGAATGAATGTCTACAGCCTCGCCAGGTGACAATTTCAACAGAAAAACTGGTAAGTTCAGTAATGAGAGTCAGGTCAGAATTGAGAGAGAAACAATGTTCAGATGATTTTATAAGATACACTATTCTATGTAGCCTCACAGTGTTTCATTATTTACCTCTTAGCAAAGCCCAGTGAGAATAAAATGATTATCCCCTTCTGGGTTGAGAATGTACAGAATTTCTCTTCTTCACTTCTGGTTTTCTCTCCCCACAAGCCTCAGTGGCACTCAGTGAGTTTGATTAAAGTTTCTAAGGCATCAGAGAAACTGTCAAATCAACCACCTTAGGTGACAATCAACTCTCATTCTTCTCAGCAGAGTTCAGTAGCTTAAGTGCCTAGCACTTCAGTGCTGAAAAGATGTTTGTGGAATGCAATCAATGGCCCAGTGGCATAGGAACACCTCTGGGCTATGTTTCCTTGGGCAAGTGGTGGCCTGAAACATTCGAGGTCTTGTGTTTGAGTACAGGGTAGACTCACTGAAGTTTCTGTTCAGTCGCTCAGCTCTCTCTGACTTTTTTTGACCCCATGGACTGCAGCATGCCAGGTTTCCCTGTCCTTCACCATCTCCTGGACCTTTCTCAAACTCATGTCCATTGAGTCGGTGATGCCCTCCAACCACCTCATCCTCTCTCGTCCCCTTCTCCTCCTACCTTCAATCTTTCCCAGCATCAGTCTTTTCTAATGAGTCCGCTTTTCGCATCAGGTGGCCAAAGTAGTGGAGCTTCAACTTCAGCATCAGTCCTTCCAATAAATATTCAGGATTGATTTCCTTTAGGATTGACTGGTGTGATCTCCTTGCCGTCCAAGGGACTCTCAAGAGTCTTCTCCCAACACCACAGTTCAATAGCATCAATTCTTTGGTGGTCAGCCTTCTTTATGATCCAATTCTCCTATCCTTATGTGACTACTGGAAAAACCATGGCTTGTTAGGAGGTTTTCCCTCCATCCTTTCCCCAGTCCCTGACTTTGGCCAGGATGCTTCATGTCTCAGGGCTCAGACTTAGCAAAGCCCAGTGAGAATAAAATGATTATCCCCTTCTGGGTTGAGAATGTACAGAATTTCTCTTCTTCACTTCTGGTTTTCTCTCCCCACAAGCCTCAGTGGCACTCAGTGAGTTTGATTAAAGTTTCTAAGGCATCAGAGAAACTGTCAAATCAACCACCTTAGGTGACAATCAACTCTCATTCTTCTCAGCAGAGTTCAGTAGCTTAAGTGCCTAGCACTTCAGTGCTGAAAAGATGTTTGTGGAATGCAATCAATGGCCCAGTGGCATAGGAACACCTCTGGGCTATGTTTCCTTGGGCAAGTGGTGGCCTGAAACATTCGAGGTCTTGTGTTTGAGTACAGGGTAGACTCACTGAAGTTTCTGTTCAGTCGCTCAGCTCTCTCTGACTTTTTTTGACCCCATGGACTGCAGCATGCCAGGTTTCCCTGTCCTTCACCATCTCCTGGACCTTTCTCAAACTCATGTCCGTTGAGTCGGTGATGCCCTCCAACCACCTCATCCTCTCTCGTCCCCTTCTCCTCCTACCTTCAATCTTTCCCAGCATCAGTCTTTTCTAATGAGTCTGCTTTTCGCATCAGGTGGCCAAAGTAGTGGAGCTTCAACTTCAGCATCAGTCCTTCCAATAAATATTCAGGATTGATTTCCTTTAGGATTGACTGGTGTGATCTCCTTGCCGTCCAAGGGACTCTCAAGAGTCTTCTCCCAACACCACAGTTCAATAGCATCAATTCTTTGGTGGTCAGCCTTCTTTATGATCCAATTCTCCTATCCTTATGTGACTACTGGAAAAACCATGGCTTGTTAGGAGGTTTTCCCTCCATCCTTTCCCCAGTCCCTGACTTTGGCCAGGATGCTTCATGTCTCAGGGCTCAGTGTGTCTTCTTTTTCTGTTTCTGTTTCTAGCTTTACTTCTTCCGTTTCTTCTCCCTTACCTTTTACACAGCGTTATTTAAAAGCACAAATGATGTCACCCTACTTTTGTTCTCTGCAGAGTCTGCTGTATACATCAACAATATTCAGTAAATATTGGCTACATTAACACATCTTCAAAGCTTTTTCTTTCACTGGCCCCAACTTTGCTACTGAGCCTTCTTTCTACCACAGTGTTCTTCTTGTTTTGCTTGTAGAGTCAAAGGCTTTGCCATGTCTTCAGTTTCCCTGCCCTGCTTCTTCAGAAGAAAAGGGAGCCTTTTTGCCATTTGTTGGTGGGGGACTGGCCTTTTCAGCAAGGATGGTGGGGTGTAGGGGTGAGAAGTGGAAGCATGGCCTGAGGAGCTGGCTGATGTGGGGAAACTTGTCCCTCACCAGGTTTGAGAGGTGGGGAACTTGGGGAGTCTGGTGAGCATTAGCTTTGCTGGATCATCAGCAGCATCTTCAGCCTCCTTTCCTTTCTAGCTAGCCACCAAATTGTGCAGACTGGTTTTCCCTTTGACATGGGAGCTTCACAAGCCTTCTGGAATGAATGAATGAGCTATCTCTTGCAGAACTGAAGGATGAAATAAGTCAGTGAACATGCCAAAAGGAGGCTGGAGGCTATGGAAACTGATGTGGATTGGCTCAAAATGTTATGAATATGAAAAAGTTAAGAGACAAGGGCTTTCTAGGGAGAATGCTGGTCCCCCTACCCCTAGGTGCTTCTGCTTCAGTGTGCCTCACCTTCATCTAATAGCCTCCTGAAGTGTCTCCTCTCAGGCCCACTTTCCCAAAGCTGCTTTAATTGGACCTTCTGTTGCCTCAAGCCCTCCTGGGTGACCTGTGTTCTGCCAAAAAAAAAAAAAAAAGTTTCATATGCCTTAGCTCCTCCCCTTCCACCTTCTTACTGTGAGAGCATCTACTGCCCACGGAGACTGGCCATCCAGCCAGAGTGGGATCTTCTCCCTCATACCAGGACACCCTCCTCGGCCTCATCTTTGCTTCTGAGGCTCCCGTTTGTAGTATCCAGCTTCCCCTTCCCTACCTCCATCAGAGTAGATGATACTGCTTCAGTGTGGTGGGTGCCCTGGGTCCAGCTGCTTGATTCCACACTGCCGAACTTCCTAGATGTGTGACTTGGGGCAGGGTTCTTAACCTCTCTGAGGTTTCAGTTGCCTCCTGTGCAAAATGGATGTAATAATGGATCCTACCTCATAAGTCACTGGGTAAATGAGATGCAACAATGCATGTGTGTGCCTGGCACATAGAAAGTGCTCAGAGTGGCTATTACTGTTATCCCCCGGGTTCTTTCTTACCTCCGCATTCCTGGAGTACTGTCTGGGCACTCATCCGGCTCTTAATTGTCTACTAATTGATGATATCTTTTATTAGCTATTCATATCGTTGTGTGTGTGTGTTCAACTTCCCATTTAGATTTTAAGCTCCTCTAGGGCTGAACCAGATGGCCTCTTTTCTGGAAGCACAGAGTCTTAACCACTGGACTACCAGGGAAGTTCCACAAATGAATCCTTACTAAAACGAGGGATAAGATATCCAGTGCTTGCATAGTCCTTTCATAACCATGATTTCCCTTACATCATCACAGTAATCTTACAAAGGATGCAGTGTTAGTTTCATCTTCTGGATGAGGAAACCAAGGTTTGTAGAGAGGAAGTCGCTTGAGTTCCAAAGGTAAGAGCTCTTTCCTGCCTCACAGTGGCCTCCTTCAGCTTTCAGAAATTCTGGCAATGGCTTCCTCTTATGCTCTGATGCCCAAACACGTCTCTCTGGTAGCTTAGGTCGGTATCTCTGACAGCTTTCTTTTCACGTGCCCATGGAGAGAGCCATTTGAGGTATTTCATGAAATGGAAAAAGCTGATTTATGAAAGAGCGGAGGCATACACACACCCATGGCTAATGTATGTTACCTAGGGACTTCGCTGGCTGTCCAGTTAAGGACAGTTAAGGCTCTACCCTTCCACTGCAGGGGGTGAGGGTTCAATCCCTGGTTTGGGAACTAAGATCCCACATGCTTTGTGGCCAAAAATAAGTAAATAAATAAAAATTTTAAAATGCATGTCATCTAGAAAGCAGGCTGTAAGGTGTTTATGTGACCAACATCTGGTCACCTTAGGGGGTGGAATTATGAGTGAGTTTAGCTTTCTTCTTACCTGCTTACTGTAGTCTCTACCGCAGACACTTATCACCGTTATGCTGTGCTGTCCTGAGTCGCTCAGCCGTGTCTGACTCTGTGATCCCATGGGCTGTAGCCCGCCAGGCTCTTCTGTCCATGGGGATTCTCCTGGCAAGAATACAGGAGTGTGTTGCCATGCCCTCCTCCAGGGGATCTTCCCAACCCAGGGATCGAACCCAGGTTTCCCACATTGCAGGCAGATTCTTTACCATCTGAGCCACCAGGGAAGCCCAAGAATACTGGAGTGGGTAGCCTATCCCTTCTCCAGGGGATCTTCCTGACCCAGGAATCGAACCAGAATCTCCTGCATTGTGGGCGAATTCTTTACCAACTGATCTATGAGGGAAGCCCTTATCACCTTTAAAAACAGAGGTAAAGCAATACAAGTTCTGTTCGTTTAACAGAGAGGAGGCAGCGCTGTCAGGATTCTCCTTGCTCCCTTGCCCCTCCAGTTTCCTTTTACTAAAACCTGCTCCCCATCGGAGGCAGCCTCTTTCCTCTCCTGCCTTCCTCCAGGCACTGAGCCAGGTGGGCAGAGGCCCATCCCTGGTACTTAATTAGTCACAGGTTTGAAATGCAGGGGCGGGTTGGAGACGGAGGAGTGATTGGTGTGGGGTGGGAATTTGGGGATTCT
Organism: Oreotragus oreotragus; assembly: GCA_006410675.1. Taxonomy (NCBI): domain Eukaryota; kingdom Metazoa; phylum Chordata; class Mammalia; order Artiodactyla; family Bovidae; genus Oreotragus; species Oreotragus oreotragus. Next base: position 222,768 of record SJYX01020600.1, on the reverse strand, counting down.
TTTATCCCCTGCATCTCAAAGGCTGACAGGCTCTTGAGGGGTGGAAATGACTGGTAATTAGTGAACCTTCTACGCAGGCACTAAAGACGCACTTCACAGCCTGCATGACCTCTGCAGCCCGGTGAGGCTTTGTTATGTAGATGCTCTTAATTGGGTGAGTCACTTACTGCAAACAGCTTTGGGAGAGAGCACCGTGGGCTGTTTCTGGGAGGCTTCCTACCAGAGGTTCTGACTTAGGAACTGGGGGTGCTGGCAGCAGTGGCCTCTTAGAGGCTCCCCTCAGACCGGTAGAAGTGGTCCCCATGTCTGGGAGTCAGCACGGTGAGCCGTTAGGGGGCATGTTAAGTGTTGGCCTTCCTCGTCTTCCTGCCTCTGTCGTTCTCCTTCTCCGTTTCCCAGTTTATAGATCACCTCTTCTGGGCAAGGCTGAGAGTATTTTGAAATATAACCTGGGTTCCCTACAGTCGAGGAACTGACCACCTAGTTGGGAAGATAGTGGCAGAAATGAATGTACGTAACAGCATCAAGTTGCAGGCATCAGTGCTGAGCACCAGGAGCGTCTCCTAATGATGTTTCAGACCCCAAAGCAGTCGTGGGGGGCTGGCGTTGGAGAACACTTGTCAACAAGGTGAGCAGCGCTTGGAAGTGGCTTGGGGAGAGGAACTCCCCAGGGTGAGGGGACCATGAACACAGGGGCCGCCAGGTCACTGTCACGCCGTCGCCGCAGCCCCCAGCACTCTTGAGTTTGGCTCGGTCGGCGGGTGTGGAGTGCGATGGAAGTGGCTCGCCACGTCCCCAAGTGTGCTGTGCTCACACTCCTGTCACGCGCATGTCCCGTCTCCTGCTTTCCTCAGAGGAGGGCGAGCTGTGTGTAGACCTTATCTTATTATTATTTTAAAAATTGAAGTATGATTGATAGTATCGTGTTATTGCTGTACAGGAAAGTGATTGAGTTATACATACATATAATACCTTCTTTTTTGATATGTTCTTTTCCGGTATGATTTATCATGTGATACTGAATACAGTTCTCCGTCTTATACAGTAGAACCTTGCTGTTTATCCATTCTATGTGCAAAAGGTTTCATCTGCTAACCTCAGTTTTTTGTCCCATCTGCCTTGGCAGGCGCGAGTCGGCTCTGTGAGTCTGTTTCTGTGTCGTGGATAGGTTCAGTGGTGTCATAGTTTAGATTCCACATGTAAGTGATACCAGGAGATATTTGTCTTTCTCTCACTTACTTCACTTAGTGGGATGCCCTCCAGTTGCATCCATGTTGCCGCAAGTGGCATCATGGCGTTCTTTTTTATGGCTGAGTAATGTCCCATTCTGTGTGTGCACCGCATCTTTACCCATTCCTCTGTGGATGTGTGTGTAAAACCGCATCCTCTTTGCCCATTCCTCTGTGGATGGACATTTCGGTTGTTCCCATGTCTTGTCTATTGTGAACAGTGCTGCTGTGAGCATTGAGGGTGCGTGTGTCTTTGTGAATTTGTAGACTTTTAAATGCATCAGGCCTCTCTGCCCCTTCCCAGCCCGTTATTTTGGTGAATGGCGCCGTCTTGGCTCCCTCACCCCTGACTCCCAGCAGACATCAACTCTTGGCAACTGGGCTGCAGTCTTTTTGCAGTCTCTCCTATCAGGCCCCCACCACCCTTTGTGGGGGTGGGAGTGTCCTTTCAGAGCCTGTGAGAACATTTTCCTGTCCCTGCTCGCCCCTTCCTGATCTGTCCTTCCCATTACTGTGAGACCAGGGGTCCTCCAACACAAACATGACCACTTTTCTCCTGTTGTGTTCACAGTGGGGTCTGTTCAGCTCGTTATGATTTGGCCTTTGCCTGCTTCTGCTCTCTTCCTATCTGCAAGGTCACCAGTGGCCTCCCTGTTGTTAAACCCAATGGTGAATTCTCTGTCCGCAATTTACTTGACCTTTAGTAGCACTGGACAGGTTAACCACTCCTTCTTTTATTCCAATATTTTATTTACCAAAAAATTGCAAACTTAAGAAAAATTTAAGAACAGCATGATGAATGCCCAGTGCCTTCACCTAGACTCTTTAGCTCTTAATGTTACCATGTGTCATTTTCTCTCTCTTTCGTATACACACACACATTTTCCTCCAATCCCAAATCATATGCAAGCTGTAGGCATCTTGATGTTTATCTTGATTTCTTCAGCTCACATCTCTTAAGGAGAGAACATTCTCTTATGAAACTTCAGTACAATTAGCACACCTGAGAAAAGTGATGTTAATTTAATATAATCAGTTATATAATTAAAAGGTTCCAATTAAAACATTTCTAATTATCTGAAATTTCTTTTTAGTTTTTTCCCCCAGTTCCAATAGCCAGTAAAAGATCATGCATTGCTCTTGGTTGTCATGTCGCTTTAGTACATTTTAATCTAGAACACTCAGCCTCCCTTTTGGCCCCACGATATGACGTTTTGGACAGTCTAGTCCCAAGGTCTTTTTTTTTGTTTTTTTTTTTTTTACTTTTTAAAATTGAGATATAGTTCATTTATAATTTTGTAATAAGTCTCAAGTGTACAATATAGTAGTTCACAAATTTAAAGATTATGTTCCATTTGTAATTATTAAAAATTAGGCTGTATTCTCTGTGCTATACATATATCCTTGTAGCTTATTTATTTTATACACAGTTATTTGTTCCTCTTAATTCCCTACCTTGATCTTCCCCCCTCCCTGCTTCGCTCTCCTCCCTGGTAACCACTAGTTTGTTCTTTTATATATGTACTCTGTTTCTTTTTTAAAAAATATTCACTAGTTTGTTTTATTTTTTAGATTCCATAGGTGAGTGATAAGGTACAATATTTGTATTTCTCTGTCTGACTTATTCCACGAAGCATAATACCCTCCAAGCTAGAACCGTTGTCTTAAAGAATGTTCCACGTTTTGATTTGTCTGCTTCCTCATGAGTAGATTCTGGCCAAACATTTTGGCAAGAACAGCATGTGGGTGGTGTGTACTTCCTCTTGTATCACATCAGAGGTTTGTATTGTCCGGTTGCCTCATCACTGGATGCCAACTTTGAACTCTTGGGTGGGTGGTGACTGCCAGATCTCTTCAGTGTAAAGGTACTTTTCCCTTTGTAATTTATAGGCAATTTGTGGAATGATACTTGGAGACCATGTGAATTTCCTGTTTACCCAATGCTTTCAACAGCCTCTGGCGATCCTTGACTGAACTGGTCATTATGCTCGAACTCCGTCCCTTTGATCACTTTCTCTCCTTGGCTTCTGGGGTCCGACTTGCTTTTGGTTTGTCCTTACCTCTCCAGCTGCTCCTTCTCCGTCTCTCTGTGGTTCCTCCCTTTTCCTTGACTTCTAACTGTTAGCACTCTAGGGCCCAATCTTCAGATCTCTCTCCTCTCTTGTGGCTTTAAATGACATCTAAAAGCTGAGGACTCTGAAATTTCTAACTCTGGTACAGATCTGTTTCCTTCACTTTCATATGTTCAACTTTCTCCTTGACATTTCCACTTGTCTGTCTCAAAGTCGTATCAAACTTCTCGGGTCAAGTGATCCCGACTCCCTGCTTCCCTTCATTTGCTCATCCATTTCAGTGTGACAGCTCCATCCTTCTAGTTGCTCAGGTCAAAATCTTGGACTTACCCTTGACTCCTGTGTTTCTCATACCCTCCATGTCATATCCATCAGGAAATTCTGTTCATGCCATCTTCAAGATGCATTAGGGTCCTGTTCCCTGTCTCCAGGATTCTTGCCATAGCCTGCTGTTTGGTTTCCCTGCTTCTGCCCTTCCCTTCCCTGGTCCGTTCTAAATACAGTAGCCAGAACAATACTTACAAAATGTGGGTCCTCCGCTCGTGCCTCCTTATCCCCATCTTGGAGAGCAAGGCCAAGTCCCAGCTTCAGTCTGTCAGGTGAGAGATGATCTGCCCCCATCCCCACCCTAAACCCTGCCCTGCGATTTCACTGAGTGCTGTTTTTGCCCTTGCTCACTCCACTTCAGCCACTCTGACATGTTTGCTGTTTCCCAAACCTGCCAAGGCCTGCTTGGCAGGGACTGGGCCCTTGCTGTTCTGGCTGCCTGGAACATTTTCTCCTAGATGTCCACCTGGTTCTCCCTTACCTCCTGCACGTCTTGGCCTAAATACCACTTTCTTAGTGGGGCCTTCTGACTGCCCTATCTACCCCTAACACTTTTCTTTTTTGTTGTAGCATGTGGCATGTGGGATCTTAGTTCCCTGACCAGGGTTCGAACCCATCCCCCTGCAGTGGAAGTGTGAAGTCCTAACCACTGGATCGCCTACCCCTGGTACTTTTTACCCCCCTTCTCTGCTGTATTGCTCTCTTACTTAGCACCACCTGACTTAGCACTCCTGTGTTTTCTTTTGTGTATCTACCTCCACTAAGGTCTTCCCTCTAGCTCAAATGGTAAAGAATCTGCCTGTAACGTAGCAGACCTGGGTTCAGTCCCTGGGTCAGGAAGATCCTCTGGAGAAGGGAATGACAATCCACTCCAGTAGTCTTGCCTGGAGAATTCCATGGGCAGAGGAGCCTGGCAGGCTGCGGTCTATGAGGCTGCAAAGAGTCGACACAACTGAGTGACTAACTCTATCGCTGCTACTACTGACAGTAAGTTCCGCAGAGTAGAAGCTTTATTTTCTGTACTGCCTTGTCCCGACATTAGTGTCAAGCATACCGCCAGCACTCAATAAATATTTTTGAACAAATGAATGAATGAATTTCCATTACCTCAGGATAAGCTATAAACCCTCCAAGTTCAAGTACCAATAATTTGGGAGTTCCCTGGTGGTCCAGTGGTTAGGACTTCACGCTTCTACCGCAGGGGGCACCGATTCAATCCCTGGTTGCGGAACCAAGATCCCGATACCACGCAGTATGGCCAAAAAGAAAAAAAAAAAAACCTAAATCAAATAAGTACGAAAAATCTAAAGTGTCTGTATTCTTTGCCTGCCAGTATAACTACTGCAGTAGATGGGCAACCAAGGTGTGTCTCAGATTGGGGTTCAGGGCTTAGATCACAACCACGAGATGGAATCCATGAATCTAGCATTGGCATGTGTCTCTTGTGAATGCACCGATGTCTGTTTGTGTGTGTGTGTGCCTTTGTGTGTCTGCAAGAGTCTGTGCCAGTGTAGTCATCTATCAAGGTCAGTGATCCTTCTGTGTTTTCTTCTCCAAGAAGACTGCAGCTGCTTCATAGGGCTGTCGAACTTCTGTGTGCCTGTGCCTGTCTCTGCTTCTGGCCGCAGCATCCTGAAGCCTCAGCCCACCTGTGCTCTGCAGCTGAGGAGCCATCCAAAGCCTGGAGTGGCTGTCTTGGGAACTCATCCTTCTGGTCGGGGTGACACTCTGCCCTCGGAAGCACTTGAGTTCAGGTTCACCACGCAAGCACAGCAGAGTGAGAAAATGCCAACACAACACTGGGAGAAACTCAGAGCTTTTGCATTTGCTGTTCCCCCTGCCTGGAAAACCCTTCTACCAAGTCTTCTCATCGCTGGCCCCATCTTACTATTCAGACTTCGGCTGCAATATTGCTCCCCTTCGAGAAGCCTCCCCAGAACACCCCACAGCCATCTGAAGCTGTGCGGTTTGTGTCCCCCCAAATTAGCACCCCACCCTCACTCTTTATCGCATTGTCTACGTTTGTCTTTATAGCAGATGTCAGTGCTACCCGAAATTATGTATTTCACATACGTGAAATTATGTTATTTATCTGCTTGTTACCTGCGTCTTCCGTGTAAACCTCGTGGGAGTAAGGACTGTCTTTGTCTTGGTCCTTGTTCTGCCCCTGGTGCCTGCCGTGTAGTAGGTGCTCAGGAAGTTTATTGACAATCTCCTTATTTTGGGGAGCTGTACCTACTTATGTGTGTGATGTGTGCAAGTTGCTCAGTTGTGTCTGACTCTTTGTGACCCTATGGACTATACAGTCCATGGAATTCTTCAGGCCAGAATCTTCCCAACCCAGGGATTAAACCCAGGTCTCCTGCATTGCAGACGAATTCTTTACCTGCTAAGCCACCAGGGAAGTCCTACTTAACTTGTATTTTTGTTTTACTAATAAATAGTTTCTTAGATTCATTAGTTTACATTTAAGGAAACTGAAGATATTAGGAGTGAAAGATTCTGCAGGGGCTCCCAGCTGGCTGGTACAGAGCTAGGTCTTGAACCCAGGACTCCTAGGCCAGGGTGTTGGCCACTCTAAGGCATGACCAGCCCTTCATCTCACCCTCAGCACCGGTGAGGTCAGGTGTAGCTGCCACCTTTTTGGCCCCTGGCTCAGAGCTGCAGAGAGAGCTGGGGTTCCTTTCAAAGAAGTGAGAAGAGATGCAGAATTCATATTGGTAAATTACACCAGAACTCTTGCATGCACATTATTATTATTATTGCCCCCATATATTCTAAAATAATCCCTGTAAATAATTATAAAAATAAATCTCAATGACAAATTCTTTCTTTTCTTTTCTTTCCAGGAACACATTTATTCATCCTAATCTCTTCATGGGTAGGACAAATTGGAGCACTGGGTAGTGAATACAATGTGTAAATAGGCAATATAAGTAGAGAGAAAATTAATATGTATTCCTCAGCACTCTAAAAGGAGAGGAAGAACATTAATAGCCATTTCCTTGCAGATATAACTTTGAAAATGTTATTTCTGATCCATCAGCGTGGGGCTCCATATGAGGAAAATGGTTACAACGTGACAAGAAGTGATTAGATGTGAAATGGCATCTTTCTGGCGCTCCTCCCGTCTCTTTATCCTGTTCTCACTGGGACTTAGGAGGAATTCTGTTTTATTTTGTTCCGAAGATCACAGCGCTGGCCTGGGGTCTGCTGCTTATTGGCTGGGTGACCTTGGGCTGCTTCCTTCTACTCTCCCAGCCTTGGTTTCCACCTCAGTGGCTGGGGCAGATGACTTCTGAAGCCACAGTGAGTTTGGATGATTACAAGTCCTCACTACTTGAACCTGAGAAACATAAGAGATGCCAGGGCACCACCTACTGAATCGGAATCTCATTTTCTGAGTTTCACATACTTTTTTTTAAAGTGACATACCGGACGTCTCATTTTCTTTTAAATTTTTACTGAGGTGTAACTGATTTACAGTGTCATGTTACTTTCAGGTGCTTGTTCAGTCGCTTAGACATGTCCCAACTCTTTTGCAGCCCTATGGACTGTAACCTGCCAGGCTCCTCTATCCATGGGATTTCCTGGGCAAGAATGCTGGAGTGGGTTGCCATTTCCTCCTGCAGGGGATCTTCTTGACCCAGGGACCAAACCTGCGTCTTCTGCATTCACAGGTGGATTCTTTACCACTGAGCGGCCAGGGAAGCCCAGTTTCAGGTATACAGCAAAGTGAATCTCATATGCAAATACGTATGTTCACTCTTTTTAAGATTATTTTCCCATATAGGCCATTACAGAATACTGAGTAGAGTTGCCTGTGTTATACAGTAGGTCCTTATTAGTTATATGTTTTACATATAGTCATATGAATGTGTCGACCCCTATCTTCCAGTTTATCCCTCCCCCTTCCTTACCTCCCAGTGACAGTAAGTTTATTTTCTATATCTGTAACTCTGTTTCAGTTTTTCAAATAAGTTCATTTGTATCTTTTTTAAAGATTCCATATATAAGCAATATCACGTGATATTTGTCATTCTCTGGTGAGTTCTATATATATTAATTGAAGTTGGGGGAGGTTTTTCCTCTAAATGGCAGAAACTTGCCAAGCCAAGCTGGGATTCTGAAAGGGTCACTGGGACTTAGATCCTGCTCCCTTCTTCCCCACTGGCCAGTTTAAAGCTGAACAGTGTCATCTGGTCAAGGATTCCTTTCCCTTTCCAAATCTGAACTCCTGTCACCACATCAGGGATGACCCTCTCCTGTGCTCAGCTAAGGACCTGGAGTGAGTGAGTGAGTGAGTGAAGTCACTCAGTCGTGTCCGACTCTTTGCGACCCCGTGGACTGTAGCCCAGTATCTGGCAAGTTCCAGGCAAATTGGGGAATATGATTTGCTTTTCACTGCTGTCTTCAGGATTTGTGAAAATAATGCTAAGACATCAGTGGATAGCAGTCTCATTTGTAAATTCTTATTTTTTCCCCTGCTGGTCTCCTCCTGTCTTGTCTTTAATTACAAAAGTCGTAAGTGCAGGTCACAGAAATCACAGAAGAAAAGCAGAAGCCCCTTCCCACACCCCTTCCCCAAACCTGCTCCCTCCTCTGCTCCTGGTGGACGTTTGCACTTTAGTGGAGAGACAACAACAGAACCTTTTAGGATCTAAAGAGAAGGGAAATTGGAGGTGCTGAGAATTAAATAATAGTAATTATAATTAGGATACTAGTAAATAATAACAATAAAATATCTGTGCAATGAATACTCATGCCAGACATTATGATGACATTTAATATACATGAAACAAATGATTGTTCAGAATGGGAAAGCAGAGAGGTGTTCTGAAGTATAGATCATCCTCAAGTTGCCTCATTAGTGTGCACAAACTGCCAAGAGGGCCCCGGAAAACTCCCCTCTTTCCTATACTTCCCCAACCCCTTCTAGGCTGAAACGAGTCTGCTTCAGCAACAAAGAGCATTTTGTATGCAGACATCCTGGCCTTTTTTTTTTTTTCTTAATTGAAATCTGAATGTGTTGAGTCTGAACTAGGGTCTGGGGTGTGATTAATTACAGCAGCCATCTTAACCTGCTCAGAGGCTGGGCCTGAAAGAAATGAGGCCAGGCCGAACAGAAATTCAGTTAAGGATAGGGAGGAATGTGAATAAAACTTTGTTAACTGGCCCCTGTCTTTCTTTCAGCTGCTGATGCACGGAGTTGGAAATTTAAGGAATCAGTTCCTGTTTCTCTGATTCTGGCCGACCCTAGAATCAACTCCTTTGATTGGAAATAAACAGGATTTTCCTTTCTGTCCCCAGGAATGTGACGGAGGAAGGACTCTAGGGGAAAAGGCCTCGTCTGCCAAAGAATAATAATAATAACAAAGATGACAGTAGGAATAAAATATCGCCCTTTTCATCAAGGGCGATAAGGAAGTATCCAGTTATATGTGTTGAACCTTCTCACTCTCCATATACATATGTTAGAACTTCAGAATTTAGCCCAGGTTTGATTTGAACTTTCTGTGGTCATCTTGAGTGTACTGAACAAATTGGGCGACATGTCTCACCTTTGGTTTCAGAAAATAGGACCCCAATTAGAGCACTTCGTATTGACATAGTACCTTAAATGCCTGAGTATGAACCTCTTTCCTGGAGGGTGTGTCTGTGTCATGAATGCCCCCAGTGCCTGGCATGGGGCCTAGCCTTTGGAAACTGGGGCAGAGGGACTGTGATATAAATGGGCGAGGCAGGGAGTCCTCCAGCTCCCTCTCTCTTGGCTGAGGAATGGGATGAACCTGGATGACTGCATGAACCTTCCCTTCCCCTTGGTGCTCCTGGGGCAGGGACAGGAAGAGCTTTATGCAGGGAGAAACCCCAATAAGACTCAGCCTCTCTGTTGATTTCTGCAAACTCCTTGTGTTCCAAAGGAATCATCTGCCCACTTCTGGGCCAGCTGTATATGAGTTTCCTCTCTCCCCTCCCAAGGGGAGGTCCATGTTACCTGAAGAAACTTACCTTTTGCTATTTCTATTAAACTTCCCTTTTTGGTTAAGAAGGTGATGAGGTAGAAGAATGTCCCTGCCCTGCTCACTCTTCCAATCTTCCTTGGTTCAGAGATACAGATGTGGTCATCTTGAGTGTACTGAACAAATTGGGCGACATGTCTCACCTTTGGTTTCAGAAAATAGGACCCCAATTAGAGCACTTCGTATTGACATAGTACCTTAAATGCCTGAGTATGAACCTCTTTCCTGGAGGGTGTGTCTGTGTCATGAATGCCCCCAGTGCCTGGCATGGGGCCTAGCCTTTGGAAACTGGGGCAGAGGGACTGTGATATAAATGGGCGAGGCAGGGAGTCCTCCAGCTCCCTCTCTCTTGGCTGAGGAATGGGATGAACCTGGATGACTGCATGAACCTTCCCTTCCCCTTGGTGCTCCTGGGGCAGGGACAGGAAGAGCTTTATGCAGGGAGAAACCCCAATAAGACTCAGCCTCTCTGTTGATTTCTGCAAAATCCTTGTGTTCCAAAGGAATCATCTGCCCACTTCTGGGCCAGCTGTATATGAGTTTCCTCTCTCCCCTCCCAAGGGGAGGTCCATGTTACCTGAAGAAACTTACCTTTTGCTATTTCTATTAAACTTCCCTTTTTGGTTAAGAAGGTGATGAGGTAGAAGAATGTCCCTGCCCTGCTCACTCTTCCAATCTTCCTTGGTTCAGAGATACAGATACTTCTCCTCTCTCTCTGGCTCCTTCTCCTTGTTCCTCTGTTCTGAAGACTAACTTCCCAAAGCTGAGGGGAGTAAGGAGAGGTGAATCCAGTCTGTTCCTAGAGGAGCCCTCCTCCACTGCATTAAACAAATTTTTACTCTGCTGAGTAACTTTCAATAGCTCCCCGTTGTCATCAATTTACATTTCTAACATTAAAGCCCACTTTAATATGAGCTGTCTTTGTTCTTTGTGATTTCCCAGGGCTCTCTCCCCGGAGTCAACTGGCCTTCCCAGTGTATTCACTTAGTGGAGACGAGTGGCTGGAGAGGCATTTGAGGCAAAACCAACAGCTAAAAGGCAAGCAGAGGATGGGACAAGCTGGAAAGGAGGCTGGAGAGGCAAAGGTTGACGGGATATAAATGGTCTGAGGGACGTAAGTATGATGATTGGGGCTCAAGATTTTGGGCTGTATTATTAGACTGGGAGGAGGCCATTGAAAGATTTCAGGTAGGGTCAAATCCAGCTTTTAGAATGATAGCCCTGGGGCTATGTAGAGAAGGGAACTGCAGTGAGGGGGTTTGGAAAAGTGGCAAAGATCCCTGCTGACGTTGGTGTCATTGGTGGATAGGGTCTGCAGAACAGACTTTCTGTGCTCAGAAGACACAGCCATGTATGGAGGCAGGGGTATGGATGAAATGACCTTAGGCACCCTCCTCTTGGTGGGAGGGAAGAGTGGGGTTCTAGTTTCATTTCTGAGTAGGTTTCACTTTATTTCCACACGTTGTCTCCTTTGGGTCAAAGCCTTTTTAGGAAGGCCAAGGGGAAAGGTCCCCAGGGAGGGCAGAGTATCACTTCCTCTTTTTCAGGCAGGAAAGGCAGACAAAAGTGGACAATAGACCAGAGAGGGTGTGTCCAGCAGAGAAGGAGGGAGGAACCGGAGGAGCTGGCCAGGGGCAGGAGGCCTGGAAGATTCCCTTTGATCCCCCTTATCTCTGGAGGGCAAGCTTGCTTATTTGGCCAGTGGGGCCTTTTGTTACAGCATTTCCTGGAGCCCCCCAAAGTAAACACAACCAAGTCTGTGTTCTTACAGCTCTACTTTACTGTGTCTGCTCCTTCCAACAGAGAGAAAGGGCAGGCGGGTCAACCCTCAGAAGTCACCCCCACTCATCAGAATGCTGACAATAAAGATGCATGTTACAATGCATTAGCACCACGCCTGAGAGAGAACTGTGATGGCCACAAAATGCTGAACCACCATCATAATCATCATCATCAACGGAACAACTAGGGCTTTCTAAGATCTAAGGTTTAGATCTATGGAGTAATAAAACAGGAACAATGAAAAGGCCTGTGAACACCCTCTTTGATGGAGGTGGGAAGCTACAGTCATCAATAAGCCTACTGAACTGAGATACTTGCAATGCCCATGAGACCTGGAGTCTGGCATGTCAGGAGTCAGTTTTCCCTTCTCTGTTCAAATGGTGCCTATGCCCATTGGTATGAAAGGAGCAGGGTGGAAAGGCTAGTTACCACTGGGCTGGCTCTCAATTGCAATAGGGCATGGCTGATAAATGAAATTGAACTGGAATCTGGTAATTTTTTTGCCAGCAAAAGTCTGTCCAGTCAAAGATACGGTTTTTCCAGTAGTCATGTATGGATGTGAGAGTTGGACCATAAAGAAAGCTGAGTGCCTAAGAATTGATGCTTTTGAACTGCGGTGTTGAAGAAAACTCTTGAGAGTCCCTTGGACTGCAAGGAGATCCAATCAGTCAATCCTAAAGGAAATCAGTCCTGAATATTCACTGAATATTCAGCTGAAGCTGAAACTCCAATACTTTGGCCACCTGATGCAAAGAACTGACTCATTTGAAAAGACTCTGATGCTGAGAAAGACTGAAGGCGGGAGGAGAAGGGGATGACAGAGGATGAGATGGTTGGGTGGCATCAACGCCTCAATGAACATGAGTTTGAGTAAGCTCCGGGGGTTGGTGACGGATAGGGAAGCCTGGCATACTGCAGTCCATGAGGTTGCAAAGAGTTGGACGTGACTGAACAGAATCGCTTTGTGCATCGTGGTGATGGAGGTGTGAAGGCAAAAACAGGCATGGAGAAAATTGGGGCCCTTTCAGTGGAGGACAGGCATGAACATCCATTTGTGTGCCCACAGGGCCTGACTTCATCCACACAGGAGGCAGCAGAGGCCACCCTTCACTTCCAGATGCGGGGAAGACGCGTGTGGGGAGCTGACTCCTCCAATGACTTGCAGCCTCACATTTAACATTTCCCTGTGAGATTAGAGAATAAATTTGGGAACATCATTTGGCTCTTCTTCCCGGGGAGTATTCCTGTCAAGTAGGGTGCTACTAGCCGAGCCAGCGCTTAGCGCTTTACTTAACAGAAAAATTCAATTTCCTCCTCCTCCCCATGCAAACGAAACTCCATCAAGTATCCTTTCACTCTCTTAACTATGCCCCTTCCCCCATTCCCTCAAAGTTGGGGAGAGGAGCTTCCGCCCAGACGCTCCTCCTCCCTGCAGTTGAGGACAATTGTGTAATCCGGATTGTGACACAGGGGGAAGTCCTAGCTCTGCACGCTCCTGGCTAACGGTTCAGATGGGGAGCTCGTGATGGGAGACCTCCCACTCCCCTATCCTCCGTGCGCCCCCACCCACGCGGCAGGGCTCTGGGCGTGAGACGGGGGACCCATTCCTGTTGTCTTGGCCCCTCCTGAACGGCAGGGTCCCGGGACGCCCGGGGGCGGGGCGCCGAAAGCCGGGGGGCTCCCCGCGCCGCCGCCGAGGGTGGGGCGCAGGAGCGGCGGGCACGTGTTGCGGCGCGCGGGGCGGCAGCTGAGGCGCACCTGCGCGAGGCCCGGGCGCGGGCGGGCGGCGGGCGCGCAGCCGAGCCGAGGTTCCGACTCTGGGTCCGCGCCTCGGGCTTCCGCCGGGTCAGCTGACCGCCCAGTGCGGAACTCGGCGCCGGCCGCGAGCTGCCCGCCGCCAGCGCGCTCCCGCTCGGCACTCGGTACGGCGCGCCCGCCCCGTCGCCATGGCCGGGCTTGGGGTCAGTGGAACTCAAGTAAGTCCGCTGGGGCCACCCCGCCGCTCCTGGGCACGGTCGGTCTGAGGCGGGAGCTCTGGGGCGAGCGGCGTCCAGAGGTCAGGCGGGAGCTCCGTGCCCCACCTCGGGGCTGCGTCTGCAGCAGCGGAGTGAGGCGGGCCGGAGGGGAGCTCCGGCGCGGGAGGAGAGGGCGGGAAGACCCGCAGGTCGCCCGGACCCTCCAGCCCCAGCGCTCAGTGACCAGAGGCCAGCCTGCGGGCCTCTCCGTCGGTGGAGTGGGCACCTCTCCCCACCCACGGTACTTTTTCGAGTCCACAAAAAAGTTGTAATTTCTTTCATAATCAGAAGGAAAAAAAGAACCTTGTTAAAAGAAACGTTTTAATATATTTGTCTTCACACCAATGCAGTTGTAAAATAGAAATGGTAGTTTTAGAGTTTTCTTTTTCTTCTTCCCGACGATGGAGGTAGGAGCCTCTGAAAGATACAGTGAGAATCACGATGCGACCGTGCAGGCGCTGGGTTGCAGGGCTTCGCTGCAGACTTGCTCCTCCTGTTCCTAACCCTAGACCGCTTATCAAAGACCGGTAGAAGGCTACGGTGCTCCAGTTTCATTTCGACACCTGACTTTAACGGGCGTCCTTGGGGATGACAACACTCTAGTTTCCCCCCGGGGTGATAGACACCCAGCTTTACTTGCTATCAGCCCTGTACTGACGCTTTAGTTGGTTTTAGTCATTGCTGGAGGGTTGGACTCAACTACTGGGGGACCAGGTGCCTTTTACTTGCTGGAGAAGCCAGGTGTCCCTTATAAGCTCTGACTGAGCTGGCCCTCCTGCTCCCCTGCTTTTCCTGGATGCACTAGAGAAATGGTTCTGAAGCTCTCCCCTTGGATTGCTTGAGGCAGGTAGTGTCAGGCACAATTAGATTTTGAGATTACGTTGGGCTTAGGGAATGTTTCTCCCTTCTTAGAGTTCAAGACAGGGAAGGCAATGGCATCCCACCCCAGTACTCTTGCCTGGAAAATCCGATGGACGGAGTAGCCTGGTGGGCTGCAGTCCATGGGGTCGCTAACAGTCGGACAGACTGAGCGACTTCACTTTCACTTTTCTCTTTCATGCATTGGAGAAGGAAATGGCAACCCACTCCAGTATTCTTGCCTGGAGAATCCCAGGGATGGGGGAGCCTGGTGGGCTGCCGTCTATGGGGTCACACAGAGTCGGACACGACTGAAGTGACTTAGCAGCAGCAGCAGCAGCAGAGTTCAAGAGTTAGCAGGCCAGGGAGGTAGTATCCTGGGAAAGAGGTTAAAATGAAGTGTCTTATTTAGCTGGCATGGACAAGGGACTTTCTGGGAGTTAATAAGGCTGCAGAGGGAAGGGCTAGAGGAGAGGGCCTCTGCCCAAGCCGGGTCCCTGACCCTCAGAACCTAGGTCTCTGCATTAAGAGCAAGGAGCATAGCTGCTTCCAGCTTCACGGAAGACTTGGCGTGGGCCTGCCAACCTTCCTGTGCTTCCCTGTCTCATCCTCTGTTCCAAAGCTCAAGTTTTTGTTTTTGTTTTTTTCTCTTGAGCCCCTTGATTTTAGCCCATCCCAAACAGCCCAAGGGCAGTGACCTGTGAGGGAGGCATTTTGGGCCCTTGGGGACTGTTCTAAACAAATGGAGCTGCCAGGGCAAGAGCTGGGCAGGCAAGTTGGGGGAAATGCCGTTGTGTCATAGGTGCCCTGTGTTCTAAACTTGCAAGGTCAGTGAATCTGAGTGGTGGCTCAGGGCTTCAGGTCTTTTTAATGTTCTGCCTTTTGCAGCCATTATAAGATGTAGCACCTTGAATGTGTATCACATGGTCCTTCTCAAACTTGGGATCCTTCTAAAAGGTGGGGGGAGGAAAACCCACTTCCCATGAGCCCACACTGTTAACTGTTTTTATTTCAATATTGCTTAAGTATACAATCATAAAACCAGATAAAACTTTTTCTAAGTTCATATTTAGAGAGCCATAACCTCCCCCCCCCCAGCAGGGATGGCTTAAGTGTCAAAATGAAAACCATAACACCCATAAAATTAAAATAAACAATGAAATGGATGATGTTTGCTGAAACTTCGTCACTGCTTTCGATGCTGCCGTGGCCTGGCGGCTGTGGCCCTGGGTTTTAGGAGTTGCAGAAACCTGAAACACCACATGCTTGGGGATGTTGCTGTCCTCCCTCCACTTTTCTCTGGACAATGTTTCAACATGGATCGGACTCCATTTGGCCTTCTGTTGGCATGAATGCGTCATTTATATTCAGCACGAAGGTCTCAGTCTTCCTTCTCCACCAGCTTAGGACAGTTATAGTAATGGCATTAATACAGTTGCAGACACAAATGCAGACTTGGAATTGGGATACTGAAATCTCATACCGGAGAGACATGGGAATAAACCCCTTCCACACAGGGACACTGGTGTGATTCACTACCTACCTTGTGGCCACTAGGTGCCAGGGATAAGGCTGTGGGCTTTCAACATGTTAACTTATTTCACTCCTGTAACATAAATAAAATGAGGATAAAATGTGACTCATAGGCTTATTTAATGAGGATTGACTAGTTAAAGTATCAATAACCTCAGATATGCAGATGACACCACCCTTATGGCAGAAAGTGAAGAACTAAAGAGCCTCTTGATAAAAGTGAAAGAGGAGAGTGAAAAAGTTGGCCTAAACCTCAACATTCAGAAAACTAAGATCATGCCATTTGGTCCCATCACTTCATGGTAAATAGATGGGAGNATGACACCACCCTTATGGCAGAAAGTGAAGAACTAAAGAGCCTCTTGATAAAAGTGAAAGAGGAGAGTGAAAAAGTTGGCCTAAACCTCAACATTCAGAAAACTAAGATCATGCCATTTGGTCCCATCACTTCATGGTAAATAGATGGGAGAATAGTGGAAACAGTGGCTGACTTTATTTTTCAGGGCTCCAAAATCACTGCAGATGGTGATTGCAGCCATGAAATTAAAAGATGTTTACTCCTTGGAAGGAAAGTTATGACCAACCTACACAGCATGTTAAAAAGTAGAGACATTACTTTGTCAACAAAGGTCTGTCTAGTCAGGGCTATGGTTTTTCCAGTGGTTATGTATGGATGTGAGAGTTGGACTATAAAGAAAGCTGAGCACTGAAGAATTGATGCTTTTGAACTGTGGTGTTGGAGAAGACTCTTGAGAGTCCCTTGGATTGCAAGGAGATCCAACCGGTCCATCCTAAAGGAGATCAGTCCTGGGTGTTCATTGGAAGGACTGATGTTGAAGCTGAAACTCCAATACTTTGGCCACCTGATGTGGAGAGCTGACTCATTTGAAAAGACCCTGATGCTGGGAAAGATTGGGGGCAGCAGGAGAAGGGGACGACAGAGGATGAGATGGTTGGATGGCATCATTGACTCGATGGACATGGGTTTGGGTGGAGTGCAGGAGTTGGTGATGGACAGGGAGGCCTGGCATGCTGTGGTTCATGGGGTCGCAGAGAATCAGACATGACTGAGTGACTGAACTGAACTGACTAGTTAAGAGCCAGGTGGGAGGCTTTTAATATGAGTTGTTACATTATTCTTAACACCTTTTGGGGGTGGTTAGCAATGGCCACCCACTCCAGTACTCTTGCCTGGAAAATCCCATGGACAGAGGAGCCTGGTGGGCTGCAGTCCATGGGGTCACGACTGAGCGACTTCACTTTCACTTTTCACTTTCACGTATTGGAGAAGGAAATGGCAACCCACCCCAGTGTTTGTGCCTGGAGAATCCCAGGGACGGTGGAGCCCGGTGGGTTGCCATCTATGGGGTCACACAGAGTTGGACACGACTGAAGTGACTTAGCAACAGCAGCAGCAGCAGCAGCAGCAGTGTTTAACTAGTTTATAGAAGAAGAAACAGAGTCTACGAGATTGTGACCCATCCAAGGCAATGCAACTAGTTAAGTAGCAGCACAGGGCGGCCGATTCATGCCCAGAGTTTTTTCTATTCATGGAGCCTCCAGTACTGCAAATCTAAAATTAAGGATGCCTCACCTCCAAGTGGGGGCAGGCATCCTGAAATAACCTCCTTTCAATCTGACTACTGACAACACTCCCCCCATCCCCCAAATCTGTGAGCCAGACTATCTCAACTGCAAAGAGAAACCTTCTGTGTCTTGCAGTTTGGTAATTTTCTGCAGGTTCTGTACATGTGGAGATCCTGCCAAGATATTATTTTTCTTTCTGGTGTTCCTCTCTGTAGGGGTCTTGAACTTGATATGTTTTTATTTCCCTGATAATGGTGTCCTTTTCTATTGTAATTCCACATGGTCAAAGTCTTAGGGGTACATATTACGTATGTATTATGTACATATTACATATGTATTACATACTTGGTACATATTACATACATATTTCAAACTAAAAGTATGAAACTTTGTTCTTCATTTCACTCAAAATCAAGGTAACTGACTAAACACAGTGCCTTCTCATCTTGGGTGGGCTCTTGCTTTGGTGGCATTTAAATCTGTTAACCTCTACGTCCCTTCTCTTGTTTGGTGAAGACACAGGCTATTTTTGTTCTGGCTCTTCTAGTTTCCTGTTTTATGTTAGGTGGTCCCATGCTTCAAGAAGTCTCCTGACATCCTGAGATGTAATGTCTTCCACTCAGGAGCACTTCTTAAATAAGTCTCTCCTCTCATTATGAGTGTTATTTGCCGTGCCTGGCAGAGACTGCTTGCTGCTTTTTAAGCCTTTTCCAGCCAATTTGAACCCTTCAGCATGGTTGACTTAACTCTCATCTCAAAAATCTTCCAATTTACTATGAGGGTGGTCCAAACATATACATGGCTTATCAAGTTGGTGTTCTTAGTAAACTTTGGAGACTTGGTCTTCATCTCTGTGAAATAGGAGCAAGTTGTGATTTGTTTAGTTTCCTGGGATACTGTAATGTTGTTTAGTCTCTCAGTTATTTCCAACTCTTCCACGACCCCGTGGATTGTAGCCTGCCAGGCTCCTTGGATTTCCCAGGCAAGAATACTGGAGTGGGTTGCCATTTCCTTCTCCTTGACCCAGGGATCAAACCCACGTCTCCTGCTTGGCAGGCGGGATTCTTTACTGCTCAGCCAGCCGGGACGCTCTGTGATGTTAAGATCATGGAATAAAAGAAGCTAATGGAAGTTTTGTCAGACATGCTGTGAGTGGTTGAATGCTTCATGGTGGTAACTCTCCTTAATGTTTCTTTGCTCTGTGGTGGAATTCTACAGAAGATAAAAGGGAGCAAATATTCCTCTTCTGCAGGCTCTAACGCTCTTCTGGGACCTTCAACATGGTGTCATGAGGTAGTTCTAGATCTTTCAGCTAGGAAGACTCATTTTGAAGCCAAAACATGATGATAGCTAGCTGGCATTTGTTGATCAAGAATATCCACCTTGTCATGTGCATACTTAAGAATTCCATGGCTTCCATGTTGGATGTCCTTATTCCTGGTGCAGAATGTGGTCCAGACTCTCCTTAAGAAGATGTATTATGCAAGGCAGGCCTCTGGAGTCTTAGTTTCCTCATATGCATGAGGGATTTTGACTGAGTCCCTGCTAAATTTAATCCTTTGTAACCCATGAGGAAAGAACTCAGTTTCCACACTGAAAGCTCAGCCTCTCTGCTGCATATATAATGGAGGTCTTGAATGATTTTGATATGTACAAGATGGGTAAAAGGGATAGGTTTTCAGGTGAGCACCATGGACGTAGGGGTCAGTGTGAACATATAATGCAGAAGCAGCTGCTGATGGTGAGCAGCTGAGTGAAGTCCCTAGATTCTCCAGTTTCTCTGGAGAATCCTTTATCTCTGCTTGGAAGCAGAACTTAATTTGTTACACGAGAAGAGAGGTGGGTCTTATGTAGAGAGGGGAGAGATTATCATATTGAACTTATAGCCCTTCAGTTTTTAGTCTTTATCTTCCTGAATCAAAATTATTTTATTGGAATCAGCTATTTTTTCCTGTCTTTTCTCCCCATTTTGTGTCTTCCAGTAATGAAGTTACTGAAGGATAGTGAACACAGGATATTATATTGTCAGCAATTGGTCCCCATTGGATAGGAAAGGGTTGAGAGATGACTTGAAAAATTGAGGGTGCCAGAGTGCAGTGTGACTTGTTTTACAAGTGGAGCCATATGAAAGTGCAGTTGTATAGTTCTACGATGGTCAGAGTATTAGTAATTCATAACCTAATTTTAAGCGCTTTAACCTAATACTGAAGATGCAAGATTGCCACCATATTCTTATTCTCAATTAGGAATCACAGCCCCTCCAGTACTTCCACCCCCTAGGACACCTCTTTCTCATTCCAGGACGTCTTGTCTGTATGTGGAAGAGCGAAGGTTTGCAAGGCGAAAAGGATCAAGGCTGTAGCCTTGTAATGAGCTGGAATTTCTACTGAGCAGTTGAGGATGGGCTCCTTTTGTGGGAAGGCATCATGTATTGTGGCCCGCTCCTGACTGGTCACTGGTTTGTCTTACTGGTTTTGGAATTAGTTGCCAGTCCTGCCTTCACTGCTACCTGGAAACATAGGTTTCAAAAACTTGGTGCTTGGAGCAGTGAGAAAGCCCTCTGACCTCCCAGTCAGAAATTTTGGGATCAAATTTCAGTTCAGCCTCCTAATATTTGGGCATATACTAGGTAATAATAATAATAAAAGTAAGTAAAAGAATGCTTAAGGGAACACCTCTGCCAGCAGAATGGGGTTGATTGCCAGGGGCTCCCTGGAGGACAGAGTCTTGCAAGCTCTGGCTACCCGTTGCTGGCCTGTCGCCTTGAGTCGGCTCTGTTCAGAGTTCAGAGGACGTTTTATACATGGTGGGAATAGGATGGGATTGGCAGTCTGGGAGGTTTTCTTGTCCAGCCCTATTTGTTCCAGCACCCTGCAGGTTGAATGCTGGTAAGTGCATCTGCTGTGTCTTTTCTGAGGTAATGTGCATAACAGGGTATTTGGGGGAGGGGGGCGCTGAGGAGAGGGAGCAGGAGAGCCGAGGGGCAGCTGTTGGGAAGGCCCCTGAGTGGGAGGCTGATTGCTGTGATTATATCAGCATGCTCTGACATTGGGCTTTTTTTTTCTTTGGACATCTGAATCCGGCCAATTTCAGTCCAATTTCCCTTGTGCTGGGATTAGTCTCCATCATCCTAAGTGTACCAAGAAAGGGGAGCTGTTGGCAGAGTCCCTGAAGCCAAGTCCCAAAGCTGACTTGATCAGGGAAACAGCCACAAATGGGGCCTTCTTGTGTGAGGAGCGCGTGTTTCAAGTTGCGGAAGCAATCATTGGATCAGTGGTGCAGGGCTGTGAGCAGCTGGGTGATTTCCGTTGGCCACATTGTTTCTGTTCCGTTTTGATTTCCAGGTGTCCTACATAGGCCAGGACTGCAGAGAGATCCCAGAGCACCTCGGCAGGGACTGTGGACACTTTGCAAAGAGGCTCGATCTGAGCTTTAACCTTCTGAGGTATGTAACCTTCATGAGACAGACCAGGCCTGGGAGACCGAGGCCCCCTCGTGAAGGCCTGCAGATAAAAGCGACAGCTGAGATTTCCAAAGGGACCCCAAAGGTGTGACTCTGCTTCACGAGGTCCTCTGGCTCCCCTCTTGTGCCCACAAAACAGTGAGTGTCCTCTGGCCACGTGTGTCCCTACCAGGGGGCCGTCAGTGTCACTTTGTTCTTGTCCTTCCTCCCTGATGCCCATGCGTCGTATTAGAAAACTCTTGGAGAGGAGGAGAGAGGGAACCAGCAGGTGAGTTGGGGGCATTTAGGGATGCTTTTGTGGATGACCCCACTGCGCAAAGATTTGCTGAATCCAAGGTAGAGTGTGTGTGTTCTTCTTTTTTTTTTTTTCCTTTTTATGAATTGAAACTTTAAATATTTGTTATGATGATTTCTCCCAGGTGGTATTTCAAAGTAATTCCAGGGCTGTTGGCATGGGGTAGGTGGGAGGGAAGCTCANTTTTGTGGATGACCCCACTGCGCAAAGATTTGCTGAATCCAAGGTAGAGTGTGTGTGTTCTTCTTTTTTTTTTTTTCCTTTTTATGAATTGAAACTTTAAATATTTGTTATGATGATTTCTCCCAGGTGGTATTTCAAAGTAATTCCAGGGCTGTTGGCATGGGGTAGGTGGGAGGGAAGCTCAAACAGCTGTTCCAGACTTGGCAGAGAAGGTAAGTGTGATTGTCTATATTATTCCAATGGAGAAAACAGTTATTTCTTCCTGAAAGGTTCTGAATTGTGACTGGTTTGGGGACTCGAGGGTGGGGGGGAGCCGGGAGGTTCTTGGAAAGCAGCTATCAGTGGGATAAATGGGCAGGGATCCGGGTGGTGGCTTTTCCTAAGGAGGTGGCTCCACTCAGAGCTTTTTCCTAAGTGTCTCCTTGAAAGCCGTGCTATCCTCTGGTGGAACAGACTGTCTCCAGGTGGAAAGAGAGCTGAGGAGCTGGAGTCCTACCCCAGGGCTCCAGTACTTTACTTCTTCCACAGTGTGGAGTCTCTTCTCTCCAAGGCAGGACACTCGGGCATTACAGATTGCAGCAAAGATGGACAAAGCTTGGGGCTTTAAGGCACCAGAGGGTGGAAAGGACTTCAAGCAAAGCCAGCAGAACTTCATGGGCTGGTGCTTAGGAGCTCACGGCTGTGCTGAGATGCATCGTCTCCGCAGAAGGGGCATCCAGGGAATTGTGTTGGAAGGGAGTGGGCGCAGTGTGCTCCCTGACTCTCAAGGGGTTTGTGGGTTTCTGAGAAGACGTGGAAACGGAAAAGTCACAGAGTAATACAGAGTGGTGAGAGGGTGCTAAATAAACTCTGAACAAATGAAGGATGGTTTTTGGTCCCTGCCCAAGAAGGGGACAGAATACAGTCTCAACTGATGGTGCCTGAGTCACGTGTGCACCTTACACAGCTCCCCAGAGTGGGCTGGGGCGGAGGGTTCTTCCTGTGTGACCGGCCTCTGGGTGTCTGGGGCTCTTGACTCAAGCAGTGGCTGCCTTGCTGCTGGGAGCCCGGATGTGGGTTTGAGGAGGCTGGGCCCTGGGAGGGGGTATGAGCAGTCACAGGTCATGGGACTGGGCTGTCAGGTCTGAGGAAACAGAGCCGTCTTTGTCACATTATGGGGCCCTGCCTCTCTGATGAGAAGGAGTTCTTGGCTCTGAGAGGCTGGATCTTTAAGGATTTATCATACGAGATGATGGGGCCTGGAGGCAGGAAAATTTTGTGAGAAGGAGGTTGGTTCAAAAAAAAAGAAAAGAAGTAAGACTTTTGTTGAGAGGAGAGGAGTTTTTGTAAGTGTCGAGTTTGAGGAATGATCCCTCAAAAGATCTGGTCAGGAACCTGTTTTTGCTTGTGCTGTGGTCAGTGTGTGAGTTGTAGCTGGGTTGGGGCAGGGATGAGCCATGGAGGGGTGAGGTCTCATGGAAGGGTTTATATTAGGACTTGGGTAAGCTGGAAGGAGTTACAGACCAGAATGCAGAAGAGTAACTCTGACTTGATGTGGTTATGGTGCCATTGACTCATCTTTGATGGTTTTATTTACCTACCTTAGGGGCAAGGGCAGGTGGCACTGTTTCGCTTGGGTGTCAGAGGAAGGTGTAAGCTTTACGCAGGTCCTTTGCCTTTAGTTGGGTAAAAATTCAAAGATGATTTAGATGCTTATCTAATTCCTCTTTGGGGAGAGAAAGGGAGAAGGGAAGAGAAAGATCATGAACTTACCTACCACACAAGTGGGAATGTGATTCCTACCAGGCTGAGGGGATCGTCATATCCAGAGGAAATACTGCGGATCCCTGTCCCGTCTTTTGTAAAAGGTTTCTTCCCAGCCCTGTCTTGTCATTTCCATGGGATTTGGTGGGGAGCATATCACCCTATATTTGCTCTGCACCTGGATTTACCGTAGCTCGTGGTTCTAACTCTCTGCTCTGTCTTCTGTTCTCCCTCTTGGCAGCTTATCTGGTCCACTCTCGACACCCGCTTCGTCTTCCTTGGAGCTCAGTACAACATTACTGTGTATTATGCCAGTTCAAAGTGTACCGGGAGAGGTAGGGTGGTAATTTTGCGTGCAGCAGGAGACGCTGGGATAGTGTTCTTCCTGAAGTCTTCTGGGTACTCCCTTGCCCTGGGGAGTTTCTCCCCGGCTGTTCCTCTCGTCAGGATCAGGTCTCCTGCATGTGACCAGGTGCCCCTCTTTCCCAGCCACTTTCTCTGCTTTCCATGTACCTTATCTTCTTTCCAGGGCTACCCTCAGAAACACAAAATCCTTCTCACTTTGTTATGTTTGAAAGAATCACCCTGCTGCTTCTTACAGGACATTTCTGCAAGCTTCCTCTGCATAGCCCCTAATAAAATTTTGCTACTCCCATAAATCACAGAATCAGCTGCAATCTGTTTGTGCTTTAGACTGAAGCTTGTTTTTAGGCAAGGAGTTCTGCTTATTCATTTAAAAATATTTAATAGTACACATGGCACAATTTTTAGAAGGAAAAGAAACTCTCCCTTACATATATGTCCTTTGCTTCCTGGTTCCCACCTGCACTGGTAACTACTGGTAGTTGATCTTTGTCATCCTCCAGAGTTAGTCCATGCATATACTAACATGAGAATTTCTCGTGGGGCCAGATTCGTATTACTTCTTGCCAAGATGTTAATTAAAAGAGAGATACTAGGCTTCAGTTAACCACTCACGATCAGGTCATCCTTCTCTGTTGTCTTGCTGTTAATTCAAAGCCATTCACCATCATCATTGTTAATTTCACTCATGAAAGTGATGTTGCTGCTGATTTGCTCTATGGCTACCCATTCATGCTGGAGGGGAGGATGGTTATGGATTTATAAGCTCTGAAGCATTATTTTTTTCTTCCCATTACACCTCAGGGTCTTCTCTCCTGCATTAGCTATGAATCCATCCCTCCCTTGATTGGGTTGTACAGTAGTAGACTGGTTACTTCTCTATGCAGAAAGTCTTGGAAATTGAGGCTGTCTTGCTTCTGTGACTCTGTCTTGGGAGGATGAAAGTCCCTGGACCCAGTATGTTCCCTGACAGGTTGGAAAGAGAAGCAAGACAAAGGTCCAAATAAAATTCCTGGCTCCCTTAAAAGACTCTGACATACCTACTCTCTCAACTCGGATCTCATTCTTCCTGTTATGACTGGATGAGACTCAGGTGAGCCACAAAGACAATGAACTGGGACCAGCTCTCTGGACACGATTCCCAGGGGTAGGTAGGGTCCTGCCGTCTCCCCTGTAATGGCCACAGAGGGTTTAGGAAGCTTATTAGGTAACAGCCAAGAGGAGTGAAGTTGTGTCCCTTGCACTTGGATGCGTTAATGATCACGTATCCACCCAGTGTTTATATCTACATGAGAGTGTACTTTAGATTTTATTTTTTGAAGACAATCTGCTAAATAATAAAGCTGTGATCAGTATAGAAATCTTGGGAAAACCAGAAGAGTATGACAGAAACCCTCTTTCAAATTTTCCCTGATAATCTTACCACCCAGGAAGCTCCATTGCTAACATTTTACTATCTTGGGTATTTCATGATGCCAAATATCTTTTAAATGATGCTGTTGCTTACATTGTGTTGGAAGCATATTCCCATCTCAATAAATACTGCATTACATGTTTTAATGGTTTCTTATTTTGTCACTTCAGTTCAGTCACTCAGTTGTGTCCGACTCTTTGTGACCCCATGGACTGCAGCTCACCAGGCTTCCCTGTCCATCACCAACTCCCAGAGCTTGCTCAAACTCACGTCCATTGAGTTGTGATCCCATCCAACCATCCCATTCTCTGTCGTCCCTTTCTCCTCCCGCCTTCAATCTTTCCCAGCATCAGGGTCTTTTCCAATGAGTCAGTTTTTCACATCAGGGGGCCAAAGTATTGGAGCTTCAATTTCAGCATCAGTCCTTCTAATTCTTATTTCTTATTGTTGGACATTTAAATTGTTTCCAGATTTTTACTGTTATAAATTTCTCTTATCAATTGCCTTGTGATACTCACTGATGAATATCTCTGATTAGTGGTTTGGGGGAAATTCCTGGGGACAGAATAGTCAGAAGGCCTTGATGCAGATGGCAAGTTGCCCCCCCGAGAGGTGATACCAATCTCTGCTACCAGGAATGTTTGAATATCCATTGTCCCAAACTCTTCCTTTAACTCTTTGTTTGTTTTTTTCCTTTTACTGCTCTGATCAACACAGAGAATCCTCTGCCATCACCAGTGCTGGTTCCTTGATCAAGGGAAAGAGAACTTGGTAATAGTTTCTTGCAGCTTTCGTTTTGCTTCTGCCTGGGCTGGGAGAGGACAGTATTCTCTCTGGTGGCCCGTTTCTCTCTCCCATGGGCCCTGAGTAGGTTGCCCACTGAGCTTGTGAACACAGTGGGCAGAGCAGAGTTCCCACGGCACACAATGATAAACACACCTGTGTCAATAAGACAGTGAAATTGAGGGGGCTTAATTGATCTATGGAAACAGGAAGCTTGCATTTTAAAGATGATTGGCAGTTTCATCTTACTTAGCATCCCCCTGGTAAATGTACTGGATGGGAGAATTGCTGAGGAGATGTCTTAGGTGAGAGCTTGCTGCTTTTCTGACTTTGACAAGGGTGACAGTGATGACCGGGGAGTTGGGCAGCTCCAGTAAAACTGTAGCTCTGTTCTTCGCGCCAGGCAGAGAGGTGGACACCGGGTGCACTGTCAGATCTTTGAGGATGAACACACCGCCGCATCGACGCCTGTTTACTAACAGCTGGGCAGCACTGGGCCTGTTCGCTTGCTTCCCAGTTGGAAAATGGGCAGTGTAATGAAAAGAACCAAGGCTTTGTGGTCAGACCATCCTGTCTTGAAATCTTATGACTGTCTTTCACTAATTGTTTAACTGCCCTTGGGCTAGTTACAAAAATATTGAATGTGTAACTGTATAAAGTGGCGGTTTAGTCACGCAGTCATGTCCGAGGCTTTGCGACCTATGGACTGTAGCCGCCTGGCTCCTCTGTCCATGGAATTCTCCAGGCAAGAATACTGGAGTGGGTGGCCATTCCCTTCTCCAGGGGATTTTTCTGACCCAGGGACTGAACCTGGGTCTCCTGCACTGTAGGCAGATTATTTACCATCTGAGTTGCCAGGGAAGCCAACTGCATATAAAGTGCTTAACACAAATAGTAGGTCTTCAGTAAGCATAGCCACGGTTAGTTCTTAATCATGGCACTAGAGAGGCTGAAAACCCACCCTTGACTGTCCGTAAGGGCCATTCCACTCTCTGATGGTCACTGGGATTCCTCACAAACATTCAAGATGTCCTCTTTCGGCATGTCGTATGTTTGCACACCTTTGTACCCTTTGGTATGACCAATGGGCAGAAACTTTAAGAGCCAGCACATAATTTGCAACTTTCTCTTCTGCTTGCTATGATTGTCAGTCTGGGGTTCTGACCATAAATGGCCAGAATCCATTGCTGATCTATGTTGGACATAGATTGTAAATGAGAAATTTGTGTCATAAGACAGAATATTTAATACAGCATAGCCTAGCCTCTTCTAACTGGTGTAAATACCGGGGTTTGCCAACTTTCTGACATTGCATAGGCTAAACCCACTTTATCTTACACACGTTTTTCATCATTTCCAACTAGAAGGATTCCTGTGTTCAAATTACAATAGGAATGAGTAAGGGAGAGTTCCCTGCCTAGACTCATAGGAGAACAGTTTGAAGGGCATGTTCTGTTGGTATTGGGTCTTCATCAAACCATTTCTTTGCCATCAAGGGCCTTGTTCATATTTGTTTTCAAATCCCAAATATAGTGGTCTTACTTGGGGAGCTCACTGATATTGGAGTGGGGAATGGCAACAGAGCTCTTGTTGGTAAGACTTGAGAGTAAGAGATGATGATGGAAAAGACAGGGTTTAGTAAGAGAAACTGTTGGTGAATTTTCACAATAGTTCTAGGGTCTTGATAAGCCTTGAGTGATTAAAGGAGGCAGGGTCTACATATTAGAAGCCGTGTTCTCTCCGAGCTGGGCAATGCTATGAAAAGTAATCCCCTCTCCTGCCTTTTTTTTTTTTAAAATTTATTCTAAAAATATCATTGGCCAGTCTAGTGTCTCTAACTACCAGCCAAACATACAGTCAAAAGGTGAAGTGGTTAATGAGCTGGCAGGTAATATTTAATGTCTCAGTAGCAAGACTTTATTTCCTTGACTGAACAGCACTTTGAAGTGACCTTTGTGACTGTGCCTGCATGCTTAGTTGCTCAGTTGTGTCCAACTCTTTGTGACCCTTAGGACTGCAGCCTGCCAGGTGCCTCTGTCCATGGGATTTTTCAGGGAAGAATACGGGAGTGGGTTGCCATATCTTCCACCAGGGGATCTTCCCAAACCAGGGATCGAACCTGTGTCTCTTGCATTGCAGCCAGATTGTTTACTCTCTGAGCCAGTGGGGAAGCCCTTTGTGACTGTGTTATTACCAAAAACAGCTTCAAGTAAAACAGGGAGGGAGGGAAGATGGTGAGGGGAGTGGGTAGCAGGCCACTGCAAAAGAGGTTTATATGGTACTTTCCTGCCTCTCTCCCCACCAAATGTCCTGACTTTGCAGATTTCCACCCACTGGCCAGAAAATGGGGGTATTGAGCCATAGAGTATAAGACCAAGGTGAGGAAGTGGTGGGCAGTTGGCGAGAGTTGTCTGAGAGGACATGGGGCTGGTTCAGCTTTCTTAGAGATGTTGCTGCTCCATGCAACTATGACTTGCAGTGTGGTTTAGAAAGGGCTTTCGTAAACTTTGTCTCCATATTTCCTACAGGGCTGCCTCCAGGATGAGAAATTCCTAGACATTTTAAGTGAAAGCCTTTTATTTCTCATCTCACCCATTTAACTCCTTCAGAATCTTGGGTTTATTTTTATTTTTTTCTTATTTTTTTTAGCCTCACGTTGTGGCATGTAGGGTCTTAGTTCCCAGACCAGGGATCGAATCTGTACCCCCTACTCTGAAAGTGTGGCATCTTAACCACTGGACGGGAAACCCAGAATCTTGGGTTTCCTTTCTTGGTAGTTTCTCTCCCTTAAGCTGTTTGGAGCTTGGGCCCTGCCTGCTGCTCCCCGCTCCCTCTGCCCTGCTCTGCTCTGAGGTCATGTTATGCATGTGGTGATGCTGCTCTGTGCTTCAGGGTGGCTGCTGGGGGCAGTGGTGATTTGAGGGAATAGGTGGGGGGAGAGACAGGTGAGCTTAACCCTTTCAGACTCTCTACTCACTGGTCTTGCATCTTCTAAACCATGAGGTTCTGTCGCATTGATGGGGTGAGCATTTAGTGGGTGAGGCCTGGAGTAAGGCCTCACCTTACTTTGGGTGAGGCTAAAGTAAGACAGCTTTGGACAAAAGAGCCTTCCCTCTGCCATGCCAGCTGCACTGTGTCGAGGAGGACCTTTGGGTCCTGTCAGAGCTTCATGTGAGAAAGCAGCCCTGTAGATAAGTACCCAGAAGTGACTTGCTAGGTTGTGCAAAGGAGTCCAGGGACAAGGGATGAAGTAAGTGATACCAGTCATCGTGTTTATTTTCTTATTAACACAGAACCGGTGTCATGGAGTACTTGCTACATGCTAAGTAAGGCTGGGCAGAACACCTACTGGGTGCCAGCTCATTCAGTCTTATCACCAGCCTTTTACATATGGAGCCACTGAGGCCCAGATAAAGGAAGAAATCTCCCTCAGACCACACTGATGGTTAAATGGGAGAGCTGGGATTAAATGGCTCCTGTGGTTTGACTTCAGCTTTACAATTATTCTGGATTGCTTCTCATGATTTAAATCAGTGTTTTCTTTGAAGATGGGCATTCATTTTTTCCCCCCTGGAGGGGGGTTTGTTTTTTAAAATCGCAAATGACCTGTAGAATTCACAGCAGCAGGATCAGAATGGCTGCTACAGCTCCAGGTTGGAGCCCAAAGAAGCCTTAGAGCTCTGTCTGTTACATCTCCTCCTCTCTCCAGTTTCTCCCAAGCCTTCCTGATGTACAAAGACCTTGTGAGGCCTGGGTCGGCTGGGAGTTGAGGGTTCCCAGAGACCTCATCCCTTTTATCGCCACCACCTCCCTCCCACCCTGGGTGTGCCTTAGATGGCCATGGCCACTGTCAGGGGAAGAGGTGGCTCAGCATTTGCCACGGCTCTGCTGTCGCAGCCTTGGGAGGAAGAACCTTGAGACAGATGACTGTGTGCATGACTTTTGGTTCTGGAAGGGAAAGGTGTGTGTGTATGTGTGCACGCGCACATGTATGCGTGCTTGGACTTGCACTCACTTGCATGCACACACCCACCTCATGAAAAGCCTTGTTCCTCTTGTCTCCGCGGGGACTGCCGAGTTGGTGATTTCAGCTGTTCCTGCCCCTTTATGATGAAAGGGGAGCAACTGCGCTTTTTTGCTGGGTGTCTGTGTTTAGTTGCAGGGATGTGATAACTACAAATGCTCCCTGGCCAAGACTTTCCCCATAAAAGCTCTCTTCTGTCCCAGCTGTTTTCTCTTCGCCTTTGCACTCTCACCCTCATCAGTGCTGCAGCACAAGGTCGCTCAGGATTTTAAACGAGGGAGAGACATACACACATGCTCAGGTTTCCTTTTAGAGTTTAAAGAAAAAGACACCTCCTCCTCCAGATCCATCATTATGGGGATCAGCTATGTGCCCCCCACCTTTGCACCACCTCCCTTAAGCTCCTCTCTGAGTTTATACAGAACCCAATTTTGCAGTCTCTTGGGTGTCTGCTTTTTCTCTGATTCTGAAGAAATAAGAGACGGTTAGAGCAGGGAAAACCGACAAAAGAGCTTTTTTTTAAAAAATCCCTGAACCATTTTTGAGATAAAGCAAGACTTACTAAAAACAATTGGAGAGGAGGGTGGGGAGAGGGGGTGTTAACCCCCGCACACGGGCTGTATTCTGCAGCTGGAGAAGTGTTTTAAGAAAATGCAGCATTGTTAAAACTTTTTTTTTTTTCCCCTGATGGATTTATTTATAAGGTAGAGAAATATTTTCCCCATAATTGGGTAACTCTTAATAGTAGCAATTGCATATTTATCAGTGTGAGGGGCTGTTATTAATGTAACTGTCAGACCCAAACACATTTCTGCATTAAATCCATTTAGTATGTGCATTATTCGGGCTCGAATGTCACTGGGACATCAAAGCCCCGTAGGCATGGAGAGCTCAGTGCCCTGCTGTGGCTGAGGAACAGGCCCTTGATCAATAAATGTAACATGTTAATGCAGAGCAAATAGAATAAAAGATTTCTTTGACAAGACATGAAAAATCACCTTGTGGCAGCTGGCATGTGATGCCGTTTCTGGGGAGACACTAGCAAAGTTGATCTGACAAGTAAAGAGGAGAGATGATGGTTGTAAGGTGCTTTTGTTTCAAACTTCTTTCTTGACCTGTCAGGTTTTGAAGGCGCCTCAATGGCTCTTTTTTTGTCATGTGAAAATTGTAGTCTTAGGTAGTTATGAAGCAGTTATCTCTTCTCAAATTGTGAATGCTGCTGTTTAATTGATTCACTTAGCATTTGAAACTGTCACGCATTAATAATTGCAAAATCCTGTAGATACTGCGCGAGTGTGTCATGCTTAAATGTGTAGTTATCAGAAAATTAATATCCTTAATGAACCGGTGCTTTCAAACTAACATTGCATGAAATCTCTTTTGCCCTTTCATTTGCCAAAGCCACATCCGCCAGTTTGCCGAGAATCACCTCTCGACAGTTTGGTTTCTTGATGCCCGACAAATGCCAGCTTTGCTGTGGGTACATCGCATGCTCAATGACAATAAATATAGTAATTATACTGGAGTTAGTAATTAACATAATTGTAGTCAATTACGACAAATACAGTGCAGAGCTAAATAAATGAGAGGGGAGAAATTAGCAAGCTAATTGATTTATCTGTACTTGGCTTTCTATTACAACTGGCAGGGCTGTTTTTCTTGGGGTGGGGGGAGAGGAGGGGCAGAAATCCCCACAAGGATTGTTTACAAATAACTGATTTTGTTTTGAAGTTGCATTGTCTTTTGACGTATTATGTATCACCCACCCCCCAACTCTGCTTACAAGGAGAATAAAAGGAAAGAAAAAGAGAATTTAAATGCCAAGGGAACATTTTGTGAATTTAGCTACATCCAGCCGGATGCTGCAGCTAAGAGGAGACAGGATTTAGCTCTTGCTAAGTCTTGAGGGGTTGTGTTTTCTTCTCAGCTATTGTCCTGGTAAAAGAAAGTTTGAGCGTGTGTGTGTGTGTGTGTGTGTGTGTATGTGTGTGTGTGCATGTGCGTGCATTCACAAAATCTTGTCTCAATCAGTGATGCGGTACTTTCCTGGAAGATACATTTGGGGATTATATGTGCGTGTTAATTTGCTCAGTTTTGTGCTGCTGGCTTGGGATAGGAGGAGGTGGACATATTTTACTTGGTTCAAACCCACTTCTCTTGTTAGGCTTTTTTCTTTGGGTGCTCAGGGAAGGGACAGGGAAGGATCGGCTGGTGTTTCTGGAGAGGCTAGGGGAGGGGCTCCAGCAAGGAGACCCTTTCTCCTTTCCACATTTCAAGCTTGGCTGGGATCCTGGGCTGTCGCACTCCTGAGGTTGCCTGGAAAGTTGTGGGGTTTCCGTGCGCGTGTGTTCCGAGCTGGTGTATTCTGTGCTGCCCCGAGCCCTGGTTAATGATGTTGATCATGCATCTCTCTTCTTTGTTCACCTCTTTTAACAAGACTGCTGTTTGTGCCTCTCAGGGAAAACCTGTGCGTGTGTTTTAAGGCTTGGAGGTCACATCTCAGCCCTGGTTTTTTTTTTTTCCTTGACAACTTTTAGAAACAAGATGTTTTTCCCTCTACTTTTTGATACAGGATGGAGACTAGCAGCCAGAGATTTTTAAAGGGTGGTAGTGCTTAAAATCTCACCTTGGTCTCACCCAAGGTTAAAATTGAGTGTTTTCAGGACGTGGCAGTTCAAGTATTCAGCATCAGTTGTAACCTTATCAAAGCCCTGTTAATCCCCTGAAAATGAAGCAGTTTAACAAATTAAAAATGTGTTTCAAAGCCTTTTACTTTGCTCTTCTTGAAGATTCCACTGAATACGTTCTGAATCTGATAGGAATGGGAATCAGAGGCAGCAGTTTATTTGTATGTAGATGGTACATGTAATCATGTGTGACCTGTGTGGAATTCAGTCTTTCTGTTGCAGTAAGATGCTGCCTGTATTTTGGAACACCAGTATGTACTCGGACACTGCTTAATGTGGTCATTCTTCATGTGTACTTCATTCAGAAATCAATATCTGATGTGAAATATTTATATACAAGGAATCATTTGAATTATTTAATGTTTGCCAGCATAATGGCCTTCCTGATGAAGTCTCAAATTATTTTAGTAAATTCATGGACCTTTGGAGCAGAAAAGACTTTCACAATTAGAGGTGGGGGACGATACTTGGAATTTGAGCCTGAGTTTGGTATGTGTTCAAGAGAAATTGATAATTTTTCTGTGTAGCTTTGTTTACCAAAAATAGATAATTTCCAGATATTGTATACCTCCAGAGAGAGCTGTGAGCACCTGTGAGAAGCAGTGAGGTGAGAGAAAACGGGTGAAGAAAAACCCCTTTGCTGTTGACCACTGTCAAAATCTGGCATTTGTAGTGTTGCTGCTGTCTGCAGTCTCTACTCAGCTGCTAGTTTTTATACTCCGTTTCTCCTTTTCCAAACTCAGATGTAGAGCAGATGTGGATGGAGCGAGAACATAGGATGATGGCAAAGGAAGCCTCTTTTCATTTTTATTATTTTACAGTTAAAGTTGCCCTAATTGGAGCTAACTTTTTTTTTTGCCCTTGTGCTGCTAAAGAAATAACAGCACGGGGCATAATTTAGATGAATTCTTTTCAAACAGAACACTGTTTGCAAAAGCTCCATTTTTCCAAGACACTCTTCAGTTTCACTGAGGCAGACTCCCATCTAGATGTTTAAACATATGAGTTTTGAGGTGCCTTGTTCCTCAGAAATTCTAATTACTTTTTATATTTGTTCTGCAGCAGCTGTGACGATTGGATCTGCTGAAAAGTATTTTTGTGGGGTTGATGGGGCAGGAAGCAAGAGGGGATGAAGTCAAGAGCCTTTCCTGTCAGTCAGTCCGCCTTGAGAAGCTGAAGGAGGGGGCACTTGCCTGCTTGGCCGTCAGTCTTGGGGGTGCGTTGGAATTGCCTGGTGGAGTGCAAATTTTATTTCAGGGACGTATTTTTCAGAATAAATTTCTTGTCCTTTCTAAGTGCATCACCGTGGTAGCTCACCTCCTCTGTATTGGAAACCTCCCAAGAGCAGGCAGTCTTGAAGTCTCGGAGGGTGGGCCCGGGAAGGCAGCCTGTCTTCATCGGTGCTGACAGCTGAATCGTGAGTCAGTCCTGGTGGCTCTTGCGAATTCTCCCCAAATGCCTGAACTGAAATCATATCACAGAAAGATAACCTTCCTTCCGGTTGTAATTGGATGTAGCAAACCAGCACCCTGAATTCTGTTTTTGGAGGCTGGGCTCAGGTAGGGAAAGTCAGGCTGACCTGGGGTATAGAAAAGCGGAGGCCACCAGTGACTGCTGAAGGTCATTCTGTCCAGTGTCCTGCCTCTGAGGGGCACTGCATTTTTTCCAGTCCACTAAATGACACCCTGGAAGAATGACTGTAGAGGTAAATTTAACCATATAGTGGATGGTTTTTCTTTTTTTTATAGATAAAACATGGTTTGTTTTTTATTTCTCCCATATAAGTTATCAATAGCAAGATATTATCAAGATTTCCTCCAATGTTTTCTTTTTAATATAAATTTATTTTAATTGGAGGCTAATTACTTTACAATATTGTATTAGTTTTGCCATACATCAACATGAATCTGCCACGGGTGTACATGTGTTCCCCATCCTGAACCCCCCTCCTACCTCCCTCCCCATACCATCCCCCTGGGTCATCCCAGTGCACCAGCCCCCAGCATCCTGTATCATGCATTGAACCTGGACTGGTGATTTGTTTCACAGATGATATTATACATGTTTCAATGCCATTCTCCCAAATCATCCCACCCTTGCCTTCTCCGTGGATGGTTTTTCTTATCATCTTCCCCTTTAGCTGGTGGGTGGAAGTCAGGCCTGGGGTACGTGTTCTGGAGAATGCCAGTAGGGTTGCAGTGGGCTCTCTAGCTGCCATGTACGACTGGATTCCTCCATGGATGCACTTGAGGGCCAAGTGACTTCCAAGGCCTTTGAATGGCCCTGATGGCCATGACCTAGACGTTCATGCAGCTGAGTGGAGGTGGGGATAGCAAGGGTCCCCAGAGCTGTCTGGAGACGTCTGCAAGGGCTGAGGACTTGGGACATTGTTCTTAGGAAGTCCCTTCTGTTCATTCAGTTCAGTTCAGTTCAGTTGCTCAGTCGTGTCCGACTCTTTGCGACCCCATGAATCGCAGCATGCCAGGCCTCCCTGTCCATCACCAACTCCCGGAGTTCACTCAGACTCAACGNGTTTTTTTTTTTTCCTTGACAACTTTTAGAAACAAGATGTTTTTCCCTCTACTTTTTGATACAGGATGGAGACTAGCAGCCAGAGATTTTTAAAGGGTGGTAGTGCTTAAAATCTCACCTTGGTCTCACCCAAGGTTAAAATTGAGTGTTTTCAGGACGTGGCAGTTCAAGTATTCAGCATCAGTTGTAACCTTATCAAAGCCCTGTTAATCCCCTGAAAATGAAGCAGTTTAACAAATTAAAAATGTGTTTCAAAGCCTTTTACTTTGCTCTTCTTGAAGATTCCACTGAATACGTTCTGAATCTGATAGGAATGGGAATCAGAGGCAGCAGTTTATTTGTATGTAGATGGTACATGTAATCATGTGTGACCTGTGTGGAATTCAGTCTTTCTGTTGCAGTAAGATGCTGCCTGTATTTTGGAACACCAGTATGTACTCGGACACTGCTTAATGTGGTCATTCTTCATGTGTACTTCATTCAGAAATCAATATCTGATGTGAAATATTTATATACAAGGAATCATTTGAATTATTTAATGTTTGCCAGCATAATGGCCTTCCTGATGAAGTCTCAAATTATTTTAGTAAATTCATGGACCTTTGGAGCAGAAAAGACTTTCACAATTAGAGGTGGGGGACGATACTTGGAATTTGAGCCTGAGTTTGGTATGTGTTCAAGAGAAATTGATAATTTTTCTGTGTAGCTTTGTTTACCAAAAATAGATAATTTCCAGATATTGTATACCTCCAGAGAGAGCTGTGAGCACCTGTGAGAAGCAGTGAGGTGAGAGAAAACGGGTGAAGAAAAACCCCTTTGCTGTTGACCACTGTCAAAATCTGGCATTTGTAGTGTTGCTGCTGTCTGCAGTCTCTACTCAGCTGCTAGTTTTTATACTCCGTTTCTCCTTTTCCAAACTCAGATGTAGAGCAGATGTGGATGGAGCGAGAACATAGGATGATGGCAAAGGAAGCCTCTTTTCATTTTTATTATTTTACAGTTAAAGTTGCCCTAATTGGAGCTAACTTTTTTTTTTGCCCTTGTGCTGCTAAAGAAATAACAGCACGGGGCATAATTTAGATGAATTCTTTTCAAACAGAACACTGTTTGCAAAAGCTCCATTTTTCCAAGACACTCTTCAGTTTCACTGAGGCAGACTCCCATCTAGATGTTTAAACATATGAGTTTTGAGGTGCCTTGTTCCTCAGAAATTCTAATTACTTTTTATATTTGTTCTGCAGCAGCTGTGACGATTGGATCTGCTGAAAAGTATTTTTGTGGGGTTGATGGGGCAGGAAGCAAGAGGGGATGAAGTCAAGAGCCTTTCCTGTCAGTCAGTCCGCCTTGAGAAGCTGAAGGAGGGGGCACTTGCCTGCTTGGCCGTCAGTCTTGGGGGTGCGTTGGAATTGCCTGGTGGAGTGCAAATTTTATTTCAGGGACGTATTTTTCAGAATAAATTTCTTGTCCTTTCTAAGTGCATCACCGTGGTAGCTCACCTCCTCTGTATTGGAAACCTCCCAAGAGCAGGCAGTCTTGAAGTCTCGGAGGGTGGGCCCGGGAAGGCAGCCTGTCTTCATCGGTGCTGACAGCTGAATCGTGAGTCAGTCCTGGTGGCTCTTGCGAATTCTCCCCAAATGCCTGAACTGAAATCATATCACAGAAAGATAACCTTCCTTCCGGTTGTAATTGGATGTAGCAAACCAGCACCCTGAATTCTGTTTTTGGAGGCTGGGCTCAGGTAGGGGAAGTCAGGCTGACCTGGGGTATAGAAAAGCGGAGGCCACCAGTGACTCCTGAAGGTCATTCTGTCCAGTGTCCTGCCTCTGAGGGGCACTGCATTTTTTCCAGTCCACTAAATGACACCCCGGAAGAATGACTGTAGAGGTAAATTTAACCATATAGTGGATGGTTTTTCTTTTTTTTATAGATAAAACATGGTTTGTTTTTTATTTCTCCCATATAAGTTATCAATAGCAAGATATTATCAAGATTTCCTCCAATGTTTTCTTTTTAATATAAATTTATTTTAATTGGAGGCTAATTACTTTACAATATTGTATTAGTTTTGCCATACATCAACATGAATCTGCCACGGGTGTACATGTGTTCCCCATCCTGAACCCCCCTCCTACCTCCCTCCCCATACCATCCCCCTGGGTCATCCCAGTGCACCAGCCCCCAGCATCCTGTATCATGCATTGAACCTGGACTGGTGATTTGTTTCACAGATGATATTATACATGTTTCAATGCCATTCTCCCAAATCATCCCACCCTTGCCTTCTCCGTGGATGGTTTTTCTTATCATCTTCCCCTTTAGCTGGTGGGTGGAAGTCAGGCCTGGGGTACGTGTTCTGGAGAATGCCAGTAGGGTTGCAGTGGGCTCTCTAGCTGCCATGTACGACTGGATTCCTCCATGGATGCACTTGAGGGCCAAGTGACTTCCAAGGCCTTTGAATGGCTCTGATGGCCATGACCTAGACGTTCATGCAGCTGAGTGGAGGTGGGGATAGCAAGGGTCCCCAGAGCTGTCTGGAGACGTCTGCAAGGGCTGAGGACTTGGGACATTGTTCTTAGGAAGTCCCTTCTGTTCATTCAGTTCAGTTCAGTTCAGTTGCTCAGTCGTGTCCGACTCTTTGCGACCCCATGAATCGCAGCATGCCAGGCCTCCCTGTCCATCACCAACTCCCGGAGTTCACTCAGACTCAACGTCCATTGAGTCAGTGATGCCATCCAGCCATCTCATCCTCGGTCGTCCCCTTCTCCTCCTGCCCCCAGTCCCTCCCAGCATCAGAGTCTTTTCCAATGAGTCAACTCTTTGCATGATGTGGCCAAAGTACTGGAGTTTCAGCTTTAGCATCAGTCCTTCCAATGAACACCCAGGACTGATCTCCTTTATAATGGACCGGTTGGATCTCCTTGCAGTCCAAGGAACTCTCAAGAGTCTTCTCCAACACCACAGTTCAAAAGCATAAATTCTTCGGCGCTCAGCCTTCTTCACAGTCCAACTCTCACATCCATACATGACCACAGGAAAAACCATAGCCTTGACTAGATGGACCTTAGTTGGTAAAGTAATGTCTCTGCTTTTGAATATGGCATCTAGGTTGGTCATAACTCTCCTTCCAAGGAGTAAGCGTCTTTTAATTTCATGGCTGTAGTCACCATCTGCTGTGATTTTGGAGCCCAAAAAATAAAGTCTGACACTGTTTCCACTGTTTCCCCATCTATTTCCCTTAGGTCTGTAAATATTCAGGGCATACCGGGTTCCCCAGCACCTGAAACTTAGAGATGTGGTACTTCCTGTGGCAAATGCTCTCATGTTCAATGTGGAGAGAAGACTAATTCAGGTGAAGTTATTAGAACAATGCAGGGCCACAGCCAAACCTACCAGCAACTTTGAGAACTTAAGCAGAGTTACTGCATCCACTGTTGGGAAGTTTGTTGATGGTGAGATAGAGAGCTGGTGGAGGGCAGCCCATTCCCTGGCTGAGCAGGCCCTGAGTGTCGGCCCTGACATGCATACGTGGCAATTACCCTGTTAGGAGAGTAATGGTTAATACAATTCTTCTAGATGACAGCTACTGCTTCACACCTGGCGAGGCCCTGAAGCTTGTCCAGAAGGGTTGGAACCAAAGCTTGAAACCTCATCTTTCAGAAATCATTATATTTATTATTGTTTTTCCATGTGTCATTGTTTATGAAGGGCTGGCACATGGGGTGCATTCTCCCCTGGGAGAACTTGCAAGGTATTTCTGTGAATGCCTTGGGGCTTGTGTAATAACTCTGCCCCCTCTCCATGGAGTGTGAGCTTTTCCAGAATGAGTTAACAGCTTTTCATTCAGGGGTGCCCAGGCAGCGTCCTGCACATGGTAGGTGCCCCTCTATTGGAAGACGCCATCTGATCTGGGAATTCCTCACTTGTTGCAGTGGATGTTTAAAAACATGACACTAGTCTAAAGAGATAGCAATAACTACCATCCATCTATAGCTTCATCTGATTATTACCTTTTTAAAATTTTAATCTTATTGGGGTATAGTTGATTTATATTGTTGTCAGTTTCTGCTATACAGCAGAGTGAATCAGTTATACATATGCCTATATCCCCTCATTTTTGGATTTCCTTCCCATGTAGGTCACCAAAGAGCATGGAGCAGAGTTCCCTGTGCTGTATAATAGGTTCTGATTCGTTATCTGTTTTATATAGAGTAGTGTATACATGTCAATCCCAATCTCCCAGTTCATCCCACGTCCCCTTCCTTTCTTGGGTGTCCTACATTTGTTCTCTCTGTCTGTCTCTCTTTCTACTTTACAAGTTCACCTGGTTACTTCTGGTCCTCATGGCAAGCTAGGTGTTCTTCACAGTTTAAAGTCAGGAAAAGTGAGTGTGCTGAATTTAAGAGACTTTCCCCACAGTACACAGCTGGTCGGGGAGGAGCCAAGGTCTAAACGCAGTTTTGTACAAACATGAAGCCTGCCTCCTTGGCTCCCACATTGTATTGGATTCCATTGTGTCTCCCACAATTCCAGTCGATTGTCGTCTTTGAGATCTTTGCCTGGCGAGCTGTTGTAGGTTGGTGACTAAATGGGAGAGAAGCGGAACATTGTCTTCCAGGTCCATGAACAGGGGGGCAGCTCTCCCCGTGTTCTTGCTTCAAGATTGTTGCTGGTTTTTCTTCCCAAACTTATATTTGACCTTATCATATTTCAGGGTAGGTTAAACTTTAGGCAGTGAATCTTTACATCAAATGCTAGTATTTTAGAAGTCTAGATTAGGTTGGGTTACCTTGCCCTGTTCCTTTAGGAAGATCATCAACAACAAAAACAGAGCAAACTTCATTGTGTCCTAATAAGGGGGCCCGGGGGTTGAGCCTCCGTAGTTTTTGGATCCATCTCAGGTGTGAGTCCTATTGCTGCTGCTGTTCATCCAGACAACTTTTCAGGAAGCGTGAGTCTCTGTTTTCTCCCCAGTTACAGGCAAAGCGTACTGTTCACTTTTTTCCTCAGGAAATCTGAGTTGTGCAGGAGATAGCTTATATGAATGCAAATGCTTTGTCAGTTACTAAATACTACACAACTATGGTGCATTTCCCCCCCAGTTTTATTGATCATATAATTGATATCACATCACATCAGGTGACAGTCTACAACATAATGACTTGATAAATGTGTATATTGCAAAATGATTACCACAATAAGTTAACATCATATAATATGTTACATGATGCATTATTGTCAGTGTCATTTTTAAATTTTGAATGAGAAACTTAAATTTTGCCAGTTTGAAGCTCAGAATCTTTGTTGGAGACCACAAAGTCGGGGGACTTTTGGCTGGACCTGATTTGGTGGAAAAACAGTGAAATCATGAGACAGGATACCTATTAGTCTTCACTCCATCACAGATGATCTGTGACCTACTGAGCAAATCATTTAATCTGTGTTGTGACTTTCCAGACAGGGGATAATGGTACTCACCTATCAGAGTTGTGAAGATCAAATGAAATACTGAATGTAAGAAGAGCTTTGCTCCTGTGGGTTGTGGACCAAGAGAGCAATTATCCCTAGAATCGTTAATTTCATTTTTGATACTTCTGTTTCTTTCAGCTGAATCATCTTGGGGAGTATTTTGCTTGGGTTCCTGTGGCATTTGTTATTTGTGACTCTTGTTCAAATCAAAAGGGAGATCGTAGTACTATGGTGTATTTCCTTGCCAGGAGCATATGACTATTTTCCATATCCCTAAGTTTATCCTGTCTGATTTTCTTCTTTTAGTAAGAAGTTTGCCTTGTCTATTATTTCTGATCTGCATTGATCAGATCTATTGTAACAGTTTCTGTGTTAGTTTTTTTTTTTTTTTTTACAAAAAGGGCTTCTTAGAAGCTTTGTCCCAGAAGTAATTGTAAAATTAGATGGTGCATGTTTAGATAGTGGTGAGGGAGATAAAAAGTAGAGATCTGAGATTGAGCTACTATTAAAAGAAGACTGTGTTTCCTAAGTATAAACTAGTCAGATGATAGAGAAGGTGAGGAAATGAGGAAAGGAACATGGGCCAGGCAACCTAGGGAGCAACTGCTCTGGATTTAGCAAAGAAATTTCTGTTGGCTGTACAAAAGCGTTTTTGTCAGTTTTGTCTGCAAACTGTGTCATGCTGAGCTGTCCACTGTTCAGCCATTCCTTCCTCCCACATACACAAATACTAATGATGTAACATCAACTAAGTTATTTAGTGCTTACTTACTGTTCTATCTC
The DNA here is from genome assembly GCA_006410675.1 of Oreotragus oreotragus. NCBI lineage: Eukaryota > Metazoa > Chordata > Mammalia > Artiodactyla > Bovidae > Oreotragus > Oreotragus oreotragus. The sequence continues at coordinate 181,609 of SJYX01020600.1, read as the reverse complement.
ACTGAACCTTCCCAACTTTATGATTAAAGAAAAAAAAAAACTGTTTGCAAGTAAACCAAGGCTTAGGACTGATCAAGTACCTCCCCCAGTGTCATATAGTAAGAGTGGAGGTGGGATTGCCCTGGACTGCCTTTGTAACAGTCCTCCTCTCATCCCGTGATACCTGTGCTGTGCTTCATAGACCCACATACCATGAGATAGATGGAGGTAGGTTGGTTTAATCCAGTGATTTTTAAGGATGATTTTTCTAGTGGCAGGATCGTTGTTCCACAAAAATTTATATAGACTGTTGTGAAATAAAATGGTTTTAGTATTTTTTAAAGTGAGCCAGCAAAAAGCAGTGAAGCTGCTCAGATGAAGCCTGGGTTTGATATTGAGGTGAGAGACAGAATGCAATCTTATACTTGCCACAGTGTTCAGAGTATTCCTGCATTTGGTTCAGAGTGTGCAGGATCGAAATACTAATTCACTCAGTAAGTAGTTGCAAATGGTAACAATTTTCTTTCCCCTTTAAATTTCACCTTGCAAATAACAGGAAATTTTTTAACTAGACAATTGTAGGAAGAAACTTGGAGATCTGTATAAAATGAGTTAATTTGTCAGCATAAGATAATATGCTGTTCTGCAATGTGTTGAAATTTGGTATCAAATGTACTTGAGAGAACATAGCGCTCTTAAATTAGAAAAAATTGTTAAAGTAATTTAAAAGTTGAATTCACATTAGTCATTTGAAGTAACTCAGAAGCCTTTTGTGGTACGCTAGGGTTCTGTGGAACACAGTTTGAGAACCACTGGTCTAACACTTTCTTTTGACAGAGGAAATTGAGGTCCAGAAAATGTAAACGGTGGGTTGGTGCTAGGGAACAGAAAATTGTGCCAAAGAAATGTTTACTTTCTAAAATTAGCTCTTCAAGTTTTAGTTCTGGTTATAAAGTAATTATTTTATAAAAATACAGGGAAAATATACAGAAGGAAAGTTTAAAAAGCCACAAGCTTGCAGCTGAACAATGACCCAGTATTCCACTATTAACATTTGAGCATGTAAGACATTAAAAAAAAATTTTTTTTTTTTTTTTTACAAAATTGGGTTTCAGGCTGTACATACAATTGAGCAACATGAGGGTTCATCCGTGTGTAAATTGTGGTTGACTCAACGCATCCAGAGATCCCCTGCATTCTCGCATTCCGCCCGTGGCGTATTGTGTAGTGCTGAAGTTCTTGTGATTGAAAAAATACCCAAGTATAAGTGGGCTTTGTGCAGTTCCAACCTGCATGGTGGCAGGGTCAACTGTATAGACTTGTATCCTTTTCTCTTCAACATTATACCCTGTGATTCAGTTTTCTTCAATAATGTGGTTTTCCAGTGAGTACATAATATTTTTTCACAGATGCACTGTGATTGTGCCATTCTCTTTTTGGTTGACGTATATTTATGTATTGTTTTCCACCGTTTCATGTTAATAAGGAATGCTGGGATGAACTGCTTTGCCTATAAATCTTCTGTTTCATTGTTTTCACTATTTCCTTAATATAATTTCCAAAAGGGTAAAATTATTGAGCTGTACTAAAGGTCATTAAAAATAAGTTCTTCCCAGAAGCTCCTATCTGACCCTCATCCATCTCCCACAGGAGTGTCTGGGGTTTGTTTCTCTCTCCATGTAGGAGGTGGAGGAGACATCAGATTGGGAGGGGGGCTCAATGGGAAAGAAGAGCATCTTGACCTAAGCCTGTCCATGCTTTGTCTGCACAGGCTGAATGTTCTTTGTGTGCTTAGACTGGTTCAGATGTGAGTAACTGTGGGATCTGCCTAGTGTCTGGGAAGTCCAGCTCACCTCTGAGTCCACATGTTCCTGCCCCTGCAGGGAAGCTTCGGAGGCCCCCATGGGGCAAGTCTTTTTCTCAGCTGGGTGTCAGGTGGCCCCCAGAGGTGGCCAGGCTTGTGAAGGAGGTAGAGACAGGAACCCAAACCATTTTCAGCTTTTCCTTTGGAGATTCAACCTTTTAAGCATACCTACACTTACCTGCACCAGCAATCGTTTTGCATTTTAATGACAAATCAAGTACGCTAACTTGCATTTGAAACGAAAGTGCCTTAAATGTCTCTGGCTGTCAGAATGAGATGTTAGGAGCTTGATGAAAAGCGAACAAAGAAGACAAAGTATGAAGCCTCGATACAGTGCAAAATGAAATAAAACCTTGTATGGCCTGTCAGGGGTGTCAGTTGATATTCATATCTAAAGCACATTATAGCATTACTTTGCAGCTCATAGCTTACTCATCTGTCTTTTTTAATTCATCACATTCGAGCCCACATCTTTTAAGTCTCGTGTGTCAACAATGGGAGAAATCTGTTAATTGACAAATGAGTGTCACAAATGTGAATTGGTGCCTTTACATCAGCGGCAGGTGTAGTCTCTTTTGTTTTTTGTTGGATCTATTATTGGCATAAGCCAGTGTAAGACATCTGTCTTTGTCGGAATGAGAAATGACAGGCCTTCTTGGCTGTCATTGTCTTAGTGCGTGCTCATTCTGTGAGATACTGTATAAAGATAAAATGTCAGTTAAAAGAATATGAAAAACTATCTGGAGGAAGTCCTTAAATTACTCAGAGAGGGGATCCGGGAATTGGGACTGGAATTGAAATCCGAGTGTTTCAGTTTGTATCTATCATACCTATTTAAAAATAATATACACTGTTTCCACTGTTTCCCCATCTATTTCCCTTAGGTCTGTAAATATTCAGGGCATACCGGGTTCCCCAGCACCTGAAACTTAGAGATGTGGTACTTCCTGTGGCAAATGCTCTCATGTTCAATGTGGAGAGAAGACTAATTCAGGTGAAGTTATTAGAACAATGCAGGGCCACAGCCAAACCTACCAGCAACTTTGAGAACTTAAGCAGAGTTACTGCATCCACTGTTGGGAAGTTTGTTGATGGTGAGATAGAGAGCTGGTGGAGGGCAGCCCATTCCCTGGCTGAGCAGGCCCTGAGTGTCGGCCCTGACATGCATACGTGGCAATTACCCTGTTAGGAGAGTAATGGTTAATACAATTCTTCTAGATGACAGCTACTGCTTCACACCTGGCGAGGCCCTGAAGCTTGTCCAGAAGGGTTGGAACCAAAGCTTGAAACCTCATCTTTCAGAAATCATTATATTTATTATTGTTTTTCCATGTGTCATTGTTTATGAAGGGCTGGCACATGGGGTGCATTCTCCCCTGGGAGAACTTGCAAGGTATTTCTGTGAATGCCTTGGGGCTTGTGTAATAACTCTGCCCCCTCTCCATGGAGTGTGAGCTTTTCCAGAATGAGTTAACAGCTTTTCATTCAGGGGTGCCCAGGCAGCGTCCTGCACATGGTAGGTGCCCCTCTATTGGAAGACGCCATCTGATCTGGGAATTCCTCACTTGTTGCAGTGGATGTTTAAAAACATGACACTAGTCTAAAGAGATAGCAATAACTACCATCCATCTATAGCTTCATCTGATTATTACCTTTTTAAAATTTTAATCTTATTGGGGTATAGTTGATTTATATTGTTGTCAGTTTCTGCTATACAGCAGAGTGAATCAGTTATACATATGCCTATATCCCCTCATTTTTGGATTTCCTTCCCATGTAGGTCACCAAAGAGCATGGAGCAGAGTTCCCTGTGCTGTATAATAGGTTCTGATTCGTTATCTGTTTTATATAGAGTAGTGTATACATGTCAATCCCAATCTCCCAGTTCATCCCACGTCCCCTTCCTTTCTTGGGTGTCCTACATTTGTTCTCTCTGTCTGTCTCTCTTTCTACTTTACAAGTTCACCTGGTTACTTCTGGTCCTCATGGCAAGCTAGGTGTTCTTCACAGTTTAAAGTCAGGAAAAGTGAGTGTGCTGAATTTAAGAGACTTTCCCCACAGTACACAGCTGGTCGGGGAGGAGCCAAGGTCTAAACGCAGTTTTGTACAAACATGAAGCCTGCCTCCTTGGCTCCCACATTGTATTGGATTCCATTGTGTTTCCCACAATTCCAGTCGATTGTCGTCTTTGAGATCTTTGCCTGGCGAGCTGTTGTAGGTTGGTGACTAAATGGGAGAGAAGCGGAACATTGTCTTCCAGGTCCATGAACAGGGGGGCAGCTCTCCCCGTGTTCTTGCTTCAAGACTGTTGCTGGTTTTTCTTCCCAAACTTATATTTGACCTTATCATATTTCAGGGTAGGTTAAACTTTAGGCAGTGAATCTTTACATCAAATGCTAGTATTTTAGAAGTCTAGATTAGGTTGGGTTACCTTGCCCTGTTCCTTTAGGAAGATCATCAACAACAAAAACAGAGCAAACTTCATTGTGTCCTAATAAGGGGGCCCGGGGGTTGAGCCTCCGTAGTTTTTGGATCCATCTCAGGTGTGAGTCCTATTGCTGCTGCTGTTCATCCAGACAACTTTTCAGGAAGTGTGAGTCTCTGTTTTCTCCCCAGTTACAGGCAAAGCGTACTGTTCACTTTTTTCCTCAGGAAATCTGAGTTGTGCAGGAGATAGCTTATATGAATGCAAATGCTTTGTCAGTTACTAAATACTACACAACTATGGTGCATTTCCCCCCCAGTTTTATTGATCATATAATTGATATCACATCACATCAGGTGACAGTCTACAACATAATGACTTGATAAATGTGTATATTGCAAAATGATTACCACAATAAGTTAACATCATATAATATGTTACATGATGCATTATTGTCAGTGTCATTTTTAAATTTTGAATGAGAAACTTAAATTTTGCCAGTTTGAAGCTCAGAATCTTTGTTGGAGACCACAAAGTCGGGGGACTTTTGGCTGGACCTGATTTGGTGGAAAAACAGTGAAATCATGAGACAGGATACCTATTAGTCTTCACTCCATCACAGATGATCTGTGACCTACTGAGCAAATCATTTAATCTGTGTTGTGACTTTCCAGACAGGGGATAATGGTACTCACCTATCAGAGTTGTGAAGATCAAATGAAATACTGAATGTAAGAAGAGCTTTGCTCCTGTGGGTTGTGGACCAAGAGAGCAATTATCCCTAGAATCGTTAATTTCATTTTTGATACTTCTGTTTCTTTCAGCTGAATCATCTTGGGGAGTATTTTGCTTGGGTTCCTGTGGCATTTGTTATTTGTGACTCTTGTTCAAATCAAAAGGGAGATCGTAGTACTATGGTGTATTTCCTTGCCAGGAGCATATGACTATTTTCCATATCCCTAAGTTTATCCTGTCTGATTTTCTTCTTTTAGTAAGAAGTTTGCCTTGTCTATTATTTCTGATCTGCATTGATCAGATCTATTGTAACAGTTTCTGTGTTAGTTTTTTTTTTTTTTTTTACAAAAAGGGCTTCTTAGAAGCTTTGTCCCAGAAGTAATTGTAAAATTAGATGGTGCATGTTTAGATAGTGGTGAGGGAGATAAAAAGTAGAGATCTGAGATTGAGCTACTATTAAAAGAAGACTGTGTTTCCTAAGTATAAACTAGTCAGATGATAGAGAAGGTGAGGAAATGAGGAAAGGAACATGGGCCAGGCAACCTAGGGAGCAACTGCTCTGGATTTAGCAAAGAAATTTCTGTTGGCTGTACAAAAGCGTTTTTGTCAGTTTTGTCTGCAAACTGTGTCATGCTGAGCTGTCCACTGTTCAGCCATTCCTTCCTCCCACATACACAAATACTAATGATGTAACATCAACTAAGTTATTTAGTGCTTACTTACTGTTCTATCTCACTGAACCTTCCCAACTTTATGATTAAAGAAAAAAAAAAACTGTTTGCAAGTAAACCAAGGCTTAGGACTGATCAGGTACCTCCCCCAGTGTCATATAGTAAGAGTGGAGGTGGGATTGCCCTGGACTGCCTTTGTAACCGTCCTCTCATCCCGTGATACCTGTGCTGTGCTTCATAGACCCACATACCATGAGATAGATGGAGGTAGGTTGGTTTAATCCAGTGATTTTTAAGGATGATTTTTCTAGTGGCAGGATCGTTGTTCCACAAAAATTTATATAGACTGTTGTGAAATAAAATGGTTTTAGTATTTTTTAAAGTGAGCCAGCAAAAAGCAGTGAAGCTGCTCAGATGAAGCCTGGGTTTGATATTGAGGTGAGAGACAGAATGCAATCTTATACTTGCCACAGTGTTCAGAGTATTCCTGCATTTGGTTCAGAGTGTGCAGGATCGAAATACTAATTCACTCAGTAAGTAGTTGCAAATGGTAACAATTTTCTTTCCCCTTTAAATTTCACCTTGCAAATAACAGGAAATTTTTTAACTAGACAATTGTAGGAAGAAACTTGGAGATCTGTATAAAATGAGTTAATTTGTCAGCATAAGATAATATGCTGTTCTGCAATGTGTTGAAATTTGGTATCAAATGTACTTGAGAGAACATAGCGCTCTTAAATTAGAAAAAATTGTTAAAGTAATTTAAAAGTTGAATTCACATTAGTCATTTGAAGTAACTCAGAAGCCTTTTGTGGTACGCTAGGGTTCTGTGGAACACAGTTTGAGAACCACTGGTCTAACACTTTCTTTTGACAGAGGAAATTGAGGTCCAGAAAATGTAAACGGTGGGTTGGTGCTAGGGAACAGAAAATTGTGCCAAAGAAATGTTTACTTTCTAAAATTAGCTCTTCAAGTTTTAGTTCTGGTTATAAAGTAATTATTTTATAAAAATACAGGGAAAATATACAGAAGGAAAGTTTAAAAAGCCACAAGCTTGCAGCTGAACAATGACCCAGTATTCCACTATTAACATTTGAGCATGTAAGACATTAAAAAAAAATTTTTTTTTTTTTTTTTACAAAATTGGGTTTCAGGCTGTACATACAATTGAGCAACATGAGGGTTCATCCGTGTGTAAATTGTGGTTGACTCAACGCATCCAGAGATCCCCTGCATTCTCGCATTCCGCCCGTGGCGTATTGTGTAGTGCTGAAGTTCTTGTGATTGAAAAAATACCCAAGTATAAGTGGGCTTTGTGCAGTTCCAACCTGCATGGTGGCAGGGTCAACTGTATAGACTTGTATCCTTTTCTCTTCAACATTATACCCTGTGATTCAGTTTTCTTCAATAATGTGGTTTTCCAGTGAGTACATAATATTTTTTCACAGATGCACTGTGATTGTGCCATTCTCTTTTTGGTTGACGTATATTTATGTATTGTTTTCCACCGTTTCATGTTAATAAGGAATGCTGGGATGAACTGCTTTGCCTATAAATCTTCTGTTTCATTGTCTTCACTATTTCCTTAATATAATTTCCAAAAGAGTAAAATTATTGAGCTGTACTAAAGGTCATTAAAAATAAGTTCTTCCCAGAAGCTCCTATCTGACCCTCATCCATCTCCCACAGGAGTGTCTGGGGTTTGTTTCTCTCTCCATGTAGGAGGTGGAGGAGACATCAGATTGGGAGGGGGGCTCAATGGGAAAGAAGAGCATCTTGACCTAAGCCTGTCCATGCTTTGTCTGCACAGGCTGAATGTTCTTTGTGTGCTTAGACTGGTTCAGATGTGAGTAACTGTGGGATCTGCCTAGTGTCTGGGAAGTCCAGCTCACCTCTGAGTCCACATGTTCCTGCCCCTGCAGGGAAGCTTCGGAGGCCCCCATGGGGCAAGTCTTTTTCTCAGCTGGGTGTCAGGTGGCCCCCAGAGGTGGCCAGGCTTGTGAAGGAGGTAGAGACAGGAACCCAAACCATTTTCAGCTTTTCCTTTGCAGATTCAACCTTTTAAGCATACCTACACTTACCTGCACCAGCAATCGTTTTGCATTTTAATGACAAATCAAGTACGCTAACTTGCATTTGAAACGAAAGTGCCTTAAATGTCTCTGGCTGTCAGAATGAGATGTTAGGAGCTTGATGAAAAGCGAACAAAGAAGACAAAGTATGAAGCCTCGATACAGTGCAAAATGAAATAAAACCTTGTATGGCCTGTCAGGGGTGTCAGTTGATATTCATATCTAAAGCACATTATAGCATTACTTTGCAGCTCATAGCTTACTCATCTGTCTTTTTTAATTCATCACATTCGAGCCCACATCTTTTAAGTCTCGTGTGTCAACAATGGGAGAAATCTGTTAATTGACAAATGAGTGTCACAAATGTGAATTGGTGCCTTTACATCAGCGGCAGGTGTAGTCTCTTTTGTTTTTTGTTGGATCTATTATTGGCATAAGCCAGTGTAAGACATCTGTCTTTGTCGGAATGAGAAATGACAGGCCTTCTTGGCTGTCATTGTCTTAGTGCGTGCTCATTCTGTGAGATACTGTATAAAGATAAAATGTCAGTTAAAAGAATATGAAAAACTATCTGGAGGAAGTCCTTAAATTACTCAGAGAGGGGATCCGGGAATTGGGACTGGAATTGAAATCCGAGTGTTTCAGTTTGTATCTATCATACCTATTTAAAAATAATATTTCCTGAGTAACAGGATGAGGTTATCAGGCATTTAGGAGGATGTTATGTTGTGCTGGTATAATTAGCTTTATCAGGTGGGGAGAAAGTCTACCTTTGCAAGATATGAATTTATTTATTATCAGGTCATCTCTCAGACAAGCACAGAATTGTCTCAATAAAAACACTCCAGGTAGGATTCTGGGCATTGATTTGCATGTGTTTTGAAATATTGAAATTGTTCTCCTCCAATTTCTTTTTCGGTTATATTCCTATCTGAGACTGATGAGAAGCATAATGAAATAAAAAGCAGCAGTTGTAGAGTGATGAGACAATTAGTGGGGAGAAAACTGTTAGTTTCACAGAGCTCCTGGTGGGTTTAGAGATGCAAGCGAGTCTGGACACCTGAGGCTGTGTTGTTAATGCAAGTTATTGCTGGTAAGAGAGGGTGAGAGGGGCTGCAAGGTCTGACAGTGGAGGAATGCTCCTGCTTGCTCTTCTGTCGGCAGGAGCTAGGGACCCCCTGGGCATTTAGGGCTGGTAAGGACAGGATGATCTCAGCGGAGCATATCCTGGTTGTAGGAAGGCTGAACTCTTAAGGCATGTTTCCCAAACTTGAGGGTGTACACAAATCCTTGAGAGTCTTGTTACAACACAGTGTCTGATTTAGTAGGTCCGGCCTTGGGCCTGAGCCCCTGCATTTCTAACAGATTCCTAGGTGACACTGACCTGCTGTTTTGTAGACTCAGCTTGAATGTCAGAGTTCAATTCATCTTCTCACAGACCATCTGGTGGGCTTCGGTAGACAGCGTGGAGTTCAGAGGAGAGGCAGGGCTTCAGTGCTGGGATGAACTGAACTGGTCTGAATAATTTCTACATGAAGTTCTTTTTCTGTAGAAATGTTTCCAGCCCCTTCAGAGGAGGCCCAGACTTACTGGTTTTTCTCAAGCTCTATGTGACTGGGGGACAGGACTCTGAGGCCAAGGTACCCTGCCTTCTCTGAAGGCAGTGTGTGTGTGTGGGCACACTTGTGTGCATGCACTGTTGTGTGGTTGAGGAAGGGCATGGATTGTGTGTTGACAGAACTTGTGTGTTTTTGTGTGCACTTGTGTTTTAGGGGCATGCAGCAGGCCTGAGTGTACACTTTTTGCGTGTGATATATAAACATACATGTAATTGTATGTTTACGTATCAGGCATGTACCAAACTGTGGGAGGGGATGTGTGTATGAGAGTGAGTTTTCTCTGTGGAGTGATGGGGCTCCTTAGCTGATAACTCACTTGAGTAATCAGATCGATGGGGTGTATGTAGGGAAAGAAATGGCAGGAGGATCTGCTGCTGGGGCTGCAGCCTGGTCCTTTGGTGGTGGTAGTCTCTGATAAAAATATTTGCCTCCCAGGTTCCTCCTGGCCCACTGCCGTGGATGCTGACTGGATTGTTGATTTTCAGATGGAATAGACTCCAGGCAAAGTCAGACAATCCTATTGGGATCTGGGGAAGTCCTCAAATTATCATTGGAGGATCAAAGAAGGGCAAGTTACATAGGGCCGGAGGACCAGACACTTGCCTCCCTTTTCCTTTCATTTTAGCTGAATCATGACTCAGAGCACAAAGCCACTTCTTTTCTTTGCACGTAAACTAATAACAAACTAATGAGTAATTGGGAGGATGGAACAGCTGTTTTTCTGAGGAACCTCAGAACCTTAGGAAAGCCGACCGTTCTTTTTCCAGTCTCTTCTCTCCTTTCTCCCAGACCCAAGCCTTCTTCCTTTCAAATTCTATGTATTGCAGACCTTTTGCTGGCTGACCCTTAAATGCTCTGTTCTGGAGGAAATTTTAATTTTGTTTTGTTTTAAATTGAAACAAGGCTTACCTGAAGGGAGTGAGGCAAGCCAGAGAGAAAGGAAGGGAAATAACCCATCTGAATAAAAAGAAGGCCCATAAGTTGCACCCCAACCCCCTTTGCAATAAATGAGAATGTTTTTGTTACATGGAGAGAGGCCCGTGTTGCTTTCCATGGAGGTGCATTAGCGAAAAAGAAGGTGCGTGAGCACAGAGAGTATATTTGTGTGTCCGTGCACATGTCTCCCCGTTTGCCTTCTAAAAATGGGCAAGGCATGCACATGGATCTTGTGTTTATCGACACACACGTCTGTGTGCGCAGACACAGGCCAGATCCGCACAGACATCTTTTTGTCTGCATGCTGGGGGACTAGGTACATAAGAAGACTGTTTTACGTGCCCGCTCTTGGTTTTTCATTGCTGGTTGTCACAGAGAATCTGAAACAGACAAAAATTTATTGGGTAGTATTTAGAAACATGTCGGTGGTAACGACTGCAGCTCTGATTTCAATTAACACCCACTAAATTTAGGCTAATGCAGTGCATTTGTAGACCTGTTGAATGTGCTTGGCATCACGTTGCAAAAGTCTAAAGTGGCCAGAGTTTAAAAAACATTTCAAACTGACCCCCACTCCTGTGCCTGCTCCCCTCTCTTGCCACTCTGGAGCGGGGTGGTGAGCTCCTCTGTGAACCAGAGAGCCTTCGAAAATCTCTTACTTTAGGTTTTTATAAAATGACCTTTCGATAGCAGAGAGCACAGTTAAAGTTTTAGCGTCCAATCTTGCTTAATGAAATACTACTTTGGAGTTCATAATTCATCATTTCTAACACCCCGCTCACCCCCTTTTCTGGCTGTTTGGGTGAAAACAGCTGGAGAAGTGCTGCATTTTATGATTAAGGCACTAAAAGATTAGCCGTAGGCACTGCCCATCTACGGGGCTACGGAGTGCAGGCTGCTGACAGCAGATCTGTTTTGAATCGGAGTCAGATTAAAGTGAGTGAAAATCATTTGGGGGCTGAGGGCTTGAAAGGTCACACGTGTAATGAATTGTGGGCGCTTGCCTGGCGTCCCAGGCGAGAACCGTGAGCAATTATTAAATGCCATTGTGCACTGAGAAGGGTTGCTTGGTGGTGACTTTGAAACTTTCCAGAAGCAAGATTGGAAAAGGTAATAATAGGGCGTTCGACAGGAGAGGATTTGGAGGGTGGTTACCTTGTGTGTTTGGCTTTACTTGGGGAGAGGGTTTTGTTCCCCTCTCGTCTTGCTCTGAGTCTGTAGTGATGCTCCTAGCAGTTCCGGGAGGTGGGGTCCTGCTTGGGTGTCTTTTTTCTTTGACTAGTTAAGTTCCTAGTTAAGCAGCTCCCTACATTTTCTAGGTGCCATGGGAACCAGTTGTTTTGCCTCAGCCCTCAGCTCTTCTGTAGTCATTACCGCATCTTTATGGACAGTCTCATTTTCATCCGTGGAAGCCGCCCCAGACTGCCTGGGCCAGCTGTGTGGGCATCGGGACTGACAGAGAGTCCGCAGCTCTTTCCTCCTGAAGGTGAGGGCAGTTGCAGTGCCGTGTGAGGTGAGACTGGACCCTACCCGACCCCCACCCCCAGTAGTTCCCATGTCAGGTGGTGTGGCTGAGCTCGGGGAACAGACTCCATAAAGGGCCTTTGTCAGAGACAGGGAATGCCCCTGACTCCTGTGGAATGAACCCTGCTCATACAGGGCCTGGACCTTTCCCACTTCTAAACCATCCTGCCGTTTGTGCCTTCTCCTGTTCTAGCATTTTGGAAACCCGGACGTAGATCTCTCTGGAAACATCTGCTCTGAAATGGAAAGCGAGGTGAAAACCCAAACAGAAAACAAAATTTAAGTGACTAGGTTTACTGGGTGACTGTTTTTTCTTTCAAAGGCTCAGTCAGTTTGTTCAGTTACTGAATGCTTTCCCTGTGCCAACTAGAAGACTAGGCATGAAAGATATCAAGAGGACTGACAACCCTATAGAGGAGACAGATGTGGAACTGGTGATTACAACCCACTGAAGTGATGAAATATTGAAGGCTGTGCAGGGCACTGACCGCGTGGAGGAGGGGCAGTTGAGCCATCCTGGGGGTGGTGGAGGAAGGGCTCCTGGATCGCTGTATGTCTGCGCTGTATCTGGAGAGAGGAGCAGGATGAGCCGTTTGGGAGGGCGAGGAAAGATATTCCTGGCAGAAGGGACAGTGTGAGCGACAGCAGGGAAGGGTGGAACAGCTGGAGCTGAGGTTTGGCTCACCAAGGTTGTTGACTTCCCCACTTGCCATTTCTTGGGTGTGTGCTTGATTCTGTGAACGTGTACCGAATGCTTATGTTATACTGTGTGCTATCCTGGGGCTACATGAGGGGATGAAGCAAAGACTTCTGCCTGTGTTTTTCCTTCTTTCTCTTCCCTCTAAGAGTTCGCTACCTTTTGCCTTCTTCCTTCATTGACAGGGAAATGTGACTAGTCAGGGTAATGAGAAAGAGGAAGGGGAGACAGACAGTGGCTGCGCCATCAAGTCTGTAACGTGCTGGGCTCCTGGAAGACATCACACCTGTGTTTGGATAAACTGTGGGGACCAGAGGCGACGCTATGCCAGCCATCAAGGTTGCAGGTTCGTTACCTCTGTGGCTTCGATATGGCTGTCTGGTACCTCCGTTGTCTGTTGTCCTTACTGAGGTGCCTGCCACTTACTCATCCTTAGGTGCAGATAGCTGATAGCGGTGTGAAGAATCCCCAGGGACTATCACATGGTACCTGTGATGAATCCTAATGGATCAAGGAGTAACTGTAGAGCATCAGGCATGTTGGACCAAGATGAGGATTTGTTTTGTAGGTGCTTGGGGCATTCCTAATAGCCCCGGAGAACTACATAGATGGTTGTTGCTCTCCATCACACATACATTCCATTTTTCCTAGTTGTCTTTAGGTAATTAGTTTTAGGGCAGAGATGGAGAGACAATTTATTGGCTGTGGCTCAAAGATGTAAAAAAAGACCCGTAGGAATCCAGCACCACCTGCGTTACTGTGTGATCATTACACATAGGTGGTAAGACAGCCTTGGTCTCTATCCACAGAGATCCTTCTGGAAGGAAGTCTTCCAGTAGGTAGATGAGCTTCAAAAGACACCCATTGTGACCAGACACATACCTGAACCAGCGGGAGACTCTCCCCTGCCACGGCCCTCCAAGTTCTGTGGCTTTGAGTTGGGTTGAATGTTCCTTTTGCTTTTGAGGTTATGCGGTTAAAGTGATAATTATTTCTTTTGGTCCAGTGAACTTGGAGGAAAGGAAAGTTCTCCTCCTGTGGCTGAAGGCTTTCACAGAAGGTCTTTGGGGGAATGTTGGGCCTGGGGTTTGGGAGGGGGTAGGGTAGGGAGGATGAATGCCAAGCTCCAACAGGGGTGGAGTGGGGTGGGGTGGGGTGGGTAGGTAGGGGCCAGCCTGCATTATCGGTCTGTGGCGCCCATCCAGCCTGTGGCCTCTCACACACAAANGGAATGTTGGGCCTGGGGTTTGGGGGGGGTAGGGTAGGGAGGATGAATGCCAAGCTCCAACAGGGGTGGAGTGGGGTGGGGTGGGGTGGGTAGGTAGGGGCCAGCCTGCATTATCGGTCTGTGGCGCCCATCCAGCCTGTGGCCTCTCACACACAAAGCCTTGGTTCTGATTAATGGCATCCGTGTCTGGGAGGCATGGATTGTATTAGACCTTGTTTAAAAGTGCTCGCTATACATTCACTTCCCCTGGAAGTGCACCAAAATAGGATGAGAGGGAAAAAAAGGGAGCAAGAGAAAGAGCCTGCGTTTGGAAAGGGTAGAAAGGAAAGCTTTTTTCATAAATGCTCTCTGTGACTTTTTGTACTCTTCAAGGCTTTATCTCTACAGGGCTCCTACGGGAGAGCAAGAGGAAAAAGTGAAGACAGACGTCTTGGGAAAGAAAACACATTTCCCTGCCAAAACTGGGAGATGGTGCTGGCTCTCTGGGCTTTTTAGAAACTCCAAGAAATCTGCTGACATTTTAAAGGGGTGGGGGGAAGAGAGAGATGATTTATGATGACATCACATGTTGCCCAAGCAGATCCTGCAAGAGGAAAATGGCTTTTATAGAAAGCATGTTGTAATAAAGAAACCGTGAGTCACTGGGGGAGCATCATCAATTGAAATGCCTTCAGTTATTTGCCTTAACTCTCCCGCTACCCCCACCGCCACCCCAGCCAAAGGCCTTGGCAGCTCTTAGGGCCTTGCTGGAAATAGGTTGAGAGAGCCTGAACCCAGAGTGCCTGCTGCCTTCTGTCTCCCCAGCTTTCCTTCCTGATGACTCTGATTATCTCTGGCCTTGTTCTTAGCTCCCTGCAGGGTACTGTGGGTGTGCAGATGTTGAACCGATTTCCTGTGTGTGTGCTGAGGGTGTGCTGACCCTGTGTGTCAAGTGGTGGGTCATGCGGGAGGATGGTGGGGTGAGAGGAGCCAGTGATTGTCTCTTTTTAGGAGCAGCAGAACGATGCTGGACTTCTGTGGAGGGATGAGGGTTGTCTCCATGCTTGTTCACGGGAAGACCCTGGGCACTGGCAGTGGAGTGAGGGATCCAGCCCTGGAGGCCTGGGAATCATGGTAACGGCACTTGCACCCTCGGGCAAGGGTTGCAACCTGAGGGTTGTGTTGTGTGCCATGGCTAGTCACCTGCAGGGCACCTATCCTGGACCTAGGCAACATGCCGGAGTCCAAAAGACTTGTAGTCACTCCCTGCCATCCCCCTCAACTCCTGGTTCTTCAATACACTTCTCCCCTTGATGGACATTTTCTTCCAGTTCCCTCAAGGTGCCAGTACTGTCTTCCTTTTTTTTTTCCCTTTTTTAATTATTATTTTTATTCATTTGATTGCACCAGGTCTTAGTGGTGGCACACAGGATCCTTCGTTGCAGCTTTTAGAGGTGGAGTTTTTAGTTGTGGCATGCAAACTCTTAGCTGTGGCACAGGGGATTTAGTTCCCTGACCAGGGGTTGAACTTGGGGCCCCTGCATTGGAAATGCAGAGTCTTAACCACTGGACCACCAGAAAAGTCCCTCTTGCCTTCCCTTTGCCACTGTCAAAACATTCTGAAGACCAGGTTGGGAACCCTTTCATATTAAGGGCTGTTTGACAGAATGGGTTCTGCTGCCGTGCATTTATTTGCATTTTAGTGAACATCAAAAAGCTAAAGCTGAGGGGCAGAAATGATCTTGAAGACATTCCAGCCTTCAGAAAGAGGGGCTGGGGGAGTCCTTTGAGATGTCAGAGGTGGTGGCAGGTAGAGCAGTAGTTGGCTGGGCTGGCTGTGGTGTGGATGGTGCCCTTCCTCCCCTGGAATAGTCTCCCTCCAGAGCACATGACGTTGGGGAAATCCTTCCCAGGGGAAGGAGCAATCACTGCCTGGTGATGGTGAGGAGACTGGCAGGTCCAGGCCAGGCCCTGCCCTGTTTTCCACACCAGGAGAGGATTCAGTCCAGGCCTGGGGGGGATCTCTGAAGGCTGGGGTCTTCCCTGCTGAGCCACCAGCCCTGGCCCAGTGCGCATCAGTGGTACAAAGATGCTGCTTTTCTCCTGAGTAGGCTGGATTGGTTTGTGAGCCCAGACACGCTCTCTGCCTTGAGCAGTGAAGTTGGCCCCATAGAGGAGAAGTGGCCTGATCATGATCTTGTTCTTGGTGTCTGCTGGAGATGGTCATTTCCTAACTGCCTTTTTAACAACTGCAGAGAGTGGTGGTAACAAATGATCCATCATCCCATTTCCTTCCTCCTGCCTTTATTGAGGTCTGGGGAAACAGCAGTAAGCAAGACACAGTCTCCACCTTCAAGAAGCTCATCTTAAGTCTTGAGGGTACTTTATTTCCTTCTGTTAAAGGTACCTAATTTCATTCAGAGACGTACAGTTCACCCTGCATACGTGGTGGGGGTTAGGGGGGAGTTGAACTTCTGCTCTGTGCCAGGCATTTGAAAACTTTTAGCTACCCTGTAAGGTCGTGTATGGATGCGAGAGTTGGACTGTGAAGAAGGCTGAGCGCTGAAGAATTGATGCTTTTGAACTGTGGTGTTGGAGAAGACTCTTGAGAGTCCCTTGGACTGCAAGGAGATCCAACCAGTCCATTCTGAAGGAGATCAGCCCTGGGATTTCTTTGGAAGGAATGGTGCTAAAGCTGAAACTCCAGTACTTTGGCCACCTCATGCGAAGAGTTGACTCATTGGAAAAGACTCTGATCCTGGGAGGGATTGGGGGCAGGAGGAGAAGGGGACGACAGAGGATGAGATGGCTGGATGGCATCACCGACTCGATGGACGTGAGTCTGAGTGAACTCCGGGAGTTGGTGATGGACAGGGAGGCCTGGCGTGCTGCGATTCATGGGGTCGCAAAGAGTCGGACATGACTGAGTGACTGAACTGAACTGAAGTGAAGGTCATTTTTATTTTCTCCCTTTTCTTAAATAAAAATAAAAACAGGTAAAACCTGCTTATGGTCTCACAGCTCCTAAGTTGCAGTCAGTGCTACAACTGGGTACTGTGTGTCCCAAGCCTGTGCTCCCTCTCACACCCAGCTCTAGATAATGGTACACATATTGCTTTGGGGTCTGCTGTTTTTCACTTAACATGTCAAAAGCATTTTTCCTGTGTTTCTATAGTATTCGTGATAATCTTTTAAAATGACTACATGATTTTTCTCCCCATGGTGATGTACTCTAATGTAAACCAGTTCCTGGAATATTGAATGTTTATTTCTAATTTCTTTGATGTTGGAAATTGAGTGGGGAGTCCTGAGATTTCCCCCTTCCACCCTTGGTTCCCCCAAAGGAGCAATAGGGCTGCGTAGATGGAGCCTGGGGTGGGGGTCTTCCCACAGGCTTGTTTGGGAGCCTGTTGCCCTCTCACTAGCGAAGCTGCGTGGAAAGAGAACTTGGCTTCTTGTCCTGGATGTTCTGGCTTCTGGCTCAAGCCAGACTTCCTCGCCGGGCCTTTCAGAGATCCCTAACTTCACCCTTTTCCCCTGGAAGATCCAAGACCGTCCTGCCAGATTGGTTCCCTCTCTCACACCCACTTGCCCACCTTATTCCCTAGGTTCAGATCTATTCTCTTTACCAAGAATGCTCCCTGCCTCCTCCTTCCCTGAGTCTTCTCTACACAGCTCTGTCCAGCCTTTAGCCCTCAGCTCAACATCTATAGCCTCTAGCTGGCCCCTCTGACAAAGTTGATTTTGCTTCAAATCAAACTTTCTGCAACCCCACCCTTTCCAACGTGACACCAAATTATATGCTGTCACATGAATTCCTGTCTCCTCAAAACTAGGTAAAGAAGGAGGCAAGCGGGTCTCATATTCATGTTCCTGAATTCCTTCTACTCTTGTCTCACTTAATCCTCCTAAGAACACTGTGAGGTGGGATTTGCTATCCCCACTTCTCAGTGAGGATAGATTAACACTATCCCAGGCAGGGTGAGAGAAAATGAATGTCCTGTAAGTGACACAATTCCCAGGTAGCAAGAGACCATTTCTTTAACTTCATCTTCCTCCCCCTTAGTGATCAGCATGCAGTGCAAGACACACAGTGGGTGCTCATTAAATGCCTGGTGAGTTGAATTGTTGGACAGTTTCCTTTGTGGGGATGAAAATTCTTACCGTGCGCTGCTGAATCAGGAGGGAAAAATTGAGTCAGCTGGGCATGTGGCGTGTGCTTTTAATTTCACACAGGGATCTCTGCAGTTTGGCAAGGGTCAGGCATTGACAAGAGGTGCAGAGGAGGGAAAAAACATCTTGAAGCTGCCTTCTGCCCTGAGTGAGAGCAAAGCCCCACATCTGTTCCTTGTCTGGGCCCCAGTTCCCCTCTCTAGCTGAGGTCCTAACAGTAGGCAGGGGGAGTGGGTGTGGCTAGACGTGAGAGTTGAATGATATAAGCTGGGGCACTGAGGGCTCCAGAGATATGATCTGCCATGTTGGTTGGGTGTCAAGTTGGGTGTACCCAGCATGGGGTTTGGTCTGTGTGATAATTTTAGGGTTTGTACCTTCTGTTCCCCATGGTGGACCAAAGGGGAGCTTTTTGACCATCACACATTTTGGGAAGGTTTGGAAGTGCTACAGGTCTTTCCTCTTGGTATGACTTTGTTCTTCAATGTAAAACCACATGACAGGACCCAGTGAGGGGTGTATACCAAGTAGGGGGGGCTATACAAATGGTGCACACCAAGATGGAGGTCAACTGGGGTGAATGTCAAGGTGAGGGGAACCAGGATTGTATACCAAAGGGGGGCCAACGTGAAACTTTTTTGCCGGGACCAGGATAACATGCTGTGATGGAATCACAGAGGATGGCTGCAGAGGCTGTCAGCACTGTGCCATGGGAGACCGCAGTGCTAGAGAGCTGAAGGAGTCATAGCGAGGGGCATTCTACAAAGAGATGACAGGCAGTGTGTGTTTGGAAGTGCCAAGTACCCAAGGTTAAATGCTTTCTTGGTGTCAGGAGTTCTCAGAGCCTTCCATGCCAGTCTTGCATTGGAATCTCTAGGCTGTGGATGAGCAGGCTGCCCTCGAAGGTGAAGTTACAGAGAGGTTGGGTTCCAATCTCAGCCCTGCCTTGGCTTCTGTGACATTGAGTAAACTGTTCGTCATTCTGTGGCTCTGATTCTTCCTTTGCGGAAGGCTGGTTATAGGATTGAATGGGATGATGCTTGTGACTTAGTTTAGCATAGTGTCTGGCTTACGGTAATTCCTTGGTAAGTCTTGGCAACTGGTGGTGTAATTGTGTTTTCATGGTTGGTCATTATCTCACCAATGGCCAAGGAGAATTTTCCCCTAGAGCAGTGGTTCTCAACCTGCCTTCCTGGACCATCAGCACCATCTGGGAGTTCATTAGAAGGGCAGATTCTTGGGCTGTACCCCACTGAGTTTCAGATTCAGTATGTCTGGGTGATGCTGATGCTCCTGGTCTGGAGACCACACTGAAGAACATCCCTTAGCACTTGCATCCCATGTGATAGACTTTAGGATGTACAGTTACATTGCCTGCTGCTTCTGCTGCACTGCCATCTCTCCTGGATGGTTAGATGATGAACTCTTTTTGAAATTAAGGATTTTTGTGATCAAAGCAGGAAAACCCTGATGGCAGGATGAAGCCTTATTTAGAGGGAGTAAGGCAGTGACTGTTTTTGCTTTTAAAGCTAGCCTTGCTTGGCTGTGGAACAGACTTACCACTATAGCAGAGGCCCTCTGTCAGGTAAGCATGGCACAAGGGCAGTTTGCCTTAGACCTTTTTGGAGGGTATGGAGTGGGACATATCCCAAGCCCCTCAGTGTGCTACTATTTCACCTTGTAAGGCATCTTATTTTCTGGAAGGCTGCTCCCTTCAATTGGATTGCAAGAGTTCTCTATATGTGTGAGTATGTGGGACACGGTACTCAATTCATTTGATAAACGTGGTCTTGAGAAATGGCCCTGAGTGTATGTCCTGGTGTCATTTCCTATAAGAAATTGTTCCCGATTGTCTGTCGTTGGCCATGTGTGTCTCACTACAGGACAGATGTTGCTTCACAGTGCTGTCTGCCAACCAGACTTGTGCTCACTGAGTGTGGAAACTCATTCCTTTATCTCTAGCATAGCACCTGGCACACAGTTGTGTTCAAAAATCTCTCTTAAGAGGCCATAAAAGTCCTCTGGGGATATCAGAGTAAGATCCCCATGTGTTTGATGGGGTCCTTGATGCCTGAAGCTCAGCTTCTCTATACATTGGAGCCAAATCAAATCTTGGAAACAGAATTTGGGTGAAGTAAAAAAGGATAGCTTTATTATTACTATGCTAGGCAAAGGGGGACCCAGTGGCCTTCTGCCTCGAAACTATGTGTCCCTACTTGGAGAGGATAGTGAGAAGTTTTATGGTAATGGTTCAAAGAGGAAGTGATCAGCTTGTGGACATTCTTTTGACGGATTGGTGGACGGGTAAGTAGGAGTCAGCATTATCAACCTTCAGGTTCCAACTGGCCCGGGGTCTACATAGTTGTGGGCAGCATACCATTGTTCACAGCTAACTTCTCCCGCCTGGAGTGAGGTTTCAGTATCTGTGAAACAGTTCAAAGATATTGCTGTGTGTACCCTTTGATGGGGAATCGGGACCTTGCCCTGAGGCTGCACTGTTGGTTCCCTTGACTGTTTATTTCTCCCTGGTCTCGCATCTGCTCCCTAATTAGCAACTGCTTAAGTCTGCCCATTGGAACTCAGGGAGGGTCATGAAGGCCGAATGGCGGCTATTTCCTATAATCAGTGAAATGGGGGACGTGGAAGGGCTTTGTGCTCAGGAACCTCAAAGCGCCCTGCTCCATATTATCCTTGGACAGAAAGAGACCTCATGGGAGGGTGAAGTGGGCAGTTCTGGGTGGGTGCCTAGGGGGGTGTGGGGCTGAAGATCCAGGAGGCTGTGCCTCTTAGGTTTTTAAATTCTGATCCTAAATGCTATATTTTTGTGTTTTCTGGGGAGTTGATCCTCCTGCCAGCTTCAAGTGGTCCGGGAATGACCACGGAGTGGTGGGTAGTCTGACCACTGCCTGTGGGAGCCAAGGCCTAGGGGGGATGGGAGGACCCTGGAGCCTCGGTGAATTGGCCTAATGAGAGAATAGGGGCCATTCTGGGGTAAGCCGGCTCTTCTCTGTCATCCAGTTTCCGTAAACAGTGAAAGTTTTGAGAACTTGGGACTGCTTCTGAGAGAGAATTGGATCACCAAGTCCTGGTCATTAGGCAAGTAAGGTAGTCTTTTTCCTAACGCAACAGGCAAAGAGCTGATCATAGAAGCCCATTGTTTCAGGTAATTCATGGTTTGGTATCTGGGCTCCTTTGAAGTAAAAAGAATCCAAAATATAAACCTTTCTTCTCATAATAGAATCCGCTTGTGTTATTTAAATCCCAGGGTTTTACATTACAATAGTCACCCATCAGGCTTGGAGAGAAATGGAACTTTCTTTGACAATACGGTGTGTGGTGTTCTTGCTGGCTTAAAATTAAACCTAATCGGGAGGTGTCACTGAAGGCTGTGCTGAGTAAATGATGGAGCATGAAATAAAATGATTTATACAACTTTCTTTTCCAACAAGCAGTGCTTTTTAATGTTTTTCTCCTTCTGAAAGAAGGCGTGGGTGTTGAAAGTGATTTTTGATGATGTTTTTCTTAAGTGGTCCAAGACCACAGCATTCTGAGAACTGCCCACCCCCACCCTGCTGCTTTCCCACGTGGTTGACTCTCGCTTGAACTCTCTCAATTTGCAAGCATTAGAATGTTCTGACAACCTCAGAATCCTCAAATCTGGCCCATCACAATGGAAATAGGAGTCCAGCCTTTTGGGAATTACTGCGGATCTGAATTTAAAGTGGTGTGAGTCAAAGCTTGTTCCTGCTTATTAGGTTTATGTTTCAAGACCATTGTGTTAGGGTTAAGTTGAGTGGTTGTGATGTCCTCATGATAGATTAATTAAAACAAAACAAACAAACAAAAAAAAATCACTGCTTGTGAACGTGGTCCCCAGATAGGAATAGATGTGTTTGCACATGTGTGGACCCAAGCTCAGTGAGGGGATGTGTGTCATTAGTGCAGGGCGCGGGTGAGGGGTAGAGTGTGCTCTACCTTCCTACCTAAATATGTGCAGATTCAGCTCATCCAAAACGGATGGCATCCGCCTCCTTCCCACGTTTGTTCTTGTCTCCTTATCTCAGTTACTGGTGGGTCACTTTCCTCCCAGTATCCCGGGTTCAACTCTTAGTTCATATTCCCAAACCTTTTAAGAGCTGCTGAAGCGTCTCAGTTGCTCTGCGGCCCGCATTTCTTCTCCCCTCCAGATCTTGTCGACAGAGCAGGAATGGTCTGGAGGCACCGTCTGATCAAAGTCTTTCACTGCTTGAAATCCAGGCCAGCTTCCCATCCGACAAGGGGCTTTCCTGGCTTCGTCGCTCTTTGTCTAGTTCTGGCCGGGGCCTGACCGCCTCGTGTTTTCCCGCTTCTTGGTCTTTGTGTCGTCCTCTGTATTTGTCTGTCCCGGCTGCTGTACCGGGATACCACAACCCGAGTGGCTTATGCGACTGATTTGTCTTCGTACAGTTCTGGAGGCTACAAGTCCAGAGGCGGGGTGTTGGCAGGGTTGATTTCTCCTGAGGCTCCTTGCCTGCTTTCTCTTTGTGTCTGTACGTGGTCTCCCATCTGTGTGTGTCTGTGTCCTCTTTATCGGAGGACACGAATCATATAGGATGAGGGTCTATCCTAAAGACCTCATGTTAGCTTAAAGACCTTTAGTGAAAGGTCTTAAAGACCCCATCTCCAAATACAGTCCCGTTCTGAAGTATCGTACCAGGAGGTAGTTAGGATCTCAACATAGGGAATTTGGGGACCACAACTCAGCCCACAGTACCAGTGTCCCGGGAAAGCAGCTTCCTCTGTCTATCAAACACCTGCATTTTCAAGACTTTTTTGAGTGTCCCATCTCCACACAGTTCTCCCTAACTCTGTGCATCACGGCTCTCTGCTGCTTTATATGTCTCCAGGAGCCTCCCGCTTGAGCCAAGTCTTCGCATGCACCGGCTGGCATGATGGCTGGATTTCTGCGTTCTCCTCTTGGGGACGTGAGGCCTGTGTAACTCCTGGGGTCTTGCTGTCCCCACTGAGAGCGGTCCCTTCTGATGGAGCAGTGCCCGGCATGTACTACATGTAGCTACGTGTATAATTCATAAGAGAGGACTCATGTCACCCAGGGCGTGCTGCTCATTTGCAAGAATTATGAGCTTTGACAGAACTCCCTGTCGTGCAGGCCTGCTTGTCACATTGGTGGTAATTACTATTCCTTTTCTAATTACTTATCTTATCCACAATGGCCCCTTTCAGCTGCTGCAGAGGAGACGCCCCTGTCCTCTCATGCAGAGGGAAGCTGGGTCACTGCCATCACTCTCCCGAGGCCTTCTTTCCCTTTTCTCCTGTTTGTCTCCCTTTCCCCTTTCTCTGGTTTCTGAATCATGCCCCCTTTAAAAAACCAATTGATTTCTTTTTTTTTTTTTTTAAAAAACCCTCGAATTATTTATTTGGCTATGCTGAGCCTTAGTTGTGGCACGCAGGATCATCAGTCTTCGTTGAGGCATGTAGGAGCTAGTTCCCCAAGCAGGGGTTGAACCTGTGCCCCCTGCATTGGGAGTGCAGAGCCTCAGCCACTGGGCTGCCAGGGAGGTCCCACCCCTTTGATTTTTAGAGCATTGTTCTGAAGGGCCAGACGACAGCACGGTTGGTCCTTCAGCCTCAGCATGCTGCACCTCCCTCAGAGCTGCCTGCCTTCACCTTGGGGAAGGCAACCTCTCCCATGACAGCCTGCCCCGAGTCAGGTGAAGAAAAATAGCAAAGGGAACATCATATTTAAAGAATCTGAATGTGCTGAGTGGATGTTTTGGAAACCAAACCTCAGGCAAAAGGTCCTTGGTTCAGACTTGTGACTGATGTGGCTTTGTGTGCTGTTAACAACCAGTAGATTGAAGACCCAACCAGGCTGTATTTTTGCCTGTCACCAGAGCATCTCCAGCCCTTTAACTATTTTAGTTTTAATATCTGATTTTACTTGGGTTCCCCACTAGAGTTGCTTTTCTTTGTCCCTTATTGTGGTGGTGGTGGTGTTTAGTCACAAAATAGTGTCCAACTCGTTTGCAACCCTATGGACTGTAGCCTGCCAGGATTTCCCAGGCAAGCATACTGCAGTGGGTTACCATTTCTTCCTCCAGGACATCTTCTCCACACAGGGATCAAACCTGTGTCTCCTGCAGTAGCAGGCAGATTCTTTACCTTTTATCACATTACTTGACTGAATTAAGGAAGGTTTCTGTTTCAACTGCGATACTTCGCATTTTACATTCAAATGGCTGTCATACTTTTGGAGGGACCTGACTGATTTTGATGAAATCCTATCCATTATGAAAGGTGTTAACGTACATGTCAGGTTTTATTTAAATGTAGCCTGTGCCCTTGAAACAAAATGACAGAAGTGTCCAAAAGACCATTTTTTCCCCAGTAATGTATATGAGTTTCAGTCAAAATTGGTGCATTTTTATAAGGTATGGAGGTCCTGTCCTGCCAGCATGGATTTCTGTAAAAGGAAGCTGTTGCTGTGTGCCCAGTGCTGGGTGAAAGAGATACAGGGCTGCTGGGCTTCAGTGACTGACTTCAGCCCTCCTGATCATGCAGTCCTCCATTGCTGACCTCACTACCCCCGCCTTCTCCTATGTGTGTCTCCTGTGTCCCCCTGAAGCTTGTACATATTTTCTTTTTTCTTATTTATTTATTTATTTTTTAAATTTTATTTTATTTTACTTTACAGTACTCTACTGGTTTTGGCATACTTTGACATGAATCCACCACAGGTGTACACGAACTCCTAGGCTTTCACCTTCAGCTTCTTTTGCATCTCTCTTTGGTTGCATGACTTCAGGNTTATTTATTTATTTATTTTTTAAATTTTATTTTATTTTACTTTACAGTACTCTACTGGTTTTGGCATACTTTGACATGAATCCACCACAGGTGTACACGAACTCCTAGGCTTTCACCTTCAGCTTCTTTTGCATCTCTCTTTGGTTGCATGACTTCAGGGACCTCCTTCCAGGTATTTCTGATTTACTCGAGTCCTGAGGGCTGCTTCCTGTAACAGATTGAGCTCTTACTGAGTCCTTACTTGCTTGGAACTTACATTTTAGTTGGGGCAGGGAATGGAGGGTGTGACCAAGTAAAGAGTTAACTGATGCCACCATGGGGAATGCTTAGGTCCCTCTGAGGACATCTAAAAGCATTCCACCTTGGGAGGAGGGGAGAGTATCAGGAAAGGCACGCTGAAGGAGGTGTTATTAGGTGAACTTGAAGAATCCACTCATTCATTCATTTGCTTTATGGAACCCTCAATGGGGGTAGGCGCTGTGCTGATGGTTGGCAAACAGCAGTGAACAAAGCAGGCAGAGGGCTTATCCTCATGAAGCTTATGTTTTAGTGAGTCAAGAAGCCGAGTAAGGTGCTGTTGGGAGGTGGAGGGTATTTTAGGCAGAGGGAACAGCATGGACCATGTCCAAATCCCAGGATAAATGAGTATATTCAAGGCACACAAGGAAGGCAGGGGCCAGATCACAAAGGGGTCTGTGAACTCTGGAGTTTGAGCTTTATTCTGAGAATGAAGGGTTGCCACTGAGTGGTTTTAGGTAGGAGAGTTGCAAGGTCATGCTTGTATTTCATTTAACTTCAGTCTTTCTGATCATTCTTACTCTTTTTTTATCGGCTGCCTTGGGTCTTCATCGCTGTGTGCAGGCTTTTGTCTGGCTGCAGTGAGCGGGGCCACTCTCTGCTGCAGTGTGTGGGCTGCTCACTGGCGCAGCTTCTCGCTGCAGAGCTTGGGCGCTAGGGTGCTGCTGGCTTGGTTACTGTGACTTGCGAGCTCTAGAGAGTAGCCTCAGGAGTTGTGGTGCATAGGCTTAGTTGCTTTGGAGTAGCTGGGATCTTCCTGGTCCAGGGATCAAACTGGTGTCCCCTGCATTGGTATGTGGATTTCCAACTACTGTACCACCAGGGAAATCCCATGATTTTAGAAAGATCACTTTCATTGTCCTAGAGAGAGTAGGCTGGAGGTACAGTTTAGGAGATGAATTAGAAGGCTATAAGACTTGCCTTGGGGCAGTGATAGTGTGAAAGACAAGTAGATGCATCTGAGAGATTTTGGGAGGCAGTTTTTGACAGTATTTGATTGGATGTGGAGGGTTGAGGCCTGGGAGACATATAACTCACTATGGGATTTATTGATGGACTAATTGGGTAGATGGTGGTGGCAGTCTTGGAGATGGGGAAGTTGGAGGGGAACAGGGTTTTCAAGGTGGAGGAGATGAAGGGGAGAAGAAATTGGGACACATGGAGCTTGAGGTGTCTCCATAGAGACATCCAGGTCCAAGTGTCCAGGAGGCAGCTAAATACACAGATCTGGAGTTGAGAGCACAGTCTGGGTTGGAGGCTCATAGAACAATTGAAATAGGAAGGAGTGGTCAGCAGGGTCAAATGCTGCAGAGGAAAAGTTGAATGAGGCTTTGAAATAGTCATAGGGCTTAGCCATAGAGAGGTAGTTAGTGACCTTGGCAGGGATGATTTGAGAGAATAGTAGGCTTTTCCGTCCACGTGTTATCATTTGAGCACTTTCCAGTCTCTGTGTCTCCATCAGCACCATTCTAGTTCAAGGCATGTTTGTATCTTACCTACGCTTTTGCTATAGCCTCCTGATTGTTCCACCAAAATAGTCTCTATGCTGCAGAGAGAGAGTGATCTTGTAAAGAGGAAAATCTGATTATGCCACTTCCTTGCTTAACATCTTTAAATGGTTTTATGCTGTAAGGATAAAGGCAAATCCCTTGCCAAGCAGCACAGGCCTCCTGCCTCCTTGGCACCTCATCCTGTGTCCCTCCCTCTCTTCTCGGGCAGAGCGGTTCCCTAAGCGCCTTGAGTGGTCGTGTCTTCTTTGGCCAGTGGGACTCTGCACATGCGCATTCTCTTGACTTGGAAGTCTCACTTTCCCTTCACCTAGTTCATTTCTACTTGCAGATTTCGGTTCCCTCTGCACTTTCTTCCGGGAGTCTCCCCTGACCTCCCTCACAGGGTCAAATCTCTCTTTTGGGTGTTGCCATAGCATCTGTCTTTCTTGGAATGTGGTGACAAATTGCACTATGTTCCCAGTTCTTGCCCTCCCTGTGTCCATGCTCTTGGCATGTGGTTTTGCAATTTTCCCCCCAAGTATGTTCCCCTGATGCATTAAACTTTGGTGTGGCCATGTGTTACATAGGTGGAGTGAGAGTGTGCCTTAGAAGGCATTGCACATTCTGTCTGCATCTCTTGAGCTTTCACCATTGCCCATCCTGAGACTGAGCTTTACAACGTGGAGTGGACCTGAACCTGTTCTGTAGTTTGCAACCTGGAGTCCAGCCTAGCCTAGCTAACTTACGCTAGATTTGCAGATAGTTGAGAGGAGATGTGTTTTGGGGTAGTTTGTCAGGCAGACTTATCTTAGTGATAGATGACTGAAAAGACAGCAAGCACAGTTGCAATTATATATCTGTATATGCATATATGTTGTTTATATCTGTTTTCCCAGCTAAACACTAGGTTTCATAAGAGGGCAAATATTGAGTCTATTACTGTGTACTGTCTTTCCCAGCAATCCTGCATGGTGCCTGACACATGGTATGTACCAAACGCATATTTGTTAAGTGATTAAAAGTCTGTTCAACTCAAATATGTGGTTTATGTCTTTATCTTCCACGATGATCTTAAGATTTTATTGGTTCTGGCTAAATTGGTCCACTGCCAAAGGTATCAGGATACATTTTTACATTCAGTTATAGTATTTTGCTAACTTGAAACAAAATGACATCTTTTTGAAATATATACTTCCTGTAATTAAAAAAAAAAGTATAATGTTGGTTTAAGAGGTTATAGCGTGGGACTTTCCTGGTGGCTCAGAGGTAAAGAATCTGCCTGCCAGGGCAGGAGACATAGGTTCGATCCCTGATCCAGGAAGATCCTACGAACAACTAAGCCTTTGCACCACGACTACTGAGCCTGTACCTGGGAGCCCGGGAGCTGCAACTGCTGAAGCCTGCACACCCTGCAGCCTGTGCTCTGCAACAAATGAAGCCACTGCAATGAGAAGCCTGCACACTGCGTAGAAAGTAGCTCCCACTTAGTGCAACTAGAGAAAGCCCATGCAGCAATGAAGACCTAAAGAAAAAGGGTATGGTGTGAATTGTGAGGGAAAATACATCACCTGCAGTCCCAAGGCAAAAGTGAGTATGTTGATCACATATGAAGATTTAATTTTCCTCTAGATTGCTGTGTGTAACCTTCTTCGTTCTAGTGCAGTCGCTCAGTCGTGTCCAACTCTTTGACTGCAGCACTCCAGGCTTCCCTGTTCATCACCAACTCGCGGAGCTGGCTCAGACTCTTGTCCATTGAGTCGGTAATGCCATCCAAGCATCTCATCCTCTGTCATCCCCTTCTTCTCCTGCCTTAAATCTTTCCCAGCATCAGGGTCTTTTCCAGTGAGTCAGGTCTTTGCATCAGGTGGCCAAAGTATTGGAGTTTCAGCTTCAGCATCACTCCTTCCAATAAATATTCAGGACTGATTTCCTTTAGGATTGACTGGTTTGATCTCCTTGCAATCCAAGAGACTCACAAGAGTCCTCTCCAACACCACAGTTCAAAAGCATCAATTCTTGGGTGCCCAGCCTTCTTTATGGTCCAACTCCCACATCTATACATGACTACTGAAAAAAACCATAGCTTTGACTAGACGAATGTCTCTGCTTTTTAATATGCTGTCTAGGTTGGTCATAGCTTTTCTTCCAAGGAGCAAGCATCTTTTAATTTCATCGCTGCAGTCACCCTCTGCAGTGATTCTGGAACCCGAAAAAATAAAGTCTCTCACTGTTTCCATTGTTTCCCTGTCTATTTGCCATGAAGTTATGGGCCCAGATGCAATGATCTTAGTTTTCTGAATGTTGAGTTTTTAAGCCAGCTTTTTAACTCTCCTCTTTCACTTTCCTCAAGAGGCTCTTTAGTTCCTCTTCACTTTCTGCCATAATGGTGGTGTCATATGTGAATCTGAGGTTATTGATATTTCTCCTGGAAGTCTTGATTCCAGCTTGTGCTTCCTCCAGCCCATTTCTCATGATGTATTCTGCATATAAGTTAAATAAGCAGGGTGACAATATACAGCGTTGACATACAATTTTCCGAATTTGGAACCATTCTGTTTTTCCATGTCCAGTTCTAATAGTTGCTTCTTGACATGCATACAGATTTCTCAGGAGGCAGGTAACGTGGTCTAGTATTCCCTCCTCTTTAAGAATTTTCCAGTTTGTTTTTATCTACACAGTCAAAGGCTTTGGTGTAGTCAATAAAGCAGAAGTAAATGTTTTTCTGGAACTCTCTTGCTTTTTCTATGATCCAACGGATGTTGGCAATTTGATCTCTGGTTCCTCTGCCTTTTCTAAATCCAGCTTGAACATCTGGGAGTCTTGGTTCACATACTATTGAAGTCTGGCTCGGAAAATTTTGAGCATTACTTTGCTAGCCTGTGAGATGAGTGCAATTGTATGGTAGTTTGAACATTCTTTGGTATTGCCTTTCTTTGGGATTGGAATGAAAACTGACCTTTTCCAGGCCTGTGGCCACTGCTGAGCTTTCCAAATTTGCTGGCATATTGAGTGTAGCACTTTCACAGCATCATCTTTTAGGATTTGGAATAGCTCATCTTTTAGGATTTGGAATTCCATCACTTCCACGAACTTTGTTCATAGTGATGTTTCCTAAGGCCCACTTGACTTCACATTCTAGTAGGTCACTTTCATAGGTAAATTCTACATTAGAAACAGATTAAATCTTCAAGATTTGTTGTTGATTTAAGAGCTTACTTTGGCTGAGATGAGGTAAAACACCCATGGAATTTAATATCTAAGGAAGAAAAAGGCATCTTATAGGGAATGAATACAGGGTTTAGATTACTAGCAGTGATCATGAAAAATGGTTAATGTTTCTGAGTTTTTTTCTCTGTATTTTAATTTCATTTAAGTATAGTTGATTAACAGTATGAAAAGGGAAAAATGTATGACAGTGAAAGGTGAACTCCCCAGGTCAGAAGGTGCCCAATATGCTACTGGAGAAAAGTGAAGAAATAGCTTCAGAAGGAATGTAGAGGCTGAACCAAAGTGAAAACAGTGCCCAGATGTGGATGTTTCTGGTGGTGAAAGTAAAGTCTGATGAGATAAAGAACAGTATTGCATAGGAACCTAAAACATTAGATCCATGAAACAAGGTAAATCGGAAATTGTTAAACAGGAGATGTCAAGAATGGACATTGACATTTTAGGAATCCGTGAACTAAAATGGACTAGAATGGGTGAATTTAATTCAGGTGACCATTATGTCTACTCCTGTGGGCAAGGATCCATTAGAAGAAATAGAGTAGCCCTCATAGTCAACAAGAGAGTCCAAAATGCAGTTGAGTTCAGTTCAGTCGTTCAGTCGTGTCCGACTCTTTGCGACCCCATGAACCACAACACTCCAGGCCTCCCTGTCCATCACCAACTCCTGGAATCCACCCAAACCCATGTCCATTGAGTCAGTGATGCCATCCAACCATCTCATCCTCTGTCGTCCCCTTCTCCTGCCCTCAATTGTTCCCAGCATCAGGGTCTTTTCCAATGAGTCAGCTCTTCATATCAGGTGGCCAAAGTATTGGAGTTTCAGCTTCAACATCAGTCCTTCCAATGAACGCCCAGAACTGATCGCCTTCAGGATGAGCTGATTGGATCTCCTTGCAGTCCAAGAGATTCTCAAATGCAGTAGTTGGGTGCAATCTCAAAGACNGAGTCAGCTCTTCATATCAGGTGGCCAAAGTATTGGAGTTTCAGCTTCAACATCAGTCCTTCCAATGAACGCCCAGAACTGATCGCCTTCAGGATGAGCTGATTGGATCTCCTTGCAGTCCAAGAGATTCTCAAATGCAGTAGTTGGGTGCAATCTCAAAGACAACAGAATGATCTCTGTTCTTTTCCAAGGCAAACCATTCATTATCACAGTAATCCAAGTTTGTGCCTCAGCTACCAATGCCAAAGAAGCTGAAGTTGAATTGTTCTATGAAGACCTACAAGACCTTCTAGAACTAACACCCCAAAAAAGATGTCCTCTTCATCCTAGGGGACTGGAACGCAAAAGGAGGAAGTGAAGAGATACCTGGAGTAACAGGCAAGTTTGGCCTTGGAGTACAAAATGAAGTAGGGAAAAGGCTAACAGAGTTTTGCCAAGAGAATGCACTGGTCATAGCAAACACTCTCTTCCAACAACACAAGAGATGACTCTACACATGGACATCACCAGATGGTCAATACTGAAATCAGATTGAATATATTCTTTGCAGCCAAAGATGAAGAAGCTCTGTACAGTCAGCAAAAACAAGACTGGGAGCTGAATGTGGCTCAGATCATGAACTCCTTATTGAAAAATTCAGACTTAAATTAAAGAAAGTAGAGAAAACTAGTAGGCCATTCAGCTATGACCTAAATCAAATCCCTTATGATTATACAGTGGAAGTGAGAAGTAGATTCAGGGGTTAGATCTGATAGAGAGAATGCCTGAAGAACTATGGATGGAGGTTTGTAACATTGTACAGGAGACAGTGATCAAAACCATCCCCAAGTGAAAGAAATGCAAAAAAGCAAAATGGTTGAGGAGGCCTTACAAATAGCTGAGAAAAGAAGAGAATTGAAAGGCAAAGGAGAAAAAGAAAGATATACCCATCTGAATGCAGAGTTCCAAAGAATAGCAAGGAGAGATAAGAAAGTCTTTCTCGGTGATCAGTCCAAAGAAATAGAGGAAAACAATAGAATGGGAAAGCCTAGAGATCTCTTCAAGAAAATTAGAGATACCAAGGGGACATTTCATGCAAAGATAAGCACAATAAAGGACAGATATGGTATGGACCTAACAGAAGCAGAAGATATTAAGAAGAGATGGCAAGAATACACAGAAGAACTATACAAAAAAGATCTTCATGACCTAGATAACCGTGATGGTATGATCACTCACCTAGAGCCAGACATCCTGGAGTGCAAAGTCAAGTGGGCCTTAGGAAGCATTGCTATGAACAAAGCTAGAGAAGGTGATGGAATTTCAGTTGAGCTATTTTTAATCCTATGATGCTGTGAAAGTGCCACACTCAATATGTCAGCAAATTTGGAAAGCTCAGCAATGGCCGCAGGACTGGAAAAGGTCAGTTTTTATTCCAATCCCAAAGAATGTTCAAACTACTGCACAATTGTACTTATTTGACACACTAGCAAAGTAATGCTCAAATTTCTCCAGGTGAGGCTTCAACAGTACATGAACCAAGAACTCCCAGATGTTCAAACTGGATTTAGAAAAGGCAGAGGAACCAGAGATCAAGTTGCCAACATCCGTTGGAGCATAGAAAAAGCAAAAGAGTTCCATCTACTTGTGCTTCACTGACTATGCTAAAGCTTTTGACTGTGTGGATAAAAACAAAGTGTGGAAAATTGTTAAAGAGATGGGAATACCAGATCACCCTACCTGCCTCCTGAGAAACCTGTGTGCAGATCAAGAAGCATCAGTTAAAACTGTACATGGAACAGACTGGTTCCAAATTAGGAAAGGAGTATGTCAACACTGTATATTGTCACCCTGCTTATTTAACTTATATGCAGAATACATCATGTGAAATTCTGGACTGGATAAAGCACAAGCTGGAATCAAGATTGCCAGGAGAAATATCAATAACCTCAGATTCGCAGATGACACCACCATTATGGCAGAAAGTGAAGAGGAACTAAAGAGCCTTTTGATGAAAGTGAAAAAGGAGAGTAAAAAAGCTGGCTTAAAACTCAACATTCAGAAAACTAAGATCATTGCGTCTGGGCCCATCACTTCATGGCAAATAGATGGGGAAACAATGGAAACAGTGAGAGACTTTATTTTTTCGGGTTCCAGAATCACTGCAGAGGGTGACTGCAGTGATGAAATTAAAAGATGCTTGCTCCTTGGAAGAAAAGCTATGACCAACCCAGACAGCATATGAAAAAGCAGAGACATTACATTACTGACAAAGGTCCATCTACTTAAAGCCATGATTTTTCCAGGAGTCATGTATGGATGTAAGAGTCGGACCATAAAGAAGGCTGAGTGCTGAAGAATTGATGCTTTTGAACTGCGGTGTTGGAGTAGACTGTTGAGAGTCCCTTGGATTGCATGGAGATCAAACCAGTAAATCCTAAAGGAAATTAGTCCTTGAATATTCACTGGAAAGACTGATGCTGAAGCTGAAACTCCAATACTTTGGCCACGTGATGCAAAGAACTGACTCATTGGAAAAGACCCTGATGCTGGGAAAGACTGAAGGTGAGAGGAGAAGGAGATGACAGAGGATGAGATGGTTGGATGGCATTACCAACTCAATGGACATAGATTTGGGTAAACTTCTGGAGTTGGTGTTGGACAGGGAGGCCTGGCGTGCTGCAGTCTTTGGGGTTGCAAAGAGTCGGACATGACTGAGCGACTGAACTGAATTGTGAAGAGAAGCTTTTAATATTTCTGTAGAATCTGATATAATACTCAGTGTTTACCTTCTATTTGCTAATATTATGTTTAGAATATTTGTAGTGATTTTCATGAGAAGCGTTGGCTGGAGTTTTATTGTGCCATGTTAGGATAATTTTCAGTGTTTTAGAGACTGAATTGTGTCTCCCTAAAATGTATATGAATCTGAGTGAACTCTGGGAGTTGGTGATGGACAGGGAGGCCTGGCGTGCTCTGATTCATAGGGTCGCAAAGAGTCGGACACGACTGAGCGACTGAACTGAACTGAAAATGTGTTTGGTGGTGGTGGTGGTTTAGTTGCTCAGTCATATTCAACTCTTTGCCACCCCATGGACTGTAGCCTGCCAGGCTCCTCTGTCCATGGGATTCTCCAGGCAAGAATACTGGAGTGGGTTGCCATTTCCTTCTCCATAAAATGTATATATTGAACCCTACATGCCAATATGACTATATTTAGCATGAGGCCTTTAGCGAAACCATAACTGTAGGACCTTAATCCATTAAGACTTGCATCCTTAAGAGGAAGAGATATTAGGGAGGGATAGGTACAGAGAAAAAGCCAGTTGAGGACATAGTCAGAAGGCAGTGTCTACAAGTCAGAAAGAGACTCTTGGCAGAGGCCAGCCCCATGGTGCGCTGGTCATGGACTTCTGGCCTCTAGAACTGTGAGAAAATACATTTGTTTCGTTCGATACCCATCTGTGGTATTTAGTTATGGCAGACTAGAAAAGTGTTACACATACTGTAAAAATTGTTCAGAATGTTTCTGCCTATTCTGGAAGAAACCATTGGAATGGCAGTGTAATTACCTGTTCCTTGGAGGAATTGGTAAGTAATATCTGTGAAATATTTGTGACCTGATATTTATTAGGTTTATCTCTGATAACTGTAAATATCTTCCATTGTATTTGGTCTCTTTAGGTTTTATTTTCTGCACTAACTTTTTGGTGATTTATATTCCTAGATAATATCTAGTTTAACCAGGATGTCGAATGTATTAGAGTAAAGCTGCACAAAATTATTGCTATGTCTTTCGATTTATTCTGTGTCTGTGGTTATAGATACATCCACATTTTAACTAAATGTATTTTATCTTTTCTTCCCCTTGATTATTGGTTTAGTAGTTTATTATTTAATAACTCTTGGATTTATTAGTGCTACCATTTTTTTCTTACTATTGTTTTATATTTACAAATTCTTTTGTTTTCCTTAAGTTATTATTTTGTTTTTGAGCTATACATTTAAGTATTTGATCTTTAGAACTGTGTGTATTTAAAGCTAGAGATCTTTCTCTGAGCACTGCTTTAATTAACCTTAAATTGAACTACCTAACCGTTTTACATTTTTATTTTCTAGGTATTTGTGAGTTTTGATTTTTCTCTTGTTATAAAAATTGACGGAGAAGGAGTTTTTAAAATTTATTTTCTTAATTGGAGGAAAATTGCTTTACAATGTTGTGTTGGTTTCTGCCATCCAGAGAAGGTTTTAAAATATAAAATTTCTGGAGTGCAGTCAGAGAAGGTAGTTGGTCTTGAAGACATAGAATATGGTCATTTGTGAGCTGGGACTTCAAAAAATTGTATCTCAATTTTCAAGCTGTAGAATTAGAAATGTATGAATTTTGATTTCCTTATGATTGATAACAGGTTACTTGTATTCCTTATTTTTGACTCACTTGAAACTTATGACCTGAAACTTAGAGTCACTCTTATTCATTATTATGCTGTGAACTTCAAGAGAATATATAGATGATGTAGATTTTACCTTGAATTTACTAAGACAATTTGATTGTGCTTTAAACATGCCGTAGTAGTAAGAGTTGAAAGACTGAAGAGAGCTTGAGTAATGAAGAAAAGCTTTATGCAGGAGGTGGATCTCGAAGGGTAAGTAGGTGATGAGGAGGTAGTCTGTGTGGGACCTTCTGGGCTGGGGAGAGCATGGGTAGAGCTGGGCTGAGGGTGAGCCTGACATCT
The DNA here is from genome assembly GCA_006410675.1 of Oreotragus oreotragus. Lineage (NCBI taxonomy): Eukaryota > Metazoa > Chordata > Mammalia > Artiodactyla > Bovidae > Oreotragus > Oreotragus oreotragus. Next base: position 146,230 of record SJYX01020600.1, on the reverse strand, counting down.
GAGGGAGAAGGTATGCACCCTCTCGCCCAGGTTTTGCTGTCTGTGACTTGCCCTAGCAGTTGAGTCAGGAGCGAGAGTCACCGGGGACCAGCCATCTCTGTTCAATTGACTTGTGCATAAGCATCATTCGCTGAGGCCGTCCCAGCCGTGTGATAAGTCTACCTTGGAACAACAGAGACATTCAGGCTGCCCTACGGGTGAGCTCTCAGTTTTGCAGCTTCACCAGAGAGCTGAAATTGGTACATACTTCCCTTGGATAGCATTAGCTCAGTATTGGAACATTAATCAGGGAGAGATAGGTGTTTCAACCGAAGAATTACAGTGTCTGATATGTACTTGCTATATGGAGTTGTTTTGGCGGATGACCCCAGTAAATTACCTACTATTTAACAGTGAGAATAAATCAAGTGATGTGTGGTCTGTAGGAAGTAAGGGTATTTAAATAATTAAGCAGTTCTTTCTAGAACCTCTTTATATGATATTTTCTAGACTCCACATCAGTTTTTCTCATCCAGCCTCTGTATAATATATAGTTATTTCAAATCAGCTTTACTTACTGAGCTTTTTCTAGTAATGGAGCTTTGTCAGCAAAAAACTGTGCGTACCAGCAAATGGTGAATGATGGCCTTGTGTCAGAAAGAAGCTTGAGAGGTGCTTTCTGTTGTTAGATGGATGGGTCTGGAGCAGGAGCTTGAAGCTCTCTGAATGTGATAGTTTCAGAGAAAAGGTATGTCTGAAATGGGGGAGGGGGGGCGGTACTCCATCATTTGGAAGCTGGCATTTCACACACCCAAGCCAAATATCACATGTGCTGTCAAAACCATGGTTTCATCTTGGTTATGCGAAGTTATTTAATATAATCTTGGTTGTGGTTTCTTTTTAAATTCTATTTATTTGTTTTTGGCGGTGTGGGTGTTCATTGCTGTGCAGGCTTTTCTTTAGTTTCAGAAAGCAGGGGACTCCTCTTCACTGCAGTACAAGGACTTCTCATGGCTGTGGCTTCCCTGCTGGAGCATGGCTCTACGATGCCTCAGATCAGATCAGATCAGTCGCTCAGCTGCAGTACATGGACTCAGCGGCCGTGGCTCCCAGGCTCTAGAGCTCAGGCTCAGCAGTTGTGGGACAGGGGCTTCGTTGCTTTGTGGCTCGCAGCATCTTCCTAGATCAGGGATCAAACTCATGTCTCCTGTACTAGCAGGCCAATTCCTTACCATTGAGTCACCAGGGAGGCCCTTGGCTGTGATTTCCTGTCCACCCCTTCACTCTCATCCTCTTACAGCTGGTCAGGGCAGAATGGCAGGAAATACAGCAGTTACTGAAATCATAGCAGGTAAGTTCATGCCATTCTGACCACAACTCTCCATAAGCCAGTGCTTTCCCACATGAGGGCTTTGTTGGCAGAACATAACATATGAATTGGTTGAACTCAGATGTCTGTTGCTCTGATGCCACCCTGGACCTTGAGCCTTCCAAAGGGCTGTTTGAGGGGGAAACCTGTTTTGTGGCATTAAATGGGCTGCCTGAATTTGTGAGTCTGGGGATGCTGAGCTGTGTATGCTGTTGCCTCTATTTTATTGCTGAATTGTGTCTCTCAGTAGAGGTTCTTAGAGGCTATTCAACAAAGCTTACCCTGTCAGCTAAAAGGCTTTTAGGACTTCATAATCATGGCTTAGTATCTTTTCCTTTTTCTTAAAAAAAAAAAAAAAGAAAAAGAACTTTCCTTTCCCCACCTTTTTGAAATCGTTAGCCTTCATGTGAACTGAAAGGGACTTCAAAACATTGGAAGAAAATAGTCTGAAAGCTCAGAGTGTGCTTGGCTCCTGGTAGGTCTGAAGATGTGATAAAGAGGCATCTTTTGCACTGACAGGTGTTTGTGTGCCAGTGTGGAGGAAGCTTTTGATGACAAAGCCACTTAGTTTTCTGTAGCTTACTCTTTCCTTTGTGCAGAAGAGTTAGGGAAACTCTAATAAAGTAACTACATAATAGGGATAAGAAGTTAGCATTGGAGTCATCTTCTTCTTTTCTCTTCTCCCGCTCATTGGTTTTTGAGACTCGCTTGCCAGGAATTAGGAAGGCGGCAGGGATGAGGCGGCCGCTGTCCTGCCACTGTCCCGTGGTTCTCGCATGTGCTTCTGGTTAAAGTTCCAGAGTCAGCAGTAGTTCCCTTCTTGAAGCCAAGGGGAGATTTAGGTGGGAGTCAGAACTGTGGGCTGGGGTGTCTCTGGAAAGGAAGGACCTGGAGGACTTGCTGAACTGCCATCTGCCTTGTCTCCTGGAAGTGTAATGCTTGCGTCACACTGGTTTATAGCCTGGAGCCTCCTTAACGTACAGTTTACTTCCCTCTCATAGGAACCAGCTGAAATTGACAAACTGTGACTATGGTCACATACTATCTTAGTTCTGACGTGGGTCCTTCCATAAGTCCCTCTGAGATCTTGTGCACTTTTCCCAGGAAGATGAATTACATGAGTTACAGCCAAAGGAACCTGCAATGCTGTGATATAACATGGCTCCTAGAGAGTGGAGCAGAACCTACATCTTGGAAAGCCTCAACCATGGGGAAATGGGTTGGGACATCTTGGTTGCAACTGCCATCCCATGGTGGGCAAAACTTGCTGTGTTGATCCCCTTGAACTCTTAGAGGGGAAAGAAAAAAAAAAAAAAACCCGGAGGAATCTGAGTGTTGTGGTATACTGTTCTCAGTGGAAACTAAAGGACTGGCAGAGAAGCTTAGTGTCCAGAAACATCCATTCATGGTTTAATATGAAGAGCAGCATTAGGTCAAGCCCAGGTCAGGCTGTTCTTATGGATTTCAAGTTGTTTATTTGGGGTCATCAGGCCCTAAGACTTTGGGAGAGGAAGCTGGGCTCTGTGTGCCCCCAAATTGGTAATGGCTGATGGGTAGGGTTGTACAAAGTCAAGAGTTGGAGGGGATGAGCTTGTTGGCGCTTAGCTTCACACTTTCTCAGAGGAGAATCATAAGTCTCCCAGGCTGTACTCCTTGGCTCCTCTCACCAAGCCTTGTTAGCTACCAAAATGTGTCAACTTGATTGGGATTTGTCATTTGCGTCTAAAGTGGTCTAAGTGCTGCAACTATCCTATTGAAAATGGTCCCTGTGGGGAAAGCAAGAAGTTTTGGACTAAAGAGAAATGCTCCAAGCTTATCTGATGAGATAACAATACTGCATAGAGCAATATAAGGGTAAGGGTAACTTGTATTAGCTTTCACTGTGTGTGTAGTACTGATGCTAAGTACTGACTATATGTTCTTATTTAACTCTTAGAACAACTCAGTGGGTTATAAGTAGAGATAAGAGTGGTAAGTAGTAATGATGGCAATTACTGTGTCTGCTTGATATAGATTATCTTGAGTCTTGTAATAATTCTGTGAGCAAGGTACTATTATCTTCTCCATTTTCCAGATGAGTAGAGGCTCAAAGAGGTAGTAGAAATTTGTCTAAGGAGGTAGAATATGAATCAGTCGTCTGATTCCAAAGACTGTGCATGTATCAACCATGTGTTTTCTTTAACCTGTGTATCTGTTCATTTTTCGTGGCTCCTTGGGCCTCTGTGGCTGTGCACTGGCTTCCTCCAGCTGGGGAGAGTGGGGGCTACTCTCTAATGTGTGGGCTTCTCAGTGATGGCTTCTCTTGTTGCAGGGCGAAGGCTCAGTAGTTGCAGCTCTTGGGCTCCAGAGCACAGGCTCAGTAGTTGTGGCTCACAGGCTCACTTGCCCCGAGGCATGTGGAACCTTCCTCCGGCCAGAGATCCAACTGGTATCCCTTCCCTTGCAAGGCAGATTCTGTTTGTTTGTTTTTTGTTTTTTAAGCTTTAAACTTTTTATTTTGTATTGAGGTATAGCCAATTAACAATGTTGTGGTAGGTTCAGGTGAACAGTGAAAGAACTCAGCCCTACATATACATGTATCCATTCTCCCTCAAACCCTATCCCTTCCAGTCTGGCACATAACATTGAGTAGAGACTTCCCTGATAGCTCAGTTTGTAAAGAATCCGCCTGTAGTACACAGGAGCCCAGTTCGATTCCTTGGTTGGGAAGACCTGCTGGTGAAGGGACAGGCTATCCACTCCAGTATTCTTGGGTTTCCCTTGTGGCTTAGCTGGTAAAGAATCCACCTGCAATGTGGGAGACCTGGGTTCGATCCCTTGGTTGGGAAGATCCCCTAGAGAAGGGAACAGCTACCCACTCCAGTATTCTGGTCTGGAGAATTCCATGTGCTATACAGTAGATCCTTGTCGGTTATCCATTTTGAATATGGCAGTGTATGCATGACCTTCCCAACTCCCTAACCAGCCCTTCCCCCCAGGGACCATAAGTGTGTTTCCTAAGTCTGTTTTGTAAGTAGGTTCATTTGTATAATTTCTTTTTAGATTGCGAACATGCGATGTCATATGATATTTCTCCTCCTCTGCCTGACTTACTTCAGTCGTACGACAATCCTTGGGTCCATCCATGTTGCTGTGGATGGCGTTATCTCATTATTTTTAGTGGCTGAGTAATAGTCCCTTGTGTCTGTATATTACATCTTGTCTATCTTCTCCTCTGTGGATAACGTTTAGGTGGCTTCCATGTGTTGGCTGTCGTAAACAGTGCTGCAGTGAACATTGGGGTGCATGTATCCTTTTGGCTCATGTTTTTTTCTGAGTATGTGCCCATGAGTGGGATTGCAGGGTCATATGGTAGTTCTGTTTTTAGTTTTTTAAGGAATCTCCATACTGTTCTCCATAGGGACTGTACCAATTTACATCCCCAGCAACAGTGTAGAAGGGTTCCTTTCTCTCTACACCCTCTCCAGCATTTGTTGTTTGTAGATTTTTTGATGATAGCTTTTCCAACTGGTATCTCATTGATATCTCATTGTAGTTTCGACTTGCACTTTTCTAATAACTAGTGATGTTGAATATCTTTTCATTTGCCTATTGGCCATCTGTAGGTTCCTCTTTGGAGAAATATCTATTCAGGTTTTCTGCCCATTTTCTGAGTGGGTTGTTAATTGATGCTGTTAAGTGTCATAAACTGTAAATTTTGGAGACTAAGCTCTTATCAGTCACATCATTTGCAAATATTTTTTTCTAATCTGTGGATTGTCTTTTCCTTTTGTGTACTGTTTCCTTTACTGTGCAAAAGCTTTTGAGCTTAAATAGTCCCCACTTGTTTATTTCTGTTTTTATTTCCATTATTCTGGGAGATGGATCAAAACAGATGTTGCTATGATTTATATCAGAGAGTGTTCTGCCTATGTTTTCCTCTAGGAATTTTATAATGTACAGTCTCACGTTTAGGTCTTTAATACATTTTGAGCTTGTTTTTGTGTATGGAGTTAAAGAATGATTTAATTTAATTTCTTTTCTTTTTTTAACATATGGCTGACCAGTTTTCCCAGCACCATTTGTTGAAGAGACTGTCTTTCCAACATTGTGTAGTCTTGCCTCCTTTGACATAGATTAATTGACCATAGGTACATGGGCTTGTTTCTGGGTTTTTCTATCCTGTTCTATTGATCTATATTTCTATTTTTGTGCTAGTCCATGCTGTTTTGATGACTGTAGCTTTGTTGTATAGCCTGAAGTTAGGGAGCCTGATTCCCCCAGTTCCATTTTTCTTTTTCAAGATTGCTTTGACTGTTCATGGTCTTTTGTGTCTCCATACATATTTTGAGATTGTTGCTGTTGTTGTTGTTCTAGTTCTGTGAAAAATGCCATTGGTAATTTGGTAGGGATTACACTGAATCTGTAGATTGCCTTGGTTACCATAGTCATTTTGACAATATTGATTCTTCCAATCCACGAACAGGGTATATGTTTCCATCAGTTTATATCTTCTTAGATTTCTTTCATCAGCATCTGCAAGGCAGATTCCTAGCCACTGGACCGCCAGGGGAGCCCTTAACCATGCTCTTATTGCCATTTCTCATCCCAGATAGTTAGCTAAACAGAAGCGTTCTCTAAAGGGCACGTAATAATACTATATTGTGATGTAATACTGGATTGTGATGATGAAGTGAAGTATTCTGGCCAAGAAGGCGAATGCTTGTATATATGCGTATAGAACACACACACACACAGAGTCGACTTCTGATTTTCTACTTTGGGATAATCCTTTGACTGTGAATTCCAGAAAGACATCTTTGTTAGCACAGTCTCACTTTTGCCCAGCTGTTGAGGTCAAGGATTTGAAACTCACTTAAGTGTAATTCTAAGCAGAATCTTCTAGGGAGATTATAATAGCTGCAGTTATGGAATATTGAAACTGAAAAAGAGTATGGAAGCATATTAAGTCAGCTCTTCTGTTTTAGAAAGGAGCCTCAGCCCTCCAGAGAGGCAGTAGTTGGTGCAGGGCCCCTGGCTGATTAATGCTAGAATTGGTACTTGATTTGGGATGTCTGGAATTTCCTCATGGCTCAGATGGTGAAGAATCTGTCTACAATGCAGGAGACCGAGGTTCAATCTCTGGGTCAGGAAGATCCCCTGCAGAAGGCAATGGCTACCCGCCTCAGTATTCTTGCTTTGGAGAATTCCATGGACTGAGGAGCCTGGCAAGCAATAGTCCCTGGGATCGCTAAGACGCAAATACAACTGAGTGACTAATACTTCTTGGGATACCTACCTCCTCACCCAGCACTCTCCCCTCAGTATCCCCCTACAACTCAATGGAATTGAATCTGCAGTCAAAAAGAAACTGTTTTGATTATCTGTTTTGAAATATGGGTGTTGCTAATTCTCTGCTGGCGTGACTAATTTGTTGTGGACTGCAGTGATATTTTTAGATTCTTGTGGGTTTAGGTCACATTAGCTATGCAAGTGTCTACTCTGTGGCAGGAGCATATTAACACACTCGCCTCTAACACAGTGTATTTTTGTTGGTCGAATGGACCAAGATAGTTAAGAAATTAAATAACCTCTACTCCTACCTACCCCACCTCACCAGGAGGGAAGGAGAATCAGCATTATTAATGAAAATGCATTTTTTCTGAAGTTTGAATTTATTTTTAAAAACAGTATTCTTTCCTGACCTGGAAGAATTATTTGTGTCGCAAGCGTTTTATTGTGTGGCTTTGCGTCTTTATTGCGTGGCTTTGCGTCTTTATTGCATCGACTGTGTTGCTTGCTGTAGCTCCCACTGACTGTTTTAAGATGTTTTGAGACTGTGCTTCATATTATAAGGAAAGTATTTGTTACTTGGACTCTCAGAATTGAATTTTCCTGAATTAATTATGATTTCTACTCCATCCCCCTGAGCAGTATTATGGAGGAAAGGTAATCCTTTCTGATGTCGTATAGAAAATCAATTCTGGCCCACAGCACTGGCTACTTGCTTGAGTGGGGAACTTGTCACCCACGGTATGGTCTTTATTTCCCATTTTTCTTATCCTTTTGTTATGTGCTCCTTTCTCTGGACTTGTTTAAGAAGCTGCCCGGGCCTGGGAGCAGTGCTTGAAGTGATGGACAAGGATACTCTCCCCATAAAGAAAATCACAAGGACCTCCAAGTTGGGTAATAAAAGGCCTTGACAGTGACTTTTCTCGTATAATCCACTTTGTTTATAGAGTCTTTTCCGCTGAGAAACACAGATACTCTTCTTTGGCCCAGGGGGTAAGACAAGTTGAGTGGCTCTTGAGGCATATGTAGGGGTTCAGTCTTGACTGGTTTGGGAGTTGGCTGTCTTCTCCTCAGTTGTCTCCCTCTCTGTTCCTTAGAATACTTTGCTCCTTAAGATGTAAAAGTCCATCATATAAAATCCCATGAACAAACTCAAGAGGCAGAAACAATAAATGATAAATCTTTGAGCCATATATGACCAGGGATAGATACTCTTAGTATATACACAGCTGCTACAAAAAGTAACTACTGTCACCCTACTGCACATCCACTAAAGGCTATCAAGTTTTTTGAATGCTTTGGGAACGTAGTCTGAAGACACAACTGAGCCGAATAGGAGGATGGGACTCTGAGGGCACAGATGTGAACGTTAATCTGCTTGCACTCCAAGCAAGGGCTGAAGCTGCCCCTTGCTCTTACTTTCATCTGCCAGGAGACCCTCCCAGTTGTTTCTCCCTGGGCGCGTGACCAAGGTGCCTTGACTTTGCTATTCCAGCCAACTGACCCTTCTGCTGAAAGTTTAATAGGGGATAAATTCACATGTGAATTCATAATCCCCTTATCGTGCTAAGAGCATTCAGTAATGAGCCTGCCACAAAGAGAGTCTTAGATCTTGCGGTTTTGCTCTGACCCCACCTCTTGGCCTCCTTCCTAACCTCTCCACACCTCCTGGTTGGACGCTTCAGGCGCCTGCTCCTTGCAGAGTCATCGCCTGCTTGCAGTATGTTCGATGACATTTTAAATAAACAGATGCACATTTCCTGCCAGTCGTCACATTGAGGCCATTTAAGGAAGTGTAGCACATGTGAGCAGGCAATGTCTTTGGGCTTAAGAGAAGAGCAAACAAGAGCTTGCGCTCCTCTAGTGTTTATTAATGTTGAGCCTTACTCTCTTTTATGTAGTGTGACTTTGACCATAAATCCACAAGCAAAGTCAGAGTCAAGCCATAGTTTGTTTTGAAGATTTATTGTTAAAATTTGCTCTCCCCCCCACTAATGCTTTTATTACTTTCTCTTCTGTTCCCTGCCCATGCTGTGGGTTACAGTTAATGTTATCTACATATGTCTATAAATACTGAAAATATTTTTGATACAATGTGCATTTAATCAACTTTTTGTTACTCTTATGCCTGTTTGTGTGGAGGAAAATTGTTTCTGTCTTAATGTTCTATTGAAGTGCCTTTGGAGTGATGATATCATAATCACTTTAATACATTTAAAAGCTTCAAGGCTTAGCATTTATTGAACAAAGCTCATTGAAGGAATATAACGGATGTCTCAAGGCTTTCCGCTGCTGTAAAAAGGACAGTATTGTTCATGGCCTCGGTAAAAGAATATCTGAATTTTTATTTTACTTTGCATTGCGTTGCAATTATGTTTCAAAAGCTCTTCAAGCGCGACTAACAAAGGGGCTGTTTTTATGAATTGTTATAATTGCAGATCTCCAGGCTGAGTGCTGTGAGTTTAATGTTAATAATGGACAGCAATTTAAAACTTTATCACCTCTGAGATCCTAAGAGATGGCTTTCCCTTCTCACTTGGGATGTCCTTGCAGAGTGAGTCCTCCAGAGTTGGAAAGTGAATGGAAAACTTGATGATTTCTGAGGAACTCAGAAGTCCTGGTCCTTGAGGAGCTCTGTGAAGAGACCCCGGGGTGTTACATGAGGACTGTTGGGTCCCATGGTTGGGGTGTGGATGTATGTTGAGCACCTAAGGTCAGAATAGGTAGAAGGCAAGTGAGGAGCCAAAGGAGGCCCTGGGAATCCTCGTGGGTTGACAGGGTGTCCTCTCAGAGTCCTTGGACTGGTGTAGCAGGCAGGGGTGGCTGGCTCTGAAGCACGCAGTGAGGAAGCTGAGACTGCTGAAGATAAAATGCAGGACATTCCACCATTCTCCTGGTTGAGATGGGTAAGTCATGTCCTTGAAATCCAGCCCCTGCTGGAACCTTGACCTCATCTCCCCTGCTGTTGGGTAACGTCTTACTGATGACCTTGGAATCAGATATTGGACAAACGTCCCCAAGGGTTTAGGCTGGTCTCTGACATTATTTCAAGAAATATTCACCCCTCTCAGCCATAACTGAGGAAGAACAGCATCTAGAAAGACCAGTAACTGCAGCCCACCAGGCTCCTCCGTCTATGGGATTTTCCAGGCAAGAGTGCTGGAGTGGGGTGCCATTGCCTTTTCCGCATACTTTTGCTAGTAGTTATCAAAAACGACTTCTTAAAGAGATTATCCAGCCACCCATCCATTTCTCTATCAGCTTAAATTAGGTTTAGTTGCTTAGGATAGATTATCCTAAGCAACTAAACTTCATGTTTACTTCTCACATGAAGTAATGTTTACTTCTCACAAGTTAATAAAGTCTAGAGGCTGATGACTTAGGGCTGATGTTGTGGCTTTCACGGTATCAATAGGGACCCAGGCTCCTCACATCTTTCTACTCTGCTCTCTCTAGGGAGTAAGCATTCTGGACTAAAGCTCATGGTCTAAGATGGACATGGCCCAGCCATCATATCCATATGTGATGCTAGTGGAGGGAGGAAAGGCAAAGGAGCACATTCCCTCCTCCCTTAAAAAATATCTTTTTAAAAGATGCATGCAGCAACGTGGATGTAAGCTTATACCTAGCTGCAAGGGAGGCAGAGAATTACAGGCTTGGCCTGGGTGGTGGTGTCCCCTGCTGAAGTTGGAGGCTTGATTCCTGAAGGAGAAGGGGAGAGTGGCTGTTGGGACAGGCCACCTGCAAACTCTGCCGTACAGTGCATCAGTTCACTCATCGGTCATGCCCTTCCTCTCTCACACGTGCAAATACTTTACCATCTTCCAAGCTGTAGTTAAAATGCCTCCCGTGTTCCATGCATTCCCCAGACTGGCCTTTTATGACTTCTTTTCCCTTTCAAGGTTTCCCTTGATGTTTATTTTAACCTGCTTTCATCGATATTAGGACGTCGGGGCTGGAGGAAGTCTTTTCTTGAGTGCCAAGTCTTTATTTCTCCTCCTTATAACATTTTTATGCAGCTGAAACATCAAGGCCCGCCTTACAGAGGAAGAGATGACCAAAGAGCTGCCAGAGTGGTTCCTGGAAGGCCCTGAGCTGTCTTTCTGCCCTTCACCGGATCACGACTGTCACTCTTTCCTAGACCCTGCAGGCATCTGGGCCAAAGGGCAGCCCCCTTGCGGTCCAGAGCCCTAAGGCATGTGGGATGAAGTGCTCTCTACCCCATAGAAATTCCTGGAATCTGGAAGTCAAGGCCAGTGTCATACATTCACCTTCCCACGAACAGACGACTTTAAAGACTTCTCAGAAGATGAAGGCAGTGCCTCGGGGTAAGCCAGCTCTGCATAGCCTCAGCTGTTGCAAACCCAGGTCATGATGCTTATGGTGGTCCCCGAGCTCCAGGGAAGATGGCCTCCTTCCACCGAGTACAGAGGTGACACAGATGACATTGCTGTGTCCCTTCTAACAGCCCAGCCCATCCATTCTCTGCTTTGGCAGCAGTGGCGTTTTTCAAACTAAGACTTGGATAATTCCATGTAGTATGATGAAAACTACATTCTACCTCTGAAGACAAAGAATATTTAGGCAATACATCTTGCGTTCTGAAGTGCTTGCGTTTCAGGGTCATTTTAGGACCTTTAAAAATAAATGGGGTGGAATATTTGAAGTGGAGGAGATTTCACCAGATTCTGGAACTCAGACTGTGGTACTCTGGAGTCCTTGCTTAGAGAGATTCGGAAGAGAATAGACTTGGGAACCTTGGAGCCCTGGGTTCAAATCCTCTTGGTGGGTGACTTTCAGGGGATATTTATTTGACGTTTAATTTATAGGAAACTGTAATACAAGGTTAGTGGGTATAACTCAATGGAGAATGCAATTAAAGGAAAATGTATAGAAAGTGCCTGTTACCTAGTATGTCTTCAGTAGAAGTTAATTTATTATTTATGCAATTCACCATGCTAAGTGTTCAGTAAATATTTGATTTATTGTATGATCATAATCTTAAATTTTTGATTAGTAGAGTATGTCCTGATTTTAGTTGGATTTTGCATTTAATAACCCTGCTCTTATTGTCCATGGATGGAGATAACCGTTTGGGGGCACCAGCTCTCCAATGACTGATTGTCAAGCAGCCTCCTTTTCTCTCTACATGATATGAGTTTGCCAAGAAAAGACACTTTCACAAGTGAAAACACAGGCGCTCCAAACTGCAGATGGTTTCTAAATTGGATGCATTACCTGTCCTAGCACCTGTTTGGAGGTGCAGTTGAAGAGGGCTTTCAGACTGTGCCTTGAGCCTTCCGGGCCACAGGCGTCCATGAGAATCTGCAAAGAGCTGTGGAACCTCTTCACAGAAAGATGCACATACACATACATAGAATCTTTCATATAATTATAGTCGATGCATGGACCTCACTCTTCCCCCTACTTTGATGCCCAGGAATCTCAGATTAAGAAGCCTTGCTCGAACATTTTATTTCTCTTAAGGATATAGATAATTGACACGAAGAAAATGAAGACGGGGAAGAGAGGACATAGCGTTGAGGGGAATGGTGCGGGGACCACATCTAGAATGAGAAGCAAGTGGTTGAGACAGTGACAGAGTAATAAAAAACAGATTGCATGTCAGTGTGGCATTCATGGCTCCAGGGTCTACAAGGAGTCAAGAATGGAAAGGGTCATGTTTTTTTTCTTTTTTTCCTGACATTTTATTATGAAACATTTCAGTCATACGGAAAAGTGGGAAGAATAGTATGGTGATCATGCATATACCCACTACCTGGGTGGTACCCGGTTCTTCCAGTAATGTGATACTGCACTTGCTTCATCTTCTCTCTATCCCTCAACCCATCATTCTTATGGAGCATTTCAATGTAAGTTGCAGACATCAGTACTCTTTACCGTAAGCATTTGGTACCCTATCACTTACTTGAGTCCAATATTGCTTGATTTTTTTTTTTTTATTAACCTATTTATTTGTTGGCTGCACTGCCTGACTTGTAGGATCTTTAGTTCTCTGACCAGATATCAAACCCAGACTGCTGGCAGTGAAAGCACGGAGTCCTAACCACTGGACTGCCAGAGAAGTCCCGTTTTTTTTTTTCTTTTGCCAAATGTAGACACTAATGTATATTATACAGATTTTGGTAAGTGTGTACATCTGTGTAATCCAACCTCTTGCAAAACTGTAAAACCTGACCTCAACCCAGAAAGTTTCTTCATCGTGCTTCCCTGTTGCTCGCTCTCTGATCCTTGTTTCAGAGGCCGTCACCCTGCTGACTTTTTTCAACCATGGCTTGATTTGGACTGTTTGAGGACTTCTTATGTTTGAAATCATACACTATTACTATGTTTTCTTTGTGCTTCTTTCACTAGTACAATATGTTTGAGATTCGTCTATATTGTATATGTTAGGAGTTTGTTTCCTTTTACTGTCGAGTAGTCTCTTGTGTGAATACGACAGCTGTCCATTCTCCTGTTGACTGCCATCTGAGCTGCTTTCAGGTTCAGCTACTAAGCTGATGGTAAATATTTGCGTACAGACTGTGTGTACATATATTTTCATTTTTCTTGAGTAAATAACCTGGCAGTAGAATTCCTGGCTCCTGGGATAGGTGTATGTTTGGTTTTATAAGAAGTTACTGGACCTTTCTCCAAAGTGGTGGTTCCATTTTCACCTCCACCAACAATGTAGGAGAGTTCTGGTTGTTCAACATCTTTGCCAACGTTTGATGTTGTCAGTTTTTTGAATTACAACCTTCCTGGTGGACGTATAGTGGTGCTTCATTTTGGTTTTAATTTGCTTATAGCCTGAGGCTCCAAAGTGGCCTTCTCCTGGGTTCTTAAATCACCCTGGATTTCAGAGACATTATTTCTATTCCTAGGGAGTGTGTTGGGATAGCTAGTGAAAATCTTATGAGGCTGTAAAACTTCCTATAGGGTTGTTTCCCCTTTTAAATTCTGTGTGGCACCAAAATGCTTGAGAGCTCTGAATTTCTATAGATAGCCATAGTCACTTCGTGATGATGTGGCTGCAGAAAGGGTACTGGGAGCTGGTAAGGCAAGGAGTCCCTCTTTTCAGATGGAGCGCACACACACAGACACTCATAGCTCCTTGATGCTCAGGCAGCGTGGAGAGTCAGCAGCTGGAGCCTTGCAGCCAGCCTCGTGTCACAACATTATCAGAGACTTGGGGAAACTGGATGGAGTTCAGAGAGGAGCAGCTAGTACGATTAAAGGGCTTGGAGGGATTAAGGGATTGATTTATGAGGAAAGATGAAAAGAACTTAATGTGTGCTGCTTGACTAAGTGGGTACATGATAATAGCCTGCAAACATCTGAAGGGTATAAACACCGGAGAGGGAGAGGAATTAGCACAGGGTGAGGAAACTGATCCAGGCATAATGGGGGAAATTAAAAGGGGGGGCGAGGATGGGTGACTTGGCAGAGTATGAGCACGGGTGTGGCCTGTGAATTCTCTTTTCAGAAGCCTGATGGAGGAGTGGTGAGTTGGTTTTGGGAACATGAACCCTGGGAAGCATCTTGAGATCTCCTTTTTCCGGTACAGGGAAGATAGTTGCGTGCCTGCTGTGTGCTGTGTGAAGCAGGATCATTTGGGCAGGTGCTGACTGGGACACATAGGATGGGAACTGGCGGGCAAGAAGGGAGGGTGGTGTTGAAAATGATGGGGTCAGTGAAAGCCAGACGTTTCCTTAAGTGTCTCCTTTTCCTGATGGTTTTTCTGCACTGAGCGGATCAATACTGACAGTTTGCTTGAGATGTGAAGTTCTTACCCCACACATCTCTCATCTTCCCAGGTGTTTACCCTGCCCCCCAATCCTAAACTGCAGCTGCCCTTGACTGGCCCATGGTGTTGATCTCTCCTTGCCAGTGTGTCTTAGGCAGGCACGGGTGTAAGACTGGGAGACAACTAGGGGCTGGTGAAGAGGATGCGAAATGAACCCAGCTGCCTGGGTTAGCCCCCAGCTCCATCCTTGGCAGCTGGGTAAGTCGGCCCACTTACTCTCTGGGCCTTGATTTTCTTCTCTGCAAGATGGAGATGATTGTAGCACCTTGCTTCACAAGATTGTCTTGAAGTTTACAAGGAGTAAGGTGTATGGGGTGCCTGGCAAAAAATGAATGCTGGCTGCTGCCTTTATAATGAGGCTACAGTGGTGACTCTGATTATCTTGGTACAAGGCCCAGGTCTGGAGCTGGCCTGAGCAGTGCCTTGTCTAACTCAGCAAGTGGGCTGCCGTCTATGGGGTCACATGGAGTCGGACACGACTGAAGTGACTTAGCAGCAGCAGCAGTGTGCGTTTCTGCTGGTATCTGGGGTAAGGGAGTGTTTGCAGCCCAGGAGAAGGAGGTGACGGTACCATTGTTTTCTTCCCTGTGGTACCAGGGTTTCCAGAGGTGACCTTGGGCCAGAGCCAAGGTCTGGAAACGAGAACCCAAGGCTTGGCAGAGAGAAGAAACCTGGTTGCTCTTCATCCCCAGCCTCCCGCCTGGTTCAGTGAAAAGATAATTGAGCTGAAAAGGAGAGGACTTGGATTAACTTCTGTTTTCCAACCTCCCGTGTCCTTAATGGTTTAAAAAAAAAAAAAAAGGTGGAAGGGAAACTTTTCTTCCAAGAAGAACCCTTCAGTTAAGTGTTATGTGAAACCTCAATACATAGAAGAGCTTCAAACTGAGCTTGTTCAGAATGGGCTGGAGGGCTGGAGACTGACTCCTTCTTAGGGTCCTGAAGTCACCCTCCAGTGACTCCCATGCTGCCGCAGAACACTGTTCACACACAGATGCATGCTCACTCCCAGGGCTTCCCACTCACACAGAAGCACATCCACTCACAGACACAGACATACACTATTGAGCCCTTCAAGATGGTTACTGTTAGAGTTCTAGTGACAGCTAAAATAGACTGAACTCCCTTTTGCTAAATGCTTTGCATCTATTAGCTAATTATATCCTCAGAATATGACCACTAGATGCAGGGTATTATTATCCGTGTACTGCTCATGGACAGACCAAGGTTGGGAGGTCAAGTAAGGATCTCATAGCTGAGAGGTGACACATGATCTCTGAGAGTTCATTCAGCTCTGAAATAGTCAGATTCAGTTTCTCCCACGGATTTTCAAGTGATGTAGTAGATGCGAAATACTTAGCCACATGTTTGATCTGTGGGTTTTCACTGGTTCCCCAACTCCAGAATGAGACCACGCTACCTGTTTCTAGCTTTCTGAACAGATGGCCAGATCTGCTCTTTGTATATTATCTCTGCTCTAAGACACAGATTTTCCCAATGCAGGTGCCACTCTTTCATGACGTCTTTGTAGAAATGTAATCTAGGCTTTGACCAAGCTGAAGTGTGCCTTTTGAGGTTCTGTGGAGATTCAGGATGCTGGGATGATGTTCCATTTTAAGTGTCTTTTTCTTCTCTACCAACACGAGTCAGTGTGCAGTTTACTCCTTTCTAAACGTACGCTAGGACTTCCTAGGTGGCTCACTGGTAAAGAATCTGCCTGTCAGTGCAGGAGATGCAGGAGACTTGGGTTTGATCACAGGGTTGGGAAGATCTTCTAGAAAAGAAAGTGGCAACCCACTCCAGTATTCTTGCCTGGGCAACCCTGTGGATAGAGGAGCCTGGTGGGTTACAGTCCAGGGGGTTGCAAAGAGCTGAGCACGACTGAGCAAATTAGTATGCATGCATGCAAACATATGATAAGCATCCTGAATAAACTGTATACAAACTTTCTTTTGAAACAAGCATTTTTAATTGGCAGTCTCAAGCAAAGGAGTGTCTGATTGGAATTCATATTTATCCCCTTGTAAGATGGCTTGATATGATAAAAGTCTGTTTATTTCAAGTCTGCAGCAGTGTGTGTGTGTGTGAATGTGTGTGTAGTGGGAGTGAGGTGGAAGAGGGGAGCAGTGTTTTATGCCATCACTCAGGGGCCTGGGCTCCTTTCCTCTTGTGGCTCCCTGCTCTGTTTTTGGAGCCCTCTCAGTTGTTCTGTTGGATGGGGCAGAGGAATGTAGAGAAGGCACACCAAGTCTAACAACCACCTCTGTCCCAAAGTTGCACCCTTCACTCCCTTTCACACTTTACTGGTGAGAACTAGTTATATGTGCCCACCTTCCTGGAAGGAGCCTGGGAAGGGAAGTCCAGTGTGTGCCCAGGAAGAAGAGAGCAGGATAGCAATGCACTCTCATGGCCTCTGTAACACTGATCATTTCACCCTTCGCCTGGTGGTGGGCATGG
>SJYX01020600.1:102317-127790 GCA_006410675.1 Oreotragus oreotragus | reverse complement strand
AAAAAAAAAAAAAAGGTGGAAGGGAAACTTTTCTTCCAAGAAGAACCCTTCAGTTAAGTGTTATGTGAAACCTCAATACATAGAAGAGCTTCAAACTGAGCTTGTTCGGAATGGGCTGGAGGGCTGGAGACTGACTCCTTCTTAGGGTCCTGAAGTCACCCTCCAGTGACTCCCATGCTGCCGCAGAACACTGTTCACACACAGATGCATGCTCACTCCCAGGGCTTCCCACTCACACAGAAGCACATCCACTCACAGACACAGACATACACTATTGAGCCCTTCAAGATGGTTACTGTTAGAGTTCTAGTGACAGCTAAAATAGACTGAACTCCCTTTTGCTAAATGCTTTGCATCTATTAGCTAATTATATCCTCAGAATATGACCACTAGATGCAGGGTATTATTATCCGTGTACTGCTCATGGACAGACCAAGGTTGGGAGGTCAAGTAAGGATCTCATAGCTGAGAGGTGACACATGATCTCTGAGAGTTCATTCAGCTCTGAAATAGTCAGATTCAGTTTCTCCCACGGATTTTCAAGTGATGTAGTAGATGCGAAATACTTAGCCACATGTTTGATCTGTGGGTTTTCACTGGTTCCCCAACTCCAGAATGAGACCACGCTACCTGTTTCTAGCTTTCTGAACAGATGGCCAGATCTGCTCTTTGTATCTTATCTCTGCTCTAAGACACAGATTTTCCCAATGCAGGTGCCACTCTTTCATGACGTCTTTGTAGAAATGTAATCTAGGCTTTGACCAAGCTGAAGTGTGCCTTTTGAGGTTCTGTGGAGATTCAGGATGCTGGGATGATGTTCCATTTTAAGTGTCTTTTTCTTCTCTACCAACACGAGTCAGTGTGCAGTTTACTCCTTTCTAAACGTACGCTAGGACTTCCTAGGTGGCTCACTGGTAAAGAATCTGCCTGTCAGTGCAGGAGATGCAGGAGACTTGGGTTTGATCACAGGGTTGGGAAGATCTCCTAGAAAAGAAAGTGGCAACCCACTCCAGTATTCTTGCCTGGGCAACCCTGTGGATAGAGGAGCCTGGTGGGTTACAGTCCAGGGGGTTGCAAAGAGCTGAGCACGACTGAGCAAATTAGTATGCATGCATGCAAACATATGATAAGCATCCTGAATAAACTGTATACAAACTTTCTTTTGAAACAAGCATTTTTAATTGGCAGTCTCAAGCAAAGGAGTGTCTGATTGGAATTCATATTTATCCCCTTGTAAGATGGCTTGATATGATAAAAGTCTGTTTATTTCAAGTCTGCAGCAGTGTGTGTGTGTGTGTGAATGTGTGTGTAGTGGGAGTGAGGTGAAAGAGGGGAGCAGTGTTTTATGCCATCACTCAGGGGCCTGGGCTCCTTTCCTCTTGTGGCTCCCTGCTCTGTTTTTGGAGCCCTCTCAGTTGTTCTGTTGGATGGGGCAGAGGAATGTAGAGAAGGCACACCAAGTCTAACAACCACCTCTGTCCCAAAGTTGCACCCTTCACTCCCTTTCACACTTTACTGGTGAGAACTAGTTATATGTGCCCACCTTCCTGGAAGGAGCCTGGGAAGGGAAGTCCAGTGTGTGCCCAGGAAGAAGAGAGCAGGATAGCAATGCACTCTCATGGCCTCTGTAACACTGATCATTTCACCCTTCGCCTGGTGGTGGGCATGGCTTGGCAGAGGATTAACACAGAGCTACCCAGTCCAGAGAACAAGCAACATACCTTCCCTTTTTTGTTACTGAAGTATAGTTGATTTAAAATGTTCTAATTTCTGCCATATAGCAAAGCGGCTCAGTTACACACACACACATTCTTTTTAATATTCTCTTCCATTATTGTTTATCCCAGGAGATTGACTATCGTTCCCTGTGCTGCACAGTTGGACCTGTTCTAAATGGACTAGAATAGTTCGCTTGTGCTAATCGCGAGCTCCCAGTCCATCCCTCTGCCTCCTCCCTCCGGCTTGGCAGCCACAGGGCTGTGCTCTTTGTGACTCTGTTTCTGTTTCATAGCCAGGTTCGTTTGCGCCGTAGTTTAGATTACACATGTACGTGATACGGCATTTGTCTTTCTCTTTCTTACTTCACTTGGCGCAGCAATCTCTAAGTGCATCCATGTTGCTGCAGATGGCATTGTTTTGCTCTTTTTAATGGCTAAGTCGTATTCCATTGTGTGTAGGTGGCCACATCTCCTTTATCCGTTCCTCTGCTGATGGACATTTTGGTTGTCTCCACGGTTTGGGTAACTGTGAATAGTGCTTCTGTGAATATAGGGGTCCGTGTATCTTTTTGAATTATAGTCTTCTTTGGATCTGTGCCCAGGAGTGGGATTGCTGTGCATTTAATAGTGCTATTTTTAATTTTTTGAGGAACCTCCATACTGAGCTCCATAGCAGCTGTGCCAACTTACATTCCCATCAGCAGTGTAGGAGGGGTTCTCTTTTTCCCACACCCTCTCCAGCATTTGTTGTTTGCAGACTTTTTAGTGATGGCCATTCTCACCAGTGGGAGGTGGTACCTTGTTGTAGTTTTGATTTACATCTCTTTGATAATTAGTGACTTTGAACATCTTTTCATGTCACTACATACCTTCTTGATTTTTAGATTAAAAAAATTAGCCTCTGACTTGAGTTATTGGGATCACTGCCATGTGCCTCCGCGGGCTTCCCTGGTGGCTCCGACGGTAGACGATTTGCCTGCAGTGTGAGAGACCTGGGTTCGATCCCTGGCTTGGGAAGATCCCCTGGAGGAGGGCATGGCAACCTGCTCCAGTATTCTTGCCTGGAGAGTCGCTATGGACAGAGGACATGGGCTGCAGTTCACGGGGTCACGAAGAGTTGGACAGGACTGAGCGATTAAGCACAGCACAGCCGTGTGCTCAGTTGATTCTTCTGCAGAATGGGGATTAGAACCTTGCTAAGCCGGTGTTTCTTGGGGAAGCATTGAGTATGATAAATTTGCTCTTGGTTCCCGTGGCCTCAGGGCCTGGATGGCCCTGTAAACTCAGGCAGGTTGCGAGCCTGGGCCTGAGTTTCCTTTTGCTGCTTCTTTCAGTGCATCCAGAGGCCTCCCCAGGCTCTACCAAGGGCACTCCCCCCTCCACTTGCCCTGGATGGCGCTTGTCCTTCCCTCCCCAGCCCTGTAATTCCCAGGCAGAGGCAGTGGACTTGCAGTATCACCCACTGGCATCATTTGCCGCCTTTCTTGAGTTTAATCTGAGAAGAACACAGAGCAAGGCGGCGCATAAAGGCTTTTTGGCCATCACTGTAAAAGTGCAGAAGCCAGGGAGGAACCCTTTCCTCTAGGGAATGCGCAGTATTTGGAGGTCAGGCTACCTTCTGGCGGTTAATACCCTTTGTATTTATTATAGGTGCCACCATTGTGTTGGTCTTCTTTAGGAATGATTTTGCATTTGAATGTGAAATCAGCTAGTTTTTAGAGCAGTTTCACTGGCTGCTTCTGGAACATTTTGGAAGCTGCAGCTTGCAGTGCTGGAGACTGCTGGTGCTGTATGTGGTGTGTGTGTGCGAAGGGAAGGGGTGATGGTGGTGGATTTACCAAGGAAAAACCCTACCTGTTGACTCAGACATTTGGGGAACCCGGCCAGAGCCCCTGTGATTCAGCTGTGCCACTTCATAGTTGGTCCAGGCTGCTTCTGGAACATTTTGGAAGCTGCAGCTTGCAGTGCTGGAGACTGCTGGTGCTGTATGTGGTGTGTGTGTGCGAAGGGAAGGGGTGATGGTGGTGGATTTACCAAGGAAAAACCCTACCTGTTGACTCAGACATTTGGGGAACCCGGCCAGAGCCCCTGTGATTCAGCTGTGCCACTTCATAGTTGGTCCGGAATCCAGGGCGCCTGACTTCTCATTCAGTTAATGAAATACTAGTGTTCTAAACCGTGACTGTTGGTTTATAGAAGCCGTAATCCCTTTGTCACCCTCTGTTACCTTGGTTGAGAGTTAGTTTGTTAGGGCATTAACCACCTTCTGGCTTCCATCAAGGTGGCCGTCTAATGGACCATTAAGTACCAGCGATGCTCAGTCCCTTTGGGATGTGTGCTGACATCACAGTAGTTGTGTTGGGAATAAGGAACCACACTCACACAGTAGGTTGTCTTTATGGGGGGAAGAAAGCTGAGTGAGGAAGAGCAGGCAAGATATTTCCCCCCAATTTAATTATGAGAACCTTTGCTTTGTCTGGTGAGATCAACAGCCTGGAAACTTAAGAGTGTCTGATGAGTCAGATAGCAGACAGATAAAGAGTATTAATGAAGTAAGAGGCATAGCAGATACCAGAACCATCCGTTAACTCATTTTTTGTGTTAGTTCATTGATTTGTTAAATATTTCTTGAATGTCTTTGTGCCAAGCATCATGTAAGGTACTAGAGATCCAGAAATGAACAGCAGGGGTGTCCTGTCCTCATTGAACAAACAGTCTTAGGGGAGGAGGGGGTGGTAGAAAAATTTAATATTCACTTCATATTTTTCTAGATTAATAGAAAGTGAGGCATACTAGACAACCAGCTAATTATAAATAGAATATTATGAGAAAGCCTCATGGGTAAAAATGTATGTATTAATGAATAAAATTATGCATTAGTGCGTGTAATAATAGGGGCAGTTGACCTGATGTGGTAGGTCAGGGAAGACTTCACTAACCAAGTGATGCTTCAGTTAAGATCTGAAGGATGAAATAACCAAATAAGGAAGGGGGAAAACGCATTCTAGGCACTGGGAACAGTTTGTGTAAAGGCCCTGTGGTGGGAGAAAGAAGCATTGTAGGTATTAAGGGTCAGTAGAAAGTTGGTGCGGAGTATGGTATAACAGAGGCAACTAGGTATCAGATTGCGCCAAGCCCTGTAGTATGTATTAAAGATTTTTGTCATCATCCTAACAAGAGTGGGAAACCGTTGGGAGTTTGCATCAGGGGACATCATCATATTTGTCTGAAAAAAGAATCACTGTGGTTACAGTGTGATCATGGATAGGAGAAGGTCAGAGTAGGTATGGATAGATCGTGTACTTGACTATTACAGTGAGATAAAGGGGGAACACTTGAGTGATAGATACCGGTGAACATGGGAAGAACTTGGTGATAGAGGTTATGGGTGTGAGGGACAAGAAGGCATCAAGGCTGACACCTGAGTGCCTGCCTTTGGAACTGGATGAATAAGGGTTGTTTTAGTTATGGATCAGGGATGGCTGTTGTGACAAGACTCAAAAATGGGTCAGCAAGATGGGAGTGGAAAGTTCTCATCTCAGCCACGTGTGAGCATTGCAGGACGGGGACGGTGGCTCCACGGCGTTGTGCTCCTAAAATCCTTTAGCTGTTCTACTGCCATCTCTAGACTGTAACCCTCACCAGCATGGTTCTAGCCAGTTGACTACTACAGCCACGATCGGGATTATCTCTTCTCCCCAGAGGCAGCATCTAGTAGTTGCTCACATCCCATAGGCCATACCTCAGTGGCATGGCCATATATTACAGATAATCAGGGAACAATCAGCCATCTCTGCATTGGTGCTGGAAGAAGACCAGGAGCAAGTGTGAGATGTTCATTCCATGCCCTGCTTGGGATCCCTAGTCTCTCCCATCCCCCTTGGCTCCGTCCGCTCCCCTCCTTGACACCTTCAGGGACCGCTGCAGTACATTTGCTGCATCCTCTTCAGTACCCTCCTCCCACGTTCTTCCTGCCTGGACTGCCCGTCTCTGTCTGCCCACACTTCAAGGACTGGCTGATTCCTACTCTCTCCATAAAGCTGTCCTTGATGGATCCACCCCTTCCCCACCAGCTGCCCCTTGGGGTGAACTCACACTCACCGTTCCCATCTCTGTATCCTGCAACAACAGTTCGCAAGCTGATGGCTTCTCCCTTCTGTTGAACTCTCACACTACCTTATTTAACTTTTCAAATCACTATTGCACATTTCAGTTGTGACCAGCACATGTTCACTAAGAGTTCATGCTGGGCCATACTGACTTCTGCTCTCTCCCTACCACTCCTGCGAAGTACCTAATATACAAACACAGAACAGTCAAGGCTTATTATTTTTCATAATAAGAAAAACCCCATTGAGCTTACTGTTAGGATGACTCTTGGAAAGCTTTTAGAGCCATTTTCAAGATAGGAGGCAATGAAACATAAGTAGACTAGGCTAAAATAGACTTCAGTTATCTCATTTCTTTGTATTTCCTCTGTCCATTAATCCTGTTCTGCCTAACTGTTCTGATTATGGCCGCACTGGGATGACCCAAAATGTGGGCGCTCATGCAGCATCAGCATTATGAAGGTGGGGAGGAGAAGGGAGTTGTAGGAGGACTTAGAGAAAAGAGAATAAGTTTCTTCAGCTTCCTGCTGCCCCCCCTGGCTGACTTCTTTCAGTCACTAGGTGGAAGAAGGTCCTGAATTGGCAGCCAACCAGGTGTTTCCAGACTAACCAACAGTTAACTCTACCTTTTCATTCTTTGTGTGTGTTATTGTTTGATTAAAAAATAATGATTCTTTCTTTTTTTTTTTTTTTCATTCACACCTGGTGCCTGCTCCTTGATTTGGTTTTTGCAGCAGGTATGGGCCCTGCTTGGCAGGAGCTCAGGGGCTGGTGGAAAGAACGGCAACCCTTCTGCTTGGTGATGAGCTCGTTGTGTCGCCTGGCTGGGTGGGTTGTAGGCTGTGTGGAGACATGGGCCATGCTCCTCAGACTCCTGTGTGTCCGTGAAGGAGCTCAGCATCATGTTGGTCTCTTGGCTGGTGCCCAGGGACCTTGATGATTGATTTCATGGGTGGGTTGCTCCGTATCTCCCCATGGAGCTCTTGGTGCCTTGATGTCTTCGAGTGTGAAAGCAGAGATTCTGTCTGTTTCCTGTTTGGGGAGTGGGTGGAAGGAGGGAGAGCTGTGGGAGATTTCCTCCTCACTGATAGTGAAAGTACTTTGGAAATCGGAGCCAGAGATGATGGCAGAGGAAGTTTCTAGTGTTAAGGGGCTTAGATGCTGACTGCCCTTGCCCTCCTGATGCCTCTTCCGGCTCTTGTGCAAAGAGCAGTGATGCTTTTGAGTGTGCGCGTGCTTGAGGATGTGCGTGGGTCCCACCTGGGTTCCCAAGCCCAGATGCTCATTCAGGTATAAAGTTCAGTGTCGACTCAGTTGCATACAACCTTTGTGTTTTGGCATGACTTTTTTTTTAATTTCCCCATCTGGTGACATCTGACATACAGGAAATGACTCCCTGGGCAAACGGTGTGAGAATGAAAGTCGCTTCAATCATGTCTGACTCTCTGTGACCCCATGGGACTATACAGTCCATGGAATTCTCCAGGCCAGAATACTCGAGTGGGTAATAGGTCCCTTCTCTAGGGGATCTTCCCAACCCAGGGATCAAACCCAGGTCTCCCGCTTTTCAGGCGGATTCTTAACCAGCTGAGCCACCAGGGAACTGCCAGCCTTCTTTCCCAACATGTAACCAACAGAACATACAGCACTGCTTGGAGACGGACTGCTGATTGGAAGCATCACGGGGCGGCGGCACCACCCACTGGGGGAGACCTTGGTTGTCAGGGGTAACCAGGGAGAGCAGCATTGCTGCTGGGATGGGTCCATCATGCCTCGTGGCTGCTTTTGTCCTGTCATTTTCCAGAGCATTCTCTGAAGAATGAGTTAACTGAATTTTCAAAGTACTGACAAGCCCACTTAAGGGAAAGGAACAAGAGAAAGTGCTGCCCTCATGAGTCTTGTCACCTAAAAGGTCATGTTGGAGTCACTCAGTGGAGAGGTCTTGGGGCACCCCTTGAATAAAGAAGCAGGGAAAGCAAAAAAATTGAAAAAATGTAGTCTGATTTTCGTACTTGCATTGTTTCTGGGCCAGCTCCTCCCCTTTCAGTTCTCTCTGCACCCCACCCCACCCTTCTCTTAATGACTTACTTGTAGAGGAAAGCAAACTATTAATCACAACCAGAATGGCTCTGTAACTTCCAAACAAACAGAGAACAGTTCTAGGGACTGTGAACCAAGCCAAGGCCTTGGCAGAGGTTCCAAAACATGTTCCTTTTATATATATATTTCAGAAATGCCCCCATTTTTCCTTCGGCACAGAAGGTTCCCTTTAATTAGTGCTGAATTTCCCATTTCCCCTTTCTTCCTAAGGCGTCTATAAAGCCCTGGCCCAGTAAAAGGCAGGTACACAGCTCTCAGCTGAGCCCTATTGATGTGCTAGTACAGTTTTAATTGTGTTGAGATTTCCTTGCCAAAGTGACACATGCAGAAGCGTTTTAAAAACGTATAGGGTTTGTAACTCTTGCGCTGTCGAGAGCTCTTGAATTATGAATGCCTCTTCCGCTGCCTATTCTGTTCTTCTGAATCTGTAAAATTACTTTAATAACCTGTGTGGGGGTAATGTTAATATGTTTGCTCAGTCGTGTGAATTTATTAGCATGCCCAGCCCACTTCAGGGAGCTGGTCTGGCCCTTTGGACGCAAGCCCTTGGTTGTGAAAAGCGGCCAGTGACGTTGGTGTTTTCTTCCCCTCCTCCCTTTCCCTTCCACCATTAGCAATCATTCTGTTGCACAGAGTATGTGATAAATCAACCTCAAGAGAGTCAGATTTGCCATAACATGACATTACCTATCAGCTCGTCAGGTCTGAGTTGACTCTCAGCCTTTTGGGCTGTATATTTCTTCAAAGTCGAGCGCCAGTTTCTTAGTCAGCTCTAACTAATTTCAGAGTGGAAGGGAAACTTGACTGGAGTGCTGTTTGGGATCTGCTTTTTAATCCTGGTCTGTTTAATGTTTGCTCCTGACAGTCTAGGCCAGACATCATTTTAATGGTATGTGTGGTGATAAAGCCAATAAACTGTCAAGATGATTGATAATCTAAGCATTATAGCAATATGACTTTCCTGTTCTCCTCTGTGCTTTAGATGATGGTTTCCAAATTGAATTCCTACAGTGTGTGCTGTGTGTGCGTGCCTGTTGGAGGCTCCCCTAACAGCGTTTGAAGGAGGGAGCTGTGTTTAATGTAAGATTTTTAGCCCTCAATTACCCACACAAATATATCTGCATATGTGTTGGTACCCTCTAATTTGGGAAACATCAAGAATTTATGGCTCTGCCCTTGTAACAGTCCCCCAGCAATTTATGGGCACTGGTGGAACTTTTTATTATGTCTTTATGGTGTTTTTTCACCTGGCATGCATCTTAGATTCCATGTGGTTGATTCTGTTATCTGTGGTTGAAAGACATTACAGATAACAAAGTGCACTGTATTAAAGGCAGGCTTCTGGTTTCCTTTCCTTTTCTCTTTGTTTCTCTTTTCTTTTAATTTAGCAGACGTTTTTTAGCATCTGGTCCTCATCTCATTAATCAGGCTCGACCAGGTGTTTCAGGGTGGTGACAGTGGGAGTGCTTGGCCCCTCTTTGTTGGCCCTCATGGGCCACCGTTGCTAGCTTCCATCCCCCTCCTTGGCACAGGGTTGCCTGGGAACAGAAACCCCAGTGGCCAGAGAAGTTGGGGTGTGTGTGTGTGTGTGTGTGAGTGAATTTTACCAGAGGGGAAAAAACCAAAGTAAACATTTAACAACTCGAATGAGTTAAAATTCCCTTCCACATTCGTATGCATTCTCTTAATACGTATGTGTATCTTTGTCTAGTTGTACAGTGTGTGCACATTGTTTAGAGTACTACTTCCAAGACTGTGTTGAGAAACAACACTGGATTGTAAGAGGGCTCTTGGAGGGTCCCAGGATGTGGCTGGGTGTCTCTGATACCTGTGGACTGTGTCACTGTGCATGTCTGATTTCACAGATGAACCTGGGGCCCAGAGAGGTAGTGTGTCTGGACGCATGGCGGAGTTGGGACTGATGTCTGTGTTTCCTTATTTGAGACCAGTTATCCTTGCCAATTCATTATTTTCCTTTTCTTCACTCACCTTTTCTTTGTCTCAGGAGACACAGGGCAAGTCCCTTCATGTTTCTGGCCTCGGTTTCTCTATCTGTAAATTGGTTAGCCTCCTTTCCTTGGTCCCTTATTTTGGAGAAGCCTATGAGATTTTATGACAAGAATTAGGAAGGATTGGGCTTTCTACTGGAAACAGTTTCCTAAAACCATCTGGAGTCTTGTTTCCTTGCTTTGTCTTATTTCCGAATGTGTGGGCCTTGTCCTTCCTTTCTCTGCTGTCCAGAACCTTAACTTTGGTTCCTGTCTCCTGGGGCTCTCCAGGCTGAAAAGAGGGCCTGGCTTTCCCATAGACTCCAGTGAAGTACCAGGAAGAGGCTGGCCCATCAGGTTTGTTTCACCTTACCTGCCAGCAAGTATTTATGTCCTAGGAAGGAAATGGTAACCCACTCCAGTATTCTTGCCTGGAAAATCCCATGGACGGAGAAGCCTGGTAGGCTACAGTCCGTGGGGTCGCAAAGAGTCGGACACGACTGAGCGACTTCACTTTCTCTTAATCTAAAGTAATTCCAAATTTTGTAGCATGATTAGGTGCATGAGACAGAAACAAATACCTGAATTGATAAATAGCTGGGACCAGAAACAACACTGATACTGATGAGTGATGGGAAATTAGCCAAACAGATAAATGCCAAAGGCTGTTCTCTGCTGTGTGCTAGCACAAAATGCTGGAAAGCACATCCCCAAGTTACGTCTCCAGTTTTGGGGATCACAGAATTGTATTCATGGACTTGATTCTGCATCTTCAAGTGGCTTGAGATCTCATTGGGGATGCATGGCAGGTCTGAGATTTCTGAGAAGTGAGTCATTGCAGTTCTAAAAGCACAAACGGGTGCAGGGGAGGAGAGAGGGCTGGCGCATGTGGACTGGAACTGGGTGGGAATGATCTGGAGTCCCAGAGGGTAGCTGGCTTGTCAAAGCTAAGCCACCCTGAAATGCTCTCAGATGGGCATGTTGGCACCTGAGAGGAACCTATTCCCCCACAGTTAAGCCAGTAGTTTTTGTAGTGTTGGCTGCAGTGGGCGGTGTGCCCTGCTCTGTGTACTGGGGAGATGGTGATGAGGATGGTGATGGTGGCTCACGTTAAGAATGTAGGGTGAGCCAGACACGATTCTGCTTACTTCTATAGGTATTAACTGACTTAGTCCCCCAATGATCCGTTGAGAAAGGATGGGAATTAGGACGATAGGTGTGTGTGGTTGTTACTGTCATTCTGCAGGTGAGCAAATGGGCTCAGGGAAGTCAGCTGGGAGGTAGGTACTCGGTGAGTAGGTGGAGAGACTCAAACCTGGCCCTTCAGTCTAGCCACTCTGAGTCGCCACCCTGACAATGAACAAGCTCACGGCCCCAGCCTTGAGACTGTACACCTGTCTGAGGAGCGAACACGTGGACCATGTGTCTCTGAGGAAGTCCTCGGTCATCTGAATCTGTTTACTCCTCTGTGACATGAGATGAAGTGAGAGAGTAGAAATGAAAATGTCCAGCAGAGACGAAGCACTCATTAAATGGCTGTGTTGACAGGATATTGAATTAGATCACCACTGACCTTTTCTTTTTCAATCTGCATTCCTCTGCACCCCTTTCCGTAAGCTGGGGATTTTATTTTTAACTTTCTTCAGTAACGGATGATATAGCAGAAAACAAAGTCTGATCCTGCCTTTTGAACCTCAGAAGTTTGGGCTACAGGTTAAGAAAAAAAGATTTGGAAGAAGATGTGATGATCTAAGAACTGGCTAACTGCATACTAGACAGAGACTTCCTGGGCGCAGAAGGTGGAGAAAAGTGTAGACACTAGTGGGTCCCTGAGAAGGGGTGCTGTATCTTACATGTTTTGTTTTTTGTGATAGTCACTTAGTCAAGTCCATCTCTTTGCGATCCCGTGGACTGTAGCCCGCCAGTCTCCTCTGTCCATGGAATTCTCCAGGCAAGAATACTGGAGTGGGTAGCCATTCCCTTCTCCAGGGGATCTTCCTGATCCAGGAATCAAATCCGGGTCTCCCACGTTGCAGGCAGCTTCTTTGCCATTTGGGCCACCATGGCCTATAGTATCTTACATAATTCTGGACACTAACTTGTCNTGGAATTCTCCAGGCAAGAATACTGGAGTGGGTAGCCATTCCCTTCTCCAGGGGATCTTCCTGATCCAGGAATCAAATCCGGGTCTCCCACGTTGCAGGCAGCTTCTTTGCCATTTGGGCCACCATGGCCTATAGTATCTTACATAATTCTGGACACTAACTTGTCCCTGACATATGGACTGTTAAGATTTCTTCAGAGTACTGGGAGAGGGTGGGGTGATCCAAGATGTCTGAGCATATGAGGATATGAGAAATGCTTGCTGAAGGAAGGAGAGGGGTTTGAGCAGAATTATAAAGGCTGGTGGAGATTAGATAGATGAAATCTACCAGCTTCAGGCTGAAAGCCTCTCTGCCCACAGATGGGCCCCCCCTAACTTGTAAACCTAGGTTTGCACTCTCAGCCAACTGAATGGACAGTAGAGTGACACTTCCTATGGAGAAGCAGGGGCTGGTCTGATGGCAGGGCTAGAAGAATTGAGGCCCTTGGGCAGAGAGGCAGAAGGTAGAGGGAGGAGCTGAATAAACTCAGGAAGGTGGGGATGGCTTGGTGTCCCTGAGGCAGAAGAACGGGTTATCCTCTTCCAGAACTGTCCCATGCACTCTTAAAAGGCCAGGCCACTTGTCCAAATTTGTACCTACTCACTCCTTAGCTGGATCCCAAAGGGAAAGACAATGGCTCTGTAGCACACCCTCTCCATTCCTGCTCCCGTTGCATCCATGCACATATCTATTCTGTCAGCTTCTGGAAGAGCCCCCACTTTCTTTGGATTTAAAATAAAATACAGGAGGAGTGAGAAAACCAGAATTCTGGTTGCAGCTCTCCCCTTTCCCCCATATTGTGAGGCTATGGCTACCATTTCCTTGGTAACTAAGGATTTGGACAAGGCAGTCTCTCAGGTACCTTCCTGCTCTTACCTGCTGTGAACTTGTGATATTTGGAAGGTGGGACCCCCATGTGTCTGTTGGCAAATTGGGCATCCTTGGGGAAGGCCTTGGCATGAGGGAAGCTGTTCTCCTCATCCCAAGATGATAGACTTTACCCATCCGTGTTATGGTCCTGTCTCCCAAGTTATGTAAAAGCAACACATGTTTCAAACCAGTTGAGCCAGGAATCCGAGAAGAACGTTGCCTTTAAGTTGAACGACTCAAGACCTTTGAATTGTCATCTTTTTCTCCTATTCCCTTTATATAAGTCACTTCATCTTCCAAACCCATTATATAGAGAGCTTCCTATGGGAGAGAATTGGATCTTGGGATTTCTGAGCAAAGGAAGAACTGGAACTTCATGTTAAATCTTGACTTGTTCTGCTCTCTTCTGTAAGCAGTTTAATTTTTTCAGGCAGCAAGGAAGCAGCATATTCTAGCTCGCTCTGAAGATGGGGAGAGAGAGAGCTGTTGCTTCTGCAGGTTCTTGGAGTTCCCAAGGGGCTGGACAGTCTGTCCTGTACTTGGTTTGCAGTCAGTTCTCATTTAGTATAAAACCACCGCCTCTGCACTTCCTCCAGTTTGAACGAATATGTCAATACTGTTGTCTGAAGACTCTGCACAGCCAGATAGGAGGGCTCCTCAGAGCCCTAGCTGCCGCTTTCCGTCTGTCTGATGACTGCAGCGTACAGTCCACATGGTCTTGCCTCACTCCTGGTAGGTGGGAATAAGAAGGGTAGGTCTTGGAGACCAGGCAGAGTTGGGACATGCCTGTATAGTCACAGCTAATAGTTCTTCTCCTTGACTCAATTTGAACTGCATTTTTTTCTCTTTTAGCTGTTGGAATATGGCTCAGTACAGATTATTACTTTGACCATTTTGCTCCAGGAAAAGCATTAGTAATTTATAAATAAAATACACATAAAAATAGGAGAAGTCAAATATAGGTTTATTGACAACAAAGGCACTGTTAATGTTGGAACAGGCTGGTTTGAAGTTGAGTTAGTTTTTGTGGCTGATTTATGGCCTGTTTGTTTTAAGAGGACTACGGTTGTGAGGGTGAGTTGTGAAGGTTCTTGGGAATTGGCAGCTGGGACGGAGCAGAGCTGGTTTGGGTCTGAATTCCCAGAGGAACAAGATGAGAGGGAGGGGGGAAGCAGAGTGAGAAGTGGGGAGGGAGGAGGAAGAATGATTTGCCTCTCTCGCTCTGGGCTTCACGGTTGTGTATTTAACCAAGAGTACATTGCCAGGAAATTGAGACAGTAAGTGTGTGTATGTGTGTGTATGCGCTGTATGTCAAGCATAGCTCATTTAAAGTATACCTGTGTGCACATAAGCCTTTGCAGAAAACTGTTATTTATTTCTCTTGAATTTACCCCACTTGTTAAACAAAATTTGACAGATGGTTTGCAACAAGAGTAACGAAGTCATTATGTAGCCAAGTTTTATCTTTGCCATGCCACTTGTTATATGGAAACGGGTTTTTTCCTTGGTTTGTGGGAGTTGAATTCTCTATGGAGAGAATCAGATTCATTTAACTGGAAAAGTAGCCGACTTGAAAGTTCATTTTCTAAGCTTTACCGCACCGGATAGTTGCCTATTAAAACCTATCATCAGGGCCCATCTGATTCTATGGTGCCGTGAAATGTTTTATGGCAGATGTGAAAAATTTGTGATCCTTATTTTTTTTTTTCCCCTCTCCATTCCAGTTGTAACAAACTTCAGGGTCAAGTTTTGTTCTAATTCCAGGTTTGCTTGTATGCACGCACACATGTGCTCACCCTCTCCCTCAGTTTTCTCTTTTGCATGTGTGTGCGTGTGCTCATGCAGACTGCACACTCTATAGATCACGAAGACACAGGTATCATCCCCGTGGAGGACAACCAGCTTCACGGGGCACTTTAACACACGTTGTGGCAGGTTGGTAAACTGCAGGAATGCTGGGTATTTTTGATGGGTTTGCTAGTTTCCTATTGTTCCTACTGTTACAAACTACTACAAACTAAGTGGCTTAAAATGACACAAATTTATTATCTTATACTTTGGAGGTCCAAAATAGGTCTTAACTGAGCTAGAATCAAAGTGTGGGCTGTGTTCCTACTAGAGGCTCCAGGGAAAATCTATCCCCTTTCTTTTTGACGTCCATAGATTGCCCAAAGTTTCCTATTGTTCCTACTGTTACAAACTACTACAAACTAAGTGGCTTAAAATGACACAAATTTATTATCTTATACTTTGGAGGTCCAAAATAGGTCTTAACTGAGCTAGAATCAAAGTGTG
Organism: Oreotragus oreotragus; assembly: GCA_006410675.1. Taxonomy (NCBI): domain Eukaryota; kingdom Metazoa; phylum Chordata; class Mammalia; order Artiodactyla; family Bovidae; genus Oreotragus; species Oreotragus oreotragus. The sequence goes on along the minus strand of SJYX01020600.1, from coordinate 112,566 downwards.
GGCTGTGTTCCTACTAGAGGCTCCAGGGAAAATCTATCCCCTTTCTTTTTGACGTCCATAGATTGCCCATGTTCCTTGGCTTGACTTCCTGCATCACTCCAACCTCTGCTTCTGTTTTTACATCTCCTTTTCTGACTCGGAGAAGGTCTCTCTTATAAAGGATCCTTGTACTTATATTGGGCCCATCTGGATAATCGACAGCAGTCTCCCTTCAGCTAGTTTACTAACTGAATCATACAAGCAGAGTCCCTTTGGGTTTGTAAGCTGGTACCCACAGGTTCTAGGGATAAGGACATGGACATCGTGCTGAGTGTAGGGACGTGATTCTGTCTTTGACAGTGGATAGGAAGACATTGAGTGGTAGAAGTGGACCTGTTTCTCTTGGTGGTTTATTCAGGAGCCTTCCGGGAGTTCTGAAATCACTCCCTTGTTACAATTAGTGATCATTCCTGTTTTGGGAGTATTTATTTGTTTTCTAGAACACCAACGATACAACTTAGCTTTACTCCTGCTTAAGGTACAATTGATTCAAAGGCAACCCACTTTTACCTGTTTTTCCTTTTCTCCTCCTTGGTTGCCAAGACGAGATTCCACCATTTTTCTGACTACATGCATCCTCTCTTTTCCAAAGCTAACAACCAAATGCTAAAATGTCAGTCTCCAAATGTCATAAGTTTCTCTGTCTCTGGTATGAGGGAGACCACTGTCCTCCTCTGGGGGGGCTGGAGCCGTTGGTCTGTCCAATGTCTGTTAGGAATGTGTGTTGTGTGAGGTCAGAGTGACTGGGCCTGAGAGGTCCTGGTGAGTGTGACCAGGCCCTGAGGACACTTCAGCTTTTGTTTTGGACAGCAACAGGATACAAAGCAAAAGCAGTGTGTCAACTGATGAATGAATAAACTAAATGTGGTATACTCATATAACGTAAAGTTCCTGAAAATGGATGAAGTTCTGATACATGCTCCAATAGAGGTAAATTTAAAGACATTATGCAAAGTTAAGCTAGACAAAAAAGTGGACATACTTTATTATTCCATTTGTATGAAATGTCTAGCCTAGGTAAATCCATAGAGATAGAAAGTAGATTAGTGGTGAACACTGTAAATCAACTATATTTCAATAAAATAAAAAGTAGATTAGTGGTTGTCAGGAGCTGGGCAGGGAGGGACTGCTTAATGGGTCTTTGGGACTAGATAGGCCTGATAGTTGTTCAACATTGTGAATGTATGAAATGCTGCTTAATTGTTAAGACTGTTAATTTTATGTGATGTGAATTTTACCTCAATTAAGAAAAAAGACCTTAGGTTTCCAGTTCACCATGTAACAAGCTTAGAAGTTTGCCACATCCTGACAGCAGCTAAAAACCTGAACTGAAACATCAGCAACTCTGTTTAGATCCATAAGAGAAATGAGGTCATAGAGCAGACTAGTGCCCTCAGAACTGGTGAGACAGGTGAATACAGAGAATCTCCACTTAGCAGAACAGCAGCCTCCCTGGGGACCGGTGCCTGGGTAGAGAAAACGCCATTGTAATGGACAAGTTGCTGGAGGTTCAGTGTGGATGACTCGTGAGAGTTAATAGCTCACTGCAGGGCACCCAGTCAGGGAGCAGCCCTCTACACGTTTGTGAGTCTTACCTCCTGGAACTCTACCAGGTTTCCACAGTGAAAATGGAGAAAAAGTCCATCATGTTTCTGGCAGGAGGAGGGGGAAAGGAATAATTTTGAAATATGCCAGAGCATTCTGTGCTTCACAAAGTCTGCCCTCAGGAGAATTATTTCACCAGAGCTTAACTTCCCTGAAAGAAGTGAGTACCCAACTAAAGCCTCCTCTAGCCAGCCTATCTAGAAAAAAGTAAGCAGCGCATGTGAAGTTCACAGTCCAGAGGTAGAAGCTCTGAAACTAGAAGGCTGAAGCTAACACTAGAGTAAGAACGTACTTACCCTCCTTCCCCATGTTACTGAGGGCCTGTTTACAGCAGTCACTTTCCCTGGTGTCTTATGTCTTGTTATCAAGAAAAAAAAAACAAAACAAAACACAGGACATACTAAAGGCAGCAAGCATAGTTGGAAGAGACAGAGCAAGCCTCAGAACCAGACTGATACGGCAGGGATGTTGACATAATCAGATCAGGAGTTTTAAAACAACTAGGACTCACGTGCTAAGGGCTCTAATGGGTAAAGTAGATGGAACGCAAGAACAGATGAGCAATATAAGCAGAGGAGTGGAAATTCTAAGAGCCAAAAAGAAATACTAGAGATCAACACCACTAATAGAAATGAAGAATGCCTTTGATGGGCTTATTAATAGATGGGACCCAGCTGAGAGAAGAATCTCTGACCTTGGGGATATCTCAATAGAAATCCCTCACACTGAAAAGCAAATAGGAAAAAACACTGGAAAAACAGAACTGTAAGACAGCTACAAAACATATAAACTGTCTTGGGAACACCAGAAAAGAAGAGAGAGAAACAAAAGAGATACTTGAAACAATAATTGTTTCCTCTAATTTCAGATATCAAACCGCAGATCCAAGAAACTCAGATAAAACACCAAGCAGGAGAAATGCCTAAAAAATCTAGACCTGGTTACATCAATTTCAAACTACAGAAAATGGTAGTTAAAGAAAACCATTGTGAGAGAAGCCAAAGGAAAGAAACTTAACCTATAAAAGAGCAAAGATAATTACTTTTAATATCTTCTTAGAAACTGCAAGAAAAGAGTGGAATGAAATATTTAAAGGATTCAGAGGGATGAAAAAAACCCAACTTAGAATCCTGTACCCCATGAAATTATCCTTCAGAAGTGAAGGAGAAATACTTTCTCAGACAGACAAAAATGGAGGAAATTTGTTACCAGTAGACCTGCCTTGCAAGAAATCTTAAAATAACTTCTTCAGAGAAGAGAATGATGTGGGTCAGAAACTTGGATCTATATCTCACAGAAAAAGTATTTGACAAAATTCAACATGTTTACATGGTGAAAACTCTCAAACAAACTAGGTATAGAAAGAATACACTTCAACATAATAAAGACCAAATCTAACAGGTCCATAGCTATCATCATACTCAGTGGTGAAAAGTTGAAGTATTTCTTTCCAAGATCAGGAACAAGACAAGGGTGCCCACTTTTAACAATCTTATCCAACGTAGTTCTGGAAGCCCATCCCAAAACCATTAGGCAAGAAAAAGAAAGGAAAAGTATCCAAATTGGAAAGGAAGGAGTAAAATAATTTGCTGATTACATGGTCTTGTATATAGAAAATCCTGAAGACTTTACCAAAACCATTAGCACTAATGAATGAATTCCCTAAAGTTTCAGCGTACAAAATAAACACACAAAACCTTGTTGCCTTTCTTTACACTGACAATGATCTATTTGCAAAAAAGTTCTTGTTTACAATGTATCAAAAACAAAATACTTAAGGATAAATTTAATCAAGGGAGTGAGAAATCTCAACATCAAAAACTGTATGACATTGATGAAAAGAACTGAAGATACAAATAAATGAAAAGATATCATGTGTTCATAGATAGGAAGAGTTAATATTGTTAAAATGTATATACTACCCAATGCTGTCTGTATCTTCAGTGCAATTTCTATTAAAATTCCAATGCTTTTTGCAGAAATAGAATAATCAATCCTAAAATTTATATGGAGCCACAAAACATGCTAAATAGTCAAAACAATCTCAAAAGAGCAAAGCAGGAGGCATCATACTTTCCAATTTCAAAACTGTATTATAAAACTGTAGTAATCAAAGCAGTATGGTATAGTATAAACATAACCTCAGATATGCAGATGACACCACCCTTATGGCAGAAAGTGAAGAGGAGCTAAAAAGCCTCTTGATGAAAGTGAAGGAGGAGAGCGAAAAAGTTGGCTTAAAGCTCAACATTCAGAAAACGAAGATCATGGCATCTGGTCCCGTCACTTCATGGGAAATAGATGGGGGAAACAGTGGAAACAGTGTCAGACTTTATTTTTTGGGGCTCCAAAATCACTGCAGATGGTGATTGCAGCCATGAAATTAAAAGACGCTTACTCCTTGGAAGAAAAGTTATGACCAACCTAGATAGTATATTCAAAAGCAGAGACATTACTTTGCCGACTAGTCAAGGCTATGGTTTTTCCTGTGGTCATATATGGATGTGAGAGTTGGACTGTGAAGAAGGCTGAGCGCCGAAGAATCGATGCTTTTGAACTGTGGTGTTGGAGAAGACTCTTGAGAGTCCCTTGGACTGATTGGGGCTCCAAAATCACTGCAGATGGTGATTGCAGCCATGAAATTAAAAGACGCTTACTCCTTGGAAGAAAAGTTATGACCAACCTAGATAGTATATTCAAAAGCAGAGACATTACTTTGCCGACTAGTCAAGGCTATGGTTTTTCCTGTGGTCATATATGGATGTGAGAGTTGGACTGTGAAGAAGGCTGAGCGCCGAAGAATCGATGCTTTTGAACTGTGGTGTTGGAGAAGACTCTTGAGAGTCCCTTGGACTGCAAGGAGATCCAACCGGTCCATTCTGAAGGAGATGAACCCTGGGATTTCTTTGGAGGGAATGATGCTGAAGCTGAAACTTCAGTACTTTGGCCACCTCAGAGAAGAGCTGACTCATTGGAGAAGACTCTGATGCTGGGAGGGATTGGGGGCAGGAGGAGAAGGGGATGACCGAGGATGAGATGGCTGGATGACATCATTGACTTGATGGATGTGAGTCTGAGTGAACTCCGGGAGTTGGTGATGGACAGGGAGGCCTGGCGTGCTGCGATTCATGGGGTCACAAACAGTGGGACACGACTGAGCAACTGAACTGAACATGTTTTGAATAATAGTAATCGTGTAATGTCTGCTCTTAGACCATTGAGAATTAAACTAGAAGTCAGTGACAGAGATAGCTGAAAGACTCCAAAGTACTTGGAAATAAACAAGTTTCTAAAGAGGAAAAGAGGAAGCTAAGAAAAAAGTTTTAAATGATGTTTTGAATAGATATAGCTTATCAAAATTTGTGGGATGCAGCAAAAGCAGTACTTAGAGGGAAATTTATAGCAGTGAATGCATTTATTAGAAAGATATTAAATCACTTGTCTAAGTTTTACCTTGGGAAACTTGAAAAAGAAGAGCAAATTAAATCTCAAGTAAAGAGAAGAAAAGAATAAAAATTAGATTAGAAATAAATGAAATTGAAAACAGGAAATCAGTAAAGAAAATCTATGAAGCCAAAAGTCTTTTCTCTGGAAAGATCAATAAAATCTATATGCCTTCTAGTCATAATAAAAATATAAAAAACAATGAATATTTAGTTTAATAAATTATTGAATATTAATTTATTTAATATTAAATTATCAATACCAGAAATGAAAGAGAGAACATTTGTACAGATTTCCCGGGTTTTAAAAAGATAATAAAAATACTATGAACAAATCTATGCTCACAAATTTGATAATCTGTGTGAAACTTGGACCAATGTTTTTGAGAGGTAATCTGCCAGAAGTCACATAAGAGAAAATAAATAATCTGAAGAGGTCTATAGCTATTAAAAAGTTAATAATTAGTAACCTTAACAAAGAGAAAGCACCAAGACCAGATGGGCCTCGGGTGAAGTCTACCAAACATTTAAGGGAGGAACATTGAATACTACTTTACAGTCACTTTCAGAAGGCAGAAGCAGAGGGAATACTTGACTGTCCAGTGAGGCCAGAATTACTCCAATACCAGAGTATTTGTTGCACTGTTAACTCTTCCTTGATGGCAGCAGTGGCAGTAATAGGAAGTAATTGCTAGTGAGTATATTAGTAATTGCTAACGACAGGCATCAGTTCATACACTACATGGATTAACTTACTGAATCCTCTTGACATTGCCCTGCAGTAGGTACTGTGGTGGTTCTCAGCAGATGCGGACTTTGGGGCAGAAGCCGTTAATAACTCAGTTGAAGTCACACAGTAAGTTGTAGTCTTGCTTCAGAGTCTGCTGTCTCTCAAACACAGGATGTAGACTGGGAGGCCCTTGGAGGTCATCTGGTTTAGAGGTTACAAATTGAAAAGCTCCATGCCGAGAACATGAAAGAGCAGAGCAGCTTCATGTAGGAGAATTAGGAGTGGAGGGGTAATGTACAGGGATTTATGGAGTGACATAAAAATGCTTTGTTGGCCAGTTGTAGACGTCTGGGGAAGTGGGTGCAGTCACCAGATTGCAACTCTAATTTAGTTCACCTTCCTTTGTTTAGAAAAAAAGGAAACTGAAACACAAAGAGGGTGAGGCACATTGTCTGTGGGTGGCAGAGGAGACATGGGTGCTTTCACTCCAAGGCACCAGACCCTCTTGCATCTCCTATACCTTGGGGTTGTTAGCACTGTGGGGGTTGAAGCCAGATTTAATTACTCTGGGGCTGATCAGAATCATTTGCTAAACTCAAACTGAATTGAAATGATGCTAAAAAAGGGGCACGTGGAAGGGTGGAGAGAAGGCTGAAGCTCTGGGACAAGAAGGACGCAAAGGCAGCTGAACTCAGCCTCTGCAAGTGTTGTTCAGAGTGAAGGCTGGAGGGCGACTGTGAGCTCAGCACCGGTGCTTGGATGCATGTGGCTGGTGGAGGGGGCATGTAAACATCAGTCAGAAGACATGCGTTCTTGCCCCAGTTTTCCCTCCTGCAGTAGCGTGACCTCAGGCAGGTACTTCTCCTTGAACCTTAGTTTCATCACTTGTAACCTGGAGCATAGACCACTTGCCCTCCCTCATCATGAGGGTGTTGGAAAGGAAATAGGGTGACATGGGTAAAAGAGCCTCGTAAACTGTAAGGTGCTGTCTACACGTAAAGCTGTTGCTGCTATTCTTGGCCCTCCCTGGCTAGAGAGCTTGTGAGAACAGGCTCATGAACGTGTGTGCGCATGTGTCCTGGGAAAGGCTGTGTCACGCTGAGGGCGTCCTTCTTTCAAGTCTTCCCATAATTACATGGTGGCTAATGTGGGTGTCAGTGCTAAGCTTGCTGAGCAGCCAGTAATTACTGAAGGAGAAAAACGCTTGAACAACAAACGGGTGCCCAGTTCTGCTGTCCAGGGGTCTCTGCATGAGATGTTGTAATCCTGTCGCTTAATTTAATCTGAAATGGGAAGCAGGGGGACTCAGTTGCACTCAGTTGAAACACACATAGCTGGGAGCTGTGCAGGGACTGTGATATGGGGACGCCCCTCCACCTCTACGTGTGGTGGGCAGTAACCAGAGTGACCATATAATATATCGTCCAAACTGGGACTCTTTTGAAAATGAAAGAGGGTGCTATCAGAAGTTATACTGGGAAAACTGACATAAGCAGAGACCTCCCCAGGCTGGGATGTGTTGTCACTCTAGGAATAATTCCCACTTGGGCCTCTCAGTCCAGTTTCTGTGATGCATGAGTAATGAAGAGTTTATGCAAATGTCAGTTATGAATAATACTATAAATGAGCCTGGGACATAGCAACCTAAAGGGTGAATTCTTAACAGGAGAATTTCTAAACTTGGGGAGAGACATTATTATAGAAATCGGTGTTTGGGGGGTCCTCCGGTTGCATATGTGAGTTTGGGTGCTTAATTGTCTCCTACTGTTTGCGGCCCTGTGAACTGTAGCCTGCTACACTCCTTGGCCCAAGGAATTTTCCAGGCAAGAACACTGGAGTTAGGTGCCATTTCCTACTCCAGAGGGGGTCTTCCTGACCCAGGGGTTGAACCCGTGCCTCTTGTGTCTCCTGCATGGGCAGGTAGATTCTTTACCACTAGCCCCACCTGGGAAGCCGATTTGTATCACAAGACATTTATCTGCCTTAGCTGCAGTGGATTGAGGAGGCAGAAATATCCAAGTTTGAATCTATTCTTTGTCTAATTGTATAATCTTGGGTAATATTTTCAGCTTCTCTTTGGGTTCCTCATTGTATAATGGTGATCAGATATCTATGATTGATGACTCTGGTGATGATTGTGTGAGAGAATGTCTATAAAATAGTTATGATGCCTTATATACTCTCAAAATATTAGTCGCTGCCTTCTTGTTTGTTCCTCTCTCAGGATCACTGGAGGGACTGGGTAGTTGATATAGATGACCTTTATGAAATTCTCTGTGTAGATGACTTCTCCCTTATAACTGTGGCCCCTGTAGTCATCAGATGAAGACCTATTGGAAACTTTACTTCAATATATCAGAACAGAGAACTTAAAGTTAAAAGAAAAAAGGTAAAGAGACAAGAAGTTAGGCAGAAACTTTCATACTTTTAATTTTTTCTGTCTTAATTTCATTCTGTCCATTCATCCAGCATTTGTTGAATACTTGAGATGTATGAGTTAATGTGAGAAGACACAAAGGCATCCCAGGAACTTTCACACTAGCTGATATCATGGGATCTAGACTTTGAAGGAGCTATTAAGTATAAGATGACTGAGCCCAATGGTGTTGGAGCTTTGTGGGGATATGTGTCAGTCAGGACCCTTTTATGTGTAAGTGACAAAAATTCAAAATAAATTTATGAAAGCTGTGGGTATGTGCTCAGTTGCAACTGACTCTTTGAGACCCCATGGACTGTATATAGCCTGACAGACTCCTCTGTGCATGAGATTTCCCAGGCAAGAATTCTGGAGTAGGTTGCCATTTCCTCCTCTAGGGGATCTTCCTGACCTGGTGTCTTGCATCTCCTTCATTGGCAGTCAGTTTCTTTACTACTAGCACCACCTGGGAAGCTCATGAAAGCCATAGTGAGAATTTATTAGCTCTTGTACTTGGGAAGCCCAACACTGGATACAGAGGTTTGGATGATAATTTTACCCTCTCTCCCAGGCCATTGACAAATCTTGAGCAGACCACCCATGCCTTTGCAGCAGCTACACTCTGATTCTCTGATAGCCCTGTTTAGTTGGGAAGGGGAGAGCATTTTCAGCTTTGAGAGATCATTTTGGGTACAGTCAGCAGTAATTTGCTTCTACTTGCAGGGATGAGTTAAAATGATGGATGAGAGGTTAAGTGGGGTTCACATGTGCTTTTTGTGTGGAAGTTTGGGCAGGTACATGAGCCCAGGCCTGTCATGCCTGCTGCTGTTGGGATTTTCCAGGCAAGAGTACTGGAGTGGGTTGCCATTGCCTTCTCCGCCTGTCATGCCAGTGGTACTAATTTCTCTGCCACATTGGATATGCATTTTATGATGGTGGTTTATCATCTGGAGCTGAAAATGGAAATGCCTATGATTAAGTCCAGTATGGAAGGTTTTGAATGGGTTGGCCAATGCAAGCAGTTTAACCTGATGTGATGACACCAGGATTGAGATAATTATATGTGGAAGCCTTTTCTTTCTTTTTTTTTTTGAAAGGAAAGGTCAGATAAGCAAATAAGGTCTTCCTGATCTGACCCCAGGCTGCTTTTTTTCCTCTATAAAAAATTCATTACAGACTGGCTCAGCTTGTCTCTTGACTATACCCTAAATATATTTGTGTTTTCCTGTGCTTACCTCATTTCTGAACCAACTTAGCAGGAGAAATCTCTTTTAGGTTATTTCTTACCTGGTTCCAACTCAGTGATTATTGCAAAGCCTTTCAAAATATCCTTGGATACAGCTCTTTGCTTTGATCTTCATGGCATACTATTTAAACTGTTCTAGCCACAACAATTTATTGCATACTGTGGTTTTCTTTCATTATTATTACTACTTAAAAATATCCCAACTTGACTGTAAACTCCTTGATGGTAGGGTACAGCTGTATAATGGTATGTATTTGCCAAGTTTTACCTTGGTAAATACCTGATTTCATATTTTAAATTGTGTGTAAATTTTTGAGTGAGACTGGCAGATGGAACCCATGAATCTTTTGTTTCCCACAGAAGCCCCATAAAAGAGTAAAAGGCATTGACTCATAGAATATGGAGATTATAAGAGTGGAGGCACCAGCAAAAGATTTTTAGAATTTGTGGTTAAAATATATACAACAGAAAAATTACCATTTAAATAACTTTACAGTATACAATTTAATGGCATTTAGAAGACGCTTGCTCCTTGGAAGAAAAGTTATGACCAACCTAGATAGTATATTCAAAAGCAGAGAGACATTATTTTGGCTACTAAGGTCCGTCTAGTCAAGGCTGTGGTTTTTCCTGTGGTCATGTATGGATGCGAGAGTTGGACTGTGAAGAAGGCTGAGCACCGAAGAAGTGATGCTTTTGAACTGTGGTGTTGGAGAAGACTCTTGAGAGTCCCTTGGACTGCAAGGAGATCCAACCAGTCCATTCTAAAG
>SJYX01020600.1:68793-101665 GCA_006410675.1 Oreotragus oreotragus | reverse complement strand
GTGCATTGGAAGGACTGATGCTAAAACTGAAACTCCAGTACTTTGGCCACCTCATGCGAAGAGTTGACTCATTGGAAAAGACCCTGATGCTGGGAGAGATTGGGGGCAGGAGGAGGAGGGGACGACAGAGGATGAGATGGCTGGATGGCATCACCACCTCGATGGACATGAGTTAGATAAACTCTGGGAGTTGGTGATGGACAGTGAGGCCTGGAGTGCTGTGATTCATGGGGTTGCAAAGAGTTGGACACGACTGAGCGACTAAACTGAGTACATTCACAATGTTGTATAACTACCACCTCTGTCTGAAAGTGAAAGTTGTTTAGTTATGTCTGACTCTGCAACCCGTGGACTGTAGCCTACCAGGTTCCTGTGTCAATGGAATTCTCTAGGCAGTACTGGACTTGGTAGCCATTCCCTTCTCCAGGGGATCTTCCTGACCCAGGGACTGAACTTGTATCTCCTACATTGCAGGCAAATTCTTTATTGTCTAAGCCACCAAGGAATCTAGTTCCAAAATATTTTCATCAACCTCAAAGAAAACCCCCTGCCCATTAAACATCATGTATGAATACCATTCTTCCTTGCCCCAGCCCTTGTTCCCACTAATTTGCTTTGTTTTTGTGAAATATGTATTCTGGAGTCATACAATATGTGACCTCTTGTGTACAGCTTCTTCTACTTAGAATAATGTTTTTAAGGATCATCCATGTTGCAGCATGTCAGTACTTCATTCCTTTTTGTGACTAAATATTTCATTATTTGAATATACCATATTTTGTTTTTATGTATCAGATGATGAGTATTTGGGTTGTTTATTTTAGCTATTATGAATAATGCCTCTGTGTACTTTTTTATACACATTTTTGTAGAAACACTTGTTTTCAGTTTTTTGAATGTATACCTAGGAGTGGAATTGAGGGGAGGGGACATATGGTAATTTCATGTTTAATTTATTGAAGAAATGCCCAACTATTTAAATGATACACTATTTTATATTCTCCCCGGCAATGTATGAGGTTTCTAATTTCTCTACATCCTCACCAGACCTTGTTATTTTATACATTAAAAAAATTACAGCTGTCCTAGTAGATGTGAAGTGGTATCTCATTATGGTTTTGATTTGCATTTCCTTAACAGTGTTGAGCATCTATCTTTTCATGTGAGCAATAGGTTTTTGCAAGCTGGAAAGTGGGTGAGAAAAATTGGACCCTAAACCAGTAGGAGGGAAAGCTGAGAACCAATCTGATTTATATTATATAATTCCCTCAAAGCCTGGAAGTTGGTGGCAAGTCCCTCTGGAAGATGTTAAGACCGCCAGTGCCCTCTCCCGTTCCATATAGTCTGGTGACTAATCTTCCTCCACTATGGAAAGTGTCTGGAGATTTCTGAAGCGGGAGAATAAACCAGAGCGCCTCTGCATGTGAAGACACCAGCCACTGCTGAGGGTAGGGATTCACTGTAGATATCAGATAACAACATATTACTCTTCCATGTTAATTACATGCATGTAGTCTGTTTGATACACACAATACTCTTCACCTACTTGTCTCCTAGGAGTGTGACAGTAAGGCCTTTACCTTGAAGGAAGGGTCAGGGAAACAGACCAGCCAGCGAAAATATCTTTAAAAAGATTTATTTATTTGTTTGGCTGTGCCGGGTTCTAATTGTGGCATAAGGGAGCTAGTTCCGTGACCAGGGATTGAACCTGGCCCCCTGCAGTGGGAGCACGGAATCTTTAGCCACTGGACCACCAGGGAAGTTCCCCAAGAAAATACCTTAAAATACTTCCCCTGAAAATTCCTCAAGTAAGCCACTTAACTCTATAGTGAAGCTCCAGATGACAAGCCCCTCTCATTTTCAGAGATTCCAGTCAATTTTTAATTCTCCATTGTTAACTGTGGGCAGAAATCTAAGGATTGCCTGATATCTCTGAGAAGCCTAACGTGAAAGAAGTTAGAACAAACAAGAATGAAAGAAACTTGGAACAATTGGAGACTATACTGAGAAAAGAAAGCTGAACAGAAAAGTCCTGTTGTTAATATCCTTAGAGAGAAAAGGAGATAAGGAGATAATGTAGTCCCACAATAAAACCAGAATGTCATGCAAACGATATGCAGAAAATAAGAGCTCTTGAGAATTAAAAACATGGAACAGAATGAAAAATCTATAGAAGATAATTTTCTTAGAAAGTAGAATAAGAAAAGGGAAAGAGATGAAAGTAAGAGAGGAAAAAAATTAAAGAGCTCAACAGGGTAATGTCCATATAATTGGAGCTCCTGAGAAAAATAATACATCATTTCAATAAAATCTCCCAGAACTGAAAAACATATGGTTCCATCATTAAGAATCCACCAAGTTCTCATGATATAAATGGACTCAGAGCAGTAGGAATGTGAGATTTCAGAATTCTGGGCACATGTAGAGTCATGACTCAAAAGGGCTTCAGACTTTGAAACAGAAACAGTGGAAGCTAGGATATAACACAGCTGTGCCTTCAAAATTATAACAAGAAATTTTTAACCAGGAAGTTTATCATCAACCAAACAAGATGGATAGGATGAAGACAAGATTGAAGGTAGATGAATTCAGTATGAGATGTCTCAAAAATTGCACCATAGGAAACTACTGGAAGAGATGTCCCATCAAAGCATGAGAATAAAGAAGAAAGAGGAAGATGTTGCTGTTGAGAGGGGAAGGGGTCTTCAGGGTGATCAACAAGGAAGATCTCAAGATGGAAGCTGTGCAAGAGGTCTGGAGAGCCATTAGCTTAGCGTGATCCAGAGAGAGAACTTCCTCGGAGATTTCCCAAGGATGATGAATATGCTATTAGCTGATGCATCTGGACATTTTGAGAGGAAACCTTAAAAGTTGGCTGGAATTTGGTATCAAATTATTGATAGATAATTGTTAACTCCTGGAAAAACAACAAAAAAATGTGCAGAAGAAAAGAATGTGTTCCAGTATGAAGGATATAGCTATGAATATAAAATATGGTCTAACTTATGACTATATTGGAAAATGAAGGACAGATCAAAGGCTCTGCGTTTGTAGCATAGGAAGCGTGTGCCATAGTAGAAATCAATAGATAATGCTGAACTTAAAAATCAAGAAATAGTATTTATAAATTAAAAACATGGAGAAAATACCAACGGTATCTTACACATTTTATGTATTTAAACCTTTCTATGATGATCATAGGCCTCTTTTGTAACTTTGAAAAAATGTACTGATTGATGAGAATGATGGATGGGAATTCTTGATGGGTCTCCATGGAATAATGCTCTATTTGTGGCTTTCCCAAGGGAGGAGTTAATTGCATCACAGAATTGCAGGAATTCAAAGATAAAAATGCGAAGAGCACCTTGGGTCAGTTGACAAGTGACAGGATGCCTGTGAGTTCTGCCCAGAATGAAGGGACCTGAATTTTACCCCCTTCCCACCGCTGACCTTAGTGTTGACTCATCTCTGATGTTTCCTGGCTGTGAAAGGCATCCCTCTGATTCCTCACCCTGGGTTGCAGTGCCAGGCTGTGTGTATTTAGCGCCTTTAGAATCTAGCCTCATAAATCAGCTTGCCTCACCCCTTCTCTGTGGGAACAGCATTTCTCTGCCTTCCCTCCCATTAGACTTTTGGTTTCAGGTAATGGCTTGCTGGGAATGAACATGGAGCTATATGAAAACAAGAGCAAATATTCCTCTCCTCTGTATTCCTCCTGAGTAGTTTTATTGGAAGCTGAAGATGGGCTCTGAAGATGGATCCCTCAGAAAGTCTTTAATAAACCATTGGTCGTGGCAGTTTGGCCACTTGCACTGAATTTGGTTGTTTCAATTTCATCACATTGGGTTAATAATAAATGGTTGAATATTAGTACCCTCAGCGAGAATACCTGTAATTTACTGTACTGGAATAACTGTACTGGACTTTGGAGTACTGGCATACTCTCTCTACTCCTCACAGCAGTCCTGAAAGTGAAACATTGTTTCATATCTGAGAAGATGAAGGCTTAGCAAGATTCGTTCTTGTATTGAACCGATCTGTTGAGTGCCTGTGTGTACCAGAGAGTGTGCTGATTCCCATGGAGAGCAGGATGTCCATGAGCCCTGTCCTTAAAGAGCTTACCAGCAGGGTGAGCGGACAAGTTTACAGGAGGGTATAATGCGGAGAAGGCAATGGCACCCCACTCCAGTACTCTTGCCTGGAAAATCCCATGGATGGAGGACCTTGGTGGGCTGCAGTCCATGGGGTCGCTAAGAGTCGGACACGACTGAGCAACTTCACTTTCACTTTTTACTTTCATGCATTGGAGAAGGAAATGGCAACCCACTCCAGTGTTCTTGCCTGGAGAATCCCGGGGACGGGGCAGCCTGGCGGGCTGCCGTCTATGGGGTCGCACAGAGTCGGACGCGGCTGAAGCGACTTAGCAGCAGCAGCAGCATAATGCCGTGTGCTAAAGTGCTAGGGTGGGAGAGCCACAGAAGCCTGTGAGTGCAACAGAGGAGGCAGTTATCACTACCAGATGGTCAGGGCAAACTCGCTGGATAATCGAGTTCTGTCCTGAAGGACAGAGTTACCTCGAAAAAAGGGGGCATAGGGAACAATGTGAACATAGGCCCCAGAAAAGAAAATACAGAGTTAGTGTTCTTTCTCCTTTCATAGATGCTTGATGAACATGGTCTTAGAGAGGATCAGCAAAGTGTATGCGTGTGTGTTTAAACATACCCGAGGGTCTTGAAAGTCTGATCCTTTCTACCCCCAGACACTTCCCACCCTTCTTTGCTCTGTAATGCAAGTTGAGTGACTGACCCAAGAATAAATGATGATTGCTGATTTGTTTTGTACAAAGCCTGGTTCTAAGCACTGCAGGAACAAAGATGAGATGCTGTTATATAACTTGCCTCCATTGGCTCTAAAGCCCGCATTCTTTACCTCCTTGTTGCATTGTCTTGTTCTCTGCCAGATAGGTCCCAGCACCTAGCATGTGCCCAACTTTTTTCTTTCAGGTACATTATTTCTTTTTAATCTTTTTATCTTTTTGACCATTGTTCCTGCATTTCTCCTACCCACTGCTTTCGGCAACCACCAATCTGTTTTCTGTATCTATAAGCTTGTGTATTGGGGGTGGGGGGGTGGTTGTTCATTTGTTTTAAGATTCCACATATAAGAAAGATTAACCAGTATTTGTCTTTCTCTGACTTAATGGACTTAGTATCTACTACCCACTTAATATACTCAAGATTCATTCATGTTGGTGCAAAAGGAAAAATTTCATTTTTAAAAATTGTGTGTATGTACCAGTTTCTTCATGCTTTCACCCACCAGTGGACACTTAGATTGTTTCTGTTTTTTTGGCTCTTGTAAATAATGCTGCAGTGAACAAGGGATTGCAGATATCTTTTTAAGTTAGTAGTTTTGTTTTCTTCGTGTAAATACTCAGAAGTGAAATTGCTCTGTCCTGTGGTAGTTCTATTTTTAATTTTTTGAGGAACCTCCATCCTATTAGCCAAAGTGGCTGCACCAGTTTACATTCCCATCAACCAGACATTAGGATTCTCTTTTCTCTATTTCCTCGTGAAGTCTTATTTTTTGTCTTTTTGATAATAGCTGTTCTGACAGGTATGAGGTGATATCTCATCGTGATTTCGATTTGCATTTCCCTGATGAGTGATGTTGAGCATCTTTTC
Organism: Oreotragus oreotragus; assembly: GCA_006410675.1. Lineage (NCBI taxonomy): Eukaryota > Metazoa > Chordata > Mammalia > Artiodactyla > Bovidae > Oreotragus > Oreotragus oreotragus. The sequence goes on along the minus strand of SJYX01020600.1, from coordinate 95,981 downwards.
ATTTGCTGGTTGGCCATCTGTATGTCTTATTTGGAAAAATGTATACTCAGATCTTCTGCCCATTTGAAAATCAGATTGTGTTTTTGTTATTGAGCTGTGTGACCTCTTTCTATATATTGAACATTAGCCCTTTATCGGGTGTGGTTTGCACGTGCTTTATCTCATTCACTACATTGCCTTTTCATTTTGTTGCTTTCCTTTGCTGGGCTGAAGGTTTCTAGTTTGTTATAGTCCTCCTTGTTTATTTTGCATTTGTTGTTTTTGCTTTTGATTGCACAATTGAAAAAATGGACACAACTTGGAAAAGAGAATGTAGAGCTAATGTTCTTTCTCGCTTCATACATGTGTGGTGAGCATGGCCTTAGAAATGGTCAGCAATGTGTGTGTGTAAACACACCTGAGGGTTCTAACGCCCATGTTTTCCTATAGAGTTTTATGATTTCAGGCCTTTTTCAAGTCTTCAGTACATTTGGAATTGGTTTTTGTGTGTGGTGTAAGACAGCTGTCTCATTTCATGCTTTTGTATGTGGCTGTCCGGTTTTTCCAATGCTGTTTACTGACGAGACTGTCCTTTCCCCACTGTGTGTTCTCCCCTGATTTGTGAATAAATCGACCATATACGTGTGGATTTCCTTTCTGGACTCTCTGTTTCGTTTCACTGAACAGTGTATCTGTACTATGCTGTTTAATTATAATGCCTTTGTGATATAGTTTAGATTGGGGAGTGTGATGCTTCCAGCTCTGTTTTTCTTTTTCAAGATTGCTTTGACTATTCAGCGTCTTCAGTGGTTCTATATAAAGTTTGGGATTATCTGTTCAATTTTTTTGTGAAAAATTCTGTTGGAATTTTGATAGCGATTGCCCTGAATCTGTAGATGGCTTTGGGTACTATGGCTGTTTTAACAAAATTGATTCTGTCAATCCATGAACATGGGATATCTTCATCTGCTTGTTTCTTTTTCAGTTTCTTTCATGAATGTCTTCATAGTTTTCAGTGTACAGGTGTTTTACCTCCTTGGTTAAATTTATTCCTTGATATCTTATTATTTTTGATGCAGTGGTAACTGGAATTGTTTTCTTAATTTCTTTTGCTAATACCTTTATTCAGCATATAGAAATGTTATACATTCCTATACATTGATTTTTTTTTTAAAGATGTATTTTTGTTTTTGACTGTGCTGGGTCTTTGTTGCTGGACCTGAGCTTTCCTAGCTGTGGCCAGTGGGGCCTCCTCTCTAGTTGTGGGGCATGAGGTGGTTATTTAGTGGCTTCTCCTGTTGCCGGGCGCTGGCTCCAGGGAGCGCGGGCTCCAGGGGGCGCCTGCATCAGTAGCTGTTTTGCGTGGGCTCAGCTGCTCCGCGCACGTGGAATCTTCCTGGGCCCAGGATCGAATCTGTGTCCCCTGCATTGCAAGGTGGATTTTTAACTCCTGGACCACCAGGGAAATCTTGTACATTGATTTTTGTATCCCACAACTTTACTGAATTAATTCACTTATTAATTCTAGCAGTTTTTTGATGGCATATTCATGTTTTCTACATATAATACTGTCATTTGCAAATGGTGACAGTTTTACTACTTCTCTGCCAGTTTGGATGTGTTTTATCTCTTTTTCTTCCCTGATTGCTGTGACTAGAACTTCTAATACTAGATTGACTAAATTGGCAATAATGGGCTTCCTTGACTTGTTCCTGTCCTGAGCCTCCCTGGTGGCCCACACAGTAAAGGAATCTGCCTGCAGTGCAGGGGGCCGAGGTTCAGTCCCTAGGTCTGGAAGATCCTTAGGGAAGGGAATGGCTACCCACGCCAGTATTCTTGCTGGGAGAATTCCGTGGGCAGAGGAGCCTGGTGGGCTACATACAGTCCATGGGCTTGCAAAGACTCAGACACAACATAGTGACTAACTTTTTTTTTTTTTTTTAAGAAGAAAAGCTTTGGTCTTTTCACCATTATGATGTTAGTTGTGGGTTTGTTGTATATGGCTTTTATTATGTTGAGGTACATTCTCTGTACTCACATTGTTGAGTTTTTATCTTGAAACGGTGTTGAATTTTGCAAGTGCCTTTTCTGCATCTGTTGAGATGATCATATAGTTCTTATCCTTCGTTTTGTTAATGTGGCGTATCATGTTAATTTGCAGATGTGGAATTATCCTTATATCCCTGGTGTAAATCCTGCGTGATCAGGGGATATAATCTTTCTAATGTATTGTTGAATTCAGTTTACTAGTATTTTGTTAAGGATTTTTGCATCTGTTCATCAGAAATATTGGCTTGTAGTATTCTTGGGTGTCTTTGCCTGGTTTTGGTATGACCTTGGTACAGTGCCTTGTTTTTGTGTTGACTTGTCCTTTCTTTTGCTCCATTTAGTCTGTTGTTGAACCCCTCCAGTGTATTTTTTTCATTTCAGTTGTATGCTTCAGCTCTGCGACTTTTGTTTTGTACTTTCTTGTAGTTTCTATCTCTTTGAAGTTCTCACTGTGTTCATCCATTCTTCTCCCCAGTTTGGTGAGCCCGCTGGACCCCTCTCTAGGAATGTAGACTGGCAGACACCATCTTCATGCTCTCCCTTTGCTGTGCTCCAGAGCATCTGCTGGAAGAGAGCTTTTACACATGTCTGGTGCCTGGTTTGTGGGTGCTGTCTTGAAGATGCCTCTCGACTGCCTGACTCTGGAGACCAGGGTAGCTTACATTCCTGGTACCTGAGGATTATAATTAATAATTTGTGTCACTCAGAAAGGAGCACATCTGCCTGTCTGGTACCCCCATTTTTGTGGCTTCTACCAGGGGACACCTCTATACTACTTGACTCTGGTGGCCAATGGAGCTTAAGCTTGTGGGTCCCACAGGACTGTAATCAACAGAGAAAGTTCTTCAACAGCTGCCACTCCTGGGGCACAGTGAGAGGCAACAGACCCAGGAGCTCTGTCTTTCTGTGAATGAGACCTATTAGCTAATCATCATGGCTGTGGCCTGAGGGACAGGCTTCTAATTAAACATATATCCTTTCTAGAGACCACAGAGAGCAGGTACTGTCTTTGTGCTTTTCTTCTATCATGTTCCAGAGCACAAAGTGTCTCTTGGAGTGGAGTTTTGCATACATCTGGTATGCTGATTTTTACATCTGCTGCCCTGTGGGTTTTTTTTTTTTTTTTTTTGTGGCTGCCACTCAATGGATGCCCCTTGATCTTCTAGCGCTGGTGTCCAGGGCTGGGGCTTGCCTTCCTGTGGGACTGTGGCAATTGGAGAGATGGTTCTTGGCAGGCTACTGCACCCAGGGCACTGAACAGACAGTGGGCTGAGGCACACCCACTAGTCTCTCTGTGAAGGAGGCCACTTTGTCCTGGTGCTCTGGACTGAGATGCAGGCTTCAGGTGTGGTGGGCATTTAGTGGCCTATAGAGCTGTTCTCAAGGAACTTAGATGGCGTCTTGCTCTCTCCTTCTGCCTTGCTCCAACTCACCAGTAGCTCCCAGAAAAGAGCTTCTACTTTTGACTTGAGCCCCAATTTCTATGACTGCCATCCAGCACACACTATCATTCTCCCTGGCTCTGGTGGCCAATGTGACTTACACTTGTGATACCACTGGACTGTATATTTTGATATACTGTTAAAAGCTGCTGCCTGAGGGTCTGGCTTCTAATCGGACTGAATCCAGGTGCTGGAATCTTCCCCTTAGGGGCACTGACAGGTCATGGCACATCCTCACCTACTGGGAGCTATTAAAAATAGCACTAAGCTTTGAAAGAAGACAAAGAATGGGACAAGGTTGAACAACAAGATTTATCTCCTATATGAGGCCTTCTCTAAGACTGAAAGAGGTAGTTGCTTCATCTACTGTATAGAAACCAACACAGAGTCAAACAAAAGAAAGAAACAGAAGAATATGTTCCAAATGAAAGAACAAGATAAACACTTGAGAAAAAGACCTTAATGTAATGGAGATAAGTAATTTAACCAAGAAAGAGTTCAAAGTAAAGAGCATATGCTTGACTTTAGTGCAGGAGAAATTACAGGAGAAACGAGATATATATTCCCTGCCCTCAAGGAACGTACGGTCCAGATGAGCCAACAGGAATTGTTGTAAGAAAGCTGGATAGTGAACAGCACAAGGTGGTGTTTATTTATTTATTGTGAACAGCACAAGGTGGTGTTTATTTATTTTTAAAGGAAGTGAATGTCCCTTCTTGAGACCTCTTGGACTTTACTTGATCCTATTGCTATCTCCATCATATTCTTGAACATCTCATTTCATTTGACCTCTTGGTAGAAATACAGCGTTTAAGCCAGATCCAGAAGACCCTGGGGAAATGTGACAAGGGCATTCCTGGTCATCTGATTCCATAATGGTCCTAGAATCTCAGTTTCCATTTTATTTTTTCTGTGATGAATACTGGAATTTTTGTCATGGGCTTGCTGTCTCTGTGCTGTTGTGATTTATCAGATATAACTTTTGAGCCTGGGTGTTGATGTATGGAAGGCAGAGGAGGAAGTCTGGGGAGAGCACTCCTTCTGTTGTTGAGAGAGGCCAGTTTGCCTGAGTCAAGTTCTGTTGTCTAGGAGCTGTAGGTGGCAATTCAAGAAGTATCATTGGGTATACTAGGGAAAGGACTGGCAGTGGCATGAATGAATGGGTATGTACTCATTTATGTAAAAAATTTCCCACAGAGGGATTACTTTTTTTTTTAATTTAAAAAAGATTTTTATTTTTGGCATAAAATAATAAACATTTATTATCTCATACAGTTTCTGTGGTTCAGGAATCCAAGAGGGACTTTGCTAAGGGTCCCTTCTGCTTAGGGTCTCTCCTGAGATTATAGTCAAGATGTGGTCCTCAGTCCTTGAAGGACTGAATGAAGCTGAAGGAGTTATTTCTAAGGTGGCTAACTCACATGCTTGACAATTTTGTGTAGATTGTTGGAAGAATGCTTGAGCCTGCTTTAATAATTCTCAGTATGGCCGGTAGACATCCTACAGATTTACTTTGTGTGTGTATTCAGTTGTTGGTTGTTTCCAACTATCTGTGACTCCATGGACTATAGCCCACCAGGCTCCTCTGTCCATGGGATTTTCCAGGCAAGAATATTGGAATGGGTTTCCATTTCCTTCTCCAGGGAATCTTTCCCAATCCAGGGATCAAACCTGCATCTCTTATGTCTCCTTCATTGGCAGGTGGATGCTTTACCACTAAGATTTACTTTGTAAGAAATACAGATTCCTCGACTCTGCTCCACACCAAGTGGCTCAGAGTTCCTGGACTGAGACTTGGAAATCTGTATTTTTAATGAGCTCTGTGCTTGATTCTGATGTGTACTCAGGTTTGAAAATTACTGGCTGGTTTTGTACGAAGCCTAGTTCTAAGCCCTGCAGGATTTAAAGAAGAGATATACTTGCCCTCAAGAGGCTCACACTGATGAGAGAGACCAGCCTTTGCTAACTTTAAGGCAGAACACAAACCATGTTTGTTGAGGGTGCCTTATTGATCAGAGGAAGAATCTGTTTTACAACAAGTAGAAAGGAAATGCACCTGGTTGGTTCATTTCAAAAAGTATATCCCAGTCAGTGAGATTTTAGGGGAAGAGAAGTCACCTGCAGACTGTAGAATATTCTGCATCCTTTCAACTAGGGGTGGAACAGGATAACAGAGAACAGAGTGGGGGTTTGACTAAATAAAAGTGAGATTCAGGAAAGGCTGAGATGTTCATGGACCACTCATTACCCTTCAGATGAGCTTCTTGTCCTTTTAATGAGGAAAACTCATAAGCAAAATTGACAGTAACTAGAAAAGGAGTAACCCAGGGCTCATCTGTCTCTGCCTCAGAGTAAGGGCAACAGAAGAGTCCGGAAGGGTTTGTACAGCAGACCAAACGCTGATATCAGGGGTGGAAAATTTTTAGTTATTTATAGGTAAGTTCCCCTGGGTCAGAGACTTCTGGGTACGCTCAGACTTACTGTTTCTCCCACTGCCTTGGTGAAAGTTAGTATGAATAATAAATGACGTCTTTGCACATCTATGTTTTCTTGGCTATTCTATGTGAGGACATCACTTTCTGGAAAGTCTTGGACTGGGGAACTTTGGAAGCTTCCTTTTAGCTGTCTCATGTGAGTCAGTTTGGGGTGAGAGCAGTTACAGCAGTCAGGTGTTGAGCAAGCTCTCCTTGTCCTTGGCTGTCACTCAGAGGCTTGGGTCTACTCAGAGGATAAGCCCAGAGAGAGAGTCAAGAGTTTNACTCTCTCCTTCTGCCTTGCTCCAACTCACCAGTAGCTCCCAGAAAAGAGCTTCTACTTTTGACTTGAGCCCCAATTTCTATGACTGCCATCCAGCACACACCATCATTCTGCCTGGCTCTGGTGGCCAATGTGACTTACACTTGTGATACCACTGGACTGTATATTTTGATATACTGTTAAAAGCTGCTGCCTGAGGGTCTGGCTTCTAATCGGACTGAATCCAGGTGCTGGAATCTTCCCCTTAGGGGCACTGACAGGTCATGGCACATCCTCACCTACTGGGAGCTATTAAAAATAGCACTAAGCTTTGAAAGAAGACAAAGAATGGGACAAGGTTGAACAACAAGATTTATCTCCTATATGAGGCCTTCTCTAAGACTGAAAGAGGTAGTTGCTTCATCTACTGTATAGAAACCAACACAGAGTCAAACAAAAGAAAGAAACAGAAGAATATGTTCCAAATGAAAGAACAAGATAAACACTTGAGAAAAAGACCTTAATGTAATGGAGATAAGTAATTTAACCAATAAAGAGTTCAAAGTAAAGAGCATATGCTTGACTTTAGTGCAGGAGAAATTACAGGAGAAACGAGATATATATTCCCTGCCCTCAAGGAACGTACGGTCCAGATGAGCCAACAGGAATTGTTGTAAGAAAGCTGGATAGTGAACAGCACAAGGTGGTGTTTATTTATTTATTGTGAACAGCACAAGGTGGTGTTTATTTATTTTTAAAGGAAGTGAATGTCCCTTCTTGAGACCTCTTGGACTTTACTTGATCCTATTGCTATCTCCATCATATTCTTGAACATCTCATTTCATTTGACCTCTTGGTAGAAATACAGCGTTTAAGCCAGATCCAGAAGACCCTGGGGAAATGTGACAAGGGCATTCCTGGTCATCTGATTCCATAATGGTCCTAGAGTCTCAGTTTCCATTTTATTTTTTCTGTGATGAATACTGGAATTTTTGTCATGGGCTTGCTGTCTCTGTGCTGTTGTGATTTATCAGATATAACTTTTGAGCCTGGGTGTTGATGTATGGAAGGCAGAGGAGGAAGTCTGGGGAGAGCACTCCTTCTGTTGTTGAGAGAGGCCAGTTTGCCTGAGTCAAGTTCTGTTGTCTAGGAGCTGTAGGTGGCAATTCAAGAAGTATCATTGGGTATACTAGGGAAAGGACTGGCAGTGGCATGAATGAATGGGTATGTACTCATTTATGTAAAAAATTTCCCACAGAGGGATTACTTTTTTTTTTAATTTAAAAAAGATTTTTATTTTTGGCATAAAATAATAAACATTTATTATCTCATACAGTTTCTGTGGTTCAGGAATCCAAGAGGGACTTTGCTAAGGGTCCCTTCTGCTTAGGGTCTCTCCTGAGATTATAGTCAAGATGTGGTCCTCAGTCCTTGAAGGACTGAATGAAGCTGAAGGAGTTATTTCTAAGGTGGCTAACTCACATGCTTGACAATTTTGTGTAGATTGTTGGAAGAATGCTTGAGCCTGCTTTAATAATTCTCAGTATGGCCGGTAGACATCCTACAGATTTACTTTGTGTGTGTATTCAGTTGTTGGTTGTTTCCAACTATCTGTGACTCCATGGACTATAGCCCACCAGGCTCCTCTGTCCATGGGATTTTCCAGGCAAGAATATTGGAATGGGTTTCCATTTCCTTCTCCAGGGAATCTTTCCCAATCCAGGGATCAAACCTGCATCTCTTATGTCTCCTTCATTGGCAGGTGGATGCTTTACCACTAAGATTTACTTTGTAAGAAATACAGATTCCTCGACTCTGCTCCACACCAAGTGGCTCAGAGTTCCTGGACTGAGACTTGGAAATCTGTATTTTTAATGAGCTCTGTGCTTGATTCTGATGTGTACTCAGGTTTGAAAATTACTGGCTGGTTTTGTACGAAGCCTAGTTCTAAGCCCTGCAGGATTTAAAGAAGAGATATACTTGCCCTCAAGAGGCTCACACTGATGAGAGAGACCAGCCTTTGCTAACTTTAAGGCAGAACACAAACCATGTTTGTTGAGGGTGCCTTATTGATCAGAGGAAGAATCTGTTTTACAACAAGTAGAAAGGAAATGCACCTGGTTGGTTCATTTCAAAAAGTATATCCCAGTCAGTGAGATTTTAGGGGAAGAGAAGTCACCTGCAGACTGTAGAATATTCTGCATCCTTTCAACTAGGGGTGGAACAGGATAACAGAGAACAGAGTGGGGGTTTGACTAAATAAAAGTGAGATTCAGGAAAGGCTGAGATGTTCTTGGACCACTCATTACCCTTCAGATGAGCTTCTTGTCCTTTTAATGAGGAAAACTCATAAGCAAAATTGACAGTAACTAGAAAAGGAGTAACCCAGGGTTCATCTGGCTCTGCCTCAGAGTAAGGGCAACAGAAGAGTCCGGAAGGGTTTGTACAGCAGACCAACCGCTGATATCAGGGGTGGAAAATTTTTAGTTATTTATAGGTAAGTTCCCCTGGGTCAGAGACTTCTGGGTACGCTCAGACTTACTGTTTCTCCCACTGCCTTGGTGAAAGTTAGTATGAATAATAAATGACGTCTTTGCACATCTATGTTTTCTTGGCTATTCTATGTGAGGACATCACTTTCTGGAAAGTCTTGGACTGGGGAACTTTGGAAGCTTCCTTTTAGCTGTCTCATGTGAGTCAGTTTGGGGTGAGAGCAGTTACAGCAGTCAGGTGTTGAGCAAGCTCTCCTTGTCCTTGGCTGTCACTCAGAGGCTTGGGTCTACTCAGAGGATAAGCCCAGAGAGAGAGTCAAGAGTTTTCCATGGAGCACAGAACAGGAACAGTTACTTGTGACTGAAAGAGTTAGCTCCGTGTAGGAGGTGACAGATGGAGCGGACTGAAAGGTTCATAGTGGAAGAAAAAGACAAATGTTGAAACGTGCATGCCATGTGGGCACTGTGGTGTTAGGACTTGTTAGCTTGCAGGTGACAGGAGACCCAGCTGGGTTGGCCTCGACAGTATAGGAATCTTATTGACTATGTGTCTGGGTAGGTTTCAGGGCAGGTTGATCCAGCGGCTCGGATGATGTCCTCGAGAACTCATTTCAGGTCTTTCTCCTCTTGGCTACTCCTAATATCAACAGGCTGATCTCTTAGTCACTGTCACAGAACTGCTACACATGTGGCTTAATTTAGTTCATTCATGGAGAACGTGGTGTGTGAAGGCGTGTTGTATGTTTGAAGTGATTCTGGCGTTCAACTGTGAGGTGCTTGTAATATGCATCCGTGACTATTTTGTTCAGTACAGATGGAATAACTTTGTCCATCTGCAAGTACAACTGCAGGGCACTTAGGCGCATATTACGTTTGGGGGACACAGCCCTCTGAGACTGCCTATCTTATGGGGTAGCGAAAACAGTAGCTAAGAAAAACTAGAGAAAAAGTTGTCCCATTGCTCTGGGTGGCCTTTAAGACTGTTTCCAGTCACCCTTACTCTAGAAGCTTCTATTTGCTTTCTCTGCAATGTCCTGGGTGTATTTTTGGCAAGTAGATTCTGGAGTCAATGAGTCAATTTCAGGAGTCAGAATGTAAGATGACTGTAGTTTCTGATCTTCAGCTTTTAAATCAAGCAAGAACTGCTTTCCAAAATGTGTGTTAGTCCTTGGCGGACAAGTCAACTTTGCGCATCGTGTCTGGCTATGCATGTAGCCCCAGAATAGCATCTGAATTACATTGTCTCTGTCTTTTTCCCCCAAACCGTGATTGCTGATGGACAGAAAATGCTCATAAAACCTTGATTCAAACCACAGAATGGCTAAATAATTCACGCTTGACTACTTTTTGAAGAATTTTGAATCCAAAAATAGGACTCTAAAGGAAACGGACATTATGTTTTCTTTTTTCCTCCCCTTTTAAGCTTAGTTAGGTTTACACTTGGGTAATGGGGGTCAGATTTAGGGGAAAGATTTTTTTTTTTTTCAGTAAGATATTAAGCTCTACATCAGGATTCCTTTTTATCTACAACTTGGATTAAAAAAAACACAAACCCCAATCTTAAATAAAAACAGTTACTTGGTGATAGCTCTGCCCACCATGAAGGGGCTTGGTTCTGCTTACAGGAAACAAATGTTTTGTGACTGTGTCTTAGAATCCTTCACTGTTTTTGATGTCTGTTTTTTTATCTTCCAAATTAGAAATTCTTTGTCCTGAATTTGTTGTTGCTTTCTTTGGCCCATTCTTTGGCGTCTTTTCCTTTTTTAGAATTGTTGCATGGCTGTAACATTCTCACAAAGATTTCACCTGAGTTTTTCTTCTTAACCTTGACACCCGTCAACAACTTTAAATGCTCAGTGAGCCTTCTCTGTTCTGACTTCTGCCCTAGAATGGCAGTTTAGACTTCTGTCTTCCCTTTCTTTTTCACTCTAGTCTTCTTTTCACAAGGTGGACTGTCAGCAGTAGCTTAGAGATTTGCTATTCAAGTCATGGATGCCTCTGTGAAAGGTAAAAACTTAAGTTCAGATACTTTCTCCCTTTTTGCTTCCCTCATCTTTCTTTTCTGCCTTTAGTGTATTTTGGGGAAGAAGACGAGCTCATTAATGCAATAACCTGGAAGACAGAACCCTAAGATCATTTTGGAGGAACTTGATCCTCAAAGGCAACTTTATCATTCAAAAGTTTTCAGAATGAAATCCTAGAAGAAAATTAGGTGTGGTTTAAAAAAAAAACAAGTAAGAGGCTAGTGATCACTTGGGATGGAATTGAAGTAGACCCATACTTACTGTTGGAACTACTTCCCTTCAGGTTTCTGGGTCCCCCTTCCCTTGGAAGTACAAATACTGCTGGTGCTTCTAGGATGAGGGAGTGTGATAGAGTAGAAAATGCACCAGATGAGGGCCATCCTGGTTACTAAGCTGACTCTAGGACTTTGACCAAGACCTCGAATTACTCTATGCATCATGTAAAACAAGAGGTTGGTTGGATGTTGACTTGGATTGTGTGATGCAACCTAAACCTAAACCTCCTTGAATGCTTGTCAGTTGACTTCTGCTTTGCAGGACTCTCTCTGACCCTGAATCTCACTTGACTCTGCTCATGTCCACCTTAGCATCTGAGATGGCTACCCTACTTCTTCCACATTGCCTTCCTTTAGTCACCCAAATCTTAACCATCCTTACAGGGCTGGTTCAAATGGCTTCAGGCCTTTTCTAGCTACTCAGGTCCTTAATGAGCTTCTGCTCCTCAGAATTTTCACTGTACTTGTCCATCCCGTATTGCCCAATACCTGTTTATTGGAACACTTGGTGTCTGCTTGTTGCAGCATTTTGGATCTGGACGGGACTGTGTGTTCAAGGCTTGAGACTCGGGACAAAAATTGTTTCCTCATCATGTCCTACATTGCACCCAGTATAAGCTGGGCAAATACTAGGTATCCTACTGATTATTGGTTAAAGCCTAGAATTTGTAAGGAGTGTGAAAGCTCTAGTCTAGTATTTCAGCTACTCATGTGCTTTAGGTTGAGGTCATGAACAAACGCAGAGAAGGATGTTTTAAGCCCAAACTATCTAAGATACTATTTATCACCATCACTCTAGGTGCCCATGAGTCTTTTCTTTCCTCTGTTTTTTTTTTTTTTTTTTTTAAAGGTTGTGGTTGCAATGAGGCCTTCAGCTTTGTCAGCCTGGTAACAGACAATGATGAGGCTGCTGTGTCCAAGAGGGGCCAGGACCCTGCCACTCATTCTTCATCTCTCCTCCTAGAAAGCCCTTGAGGTTTTTTTGTGCCACTCTCCCCCCTACCACCCTAGATTGCAGTACACACTTGAAAGACCGCCAATCTAGCTGAGTTCCATTACTTTATAGGTGAAGAAACCAAGGTTCGGAGAATCAGAGAGGTAGTGGTTTGATGGAGACCTTATAATGCCACTGGAAGCCGTCTCTGGCTACCCAGCTCCACCCTATACCATGCTTCCCAAGTATTGGGTGCTCAGACACGCAGAGTGAGTGAATGCAAAGAATAATTACGGAAGGTAGACAGATGTTCTAATGGACCGTACAGCTGTGAATCAAAAAATGTAAGCAGTGTTGATGTTTATTATGTAATCCTCAACCTTCAACTGTTCAGATTAGCTGGGTGGGATGAAGGATGGCTGGAAGGGTCACTGGGTGCAAAGTTCAGATGTCTTTGATGGGCACTGAGTAGTTTGTCTCTGTTTTGACCTGCAGTTTTCTAGCTTTGTCATCTAAGCCCTCACCCCAGTGTGGGTCACGTGAAGGGGTCTGTAGGTTTTCAACAAGCCAGTTTTCGGAAAGGGTTGGCAGGGAGACTTTCTGTTTTGTTACCTAAGCTGGGATTTGATCTTCAGACCCTCAGGGTGAAAGGCTAATACCTTAATTTGTGTGTTTTATAAACATCCCCAGGCGATGACCTTCTTCTAGCCTCATGTGATACTCACATTTTGCAGGACTTAAAGCTAAAATTTCTGGCTTGGAACAGAGTGAGGTGGCCTGCTGCAGTTTAGAATCTGCAGGGTTGTTAGTTGTCGGCAAGTGTTATTGGCATACTGTTGAATAAAAGGGTTTGGTGGGAGGGGGTCAGGTTCCTAGAAAAATGCAGTTTTTATTTTTTAAAAAATATGACTAAAAAAAAACTCTAATAGGACATGTGTCCAACATAGTAAGGTATTTTTTTCCTTGTGGGATCTCCCTTCCTAACAGCTTTCCTTCAAGGGTCATCTTTATTTTTCTGGTGTCAGTCAAATCATTTTTCAGCAGAGCATGAGAAGCAGAGATGGAGATGCTGCGTGACTATGTGTTAGAACCACACAGAAAGTTTTTTGTTTTATGTAAATAGAGATTGATGGAACATTTTACACAGAGTACAGGCTTTTGACAAAAAGTATTGATGGTTGCTTTCAGCAAGTGTTACTTGAGATGACAGAACATTGCATTTTAAGATGAATTACACGAGAAACTCCCTCTTTGGGAATGTCATACATTTTATTTCATCTGTTGTTTTATGAGAATGACTGAAGCCATGAATACCTTAGCCTGAACTGTTTCCTTTGCATGTTATAAGTCCTGGTTTGATGTACTCCTATTTTCAATATCAAGTTATAGAGAAAATATTTATACTGGCAAATAATATTGATAAAAAGGCTTAAATGTTCAGAAGCAGAACATAACTTCTCACATGGTTTCCCCTGTGTGGTGGTGATTTGTGGGAAGCCTGGGATCCTGGTTAGAGTTAAATGTGTATTTTTCAGAAAGATCTCAGAGATTTTTTGATAAATGGTTTTTTGGAGGGTATGTTTGGTGGTTTCCCTCCTCTGGCTATATTTGAATTTCAAAAATGCTTCTTTTGCATCCGTCTTATACAGGCATACCTCAGATATAATGTGGACTTGCTTTTCGACCACTGCAGTAGAGCAAGTCATAGGAAATTTCTAGTTTCCCAATGGTGCTGGAGAAGTCTCTTCAGAGTCCCTTGGACAGCAAGGAGATCAAACCAGTCAATCCTAAAGGAAATCGACCCTGAATATTCATTGGAAGGACTGATACTAAAGCTGAAGCTCCAGTGTTTTGGCCACCTGAAGCAAAGAACCAACTCATCTGAAAAGACCCTGATGCTGGGAAAGATTGAGGGGAGGAGGAGAAGAGGGTGACAGAGGATGAGATGGTTGAATGGCATCATCGACTCAAAGGACATGAATTTAAGCCAACTCCAGACCAGAAAATAGTGAAGGACAGGGGAGCCTGTCATGCGGCAGTTCATGGGGCTGCAAAGAGCTGGACACGACTGGAAAACTGAAGATCAACAAAGTGCGTCTGAAAGTTATGCTTACACTATACTGTAGTCTGTTAGTGTGCAGCAGCACTATAGCTTTAATAAATGTACATAATTAACATACTTAATTTTTAAAAATTGCTAACCATGTTCTGAGCCTTCAGTGAGCTATAGTAACATCAGTGAGCGCTGATCACAGACAGCCATAACAAGTGGAATAATAATGAAAAAGATTGAAAGAGTGTGGGAATTACCAACATGTGACAGAGACAGAGAGCGAGCAAATGCGGTTAGAAAAAATGGATGGACTTGCTTGATGCAGGGTTGCCACAAACCTACAATTTGTTTAAAAAAAAATGCAGTGCCTGAAGTGCAGTAACATGAAGCACAATCAAATGAGATTTGGCCAGAATTGTTATTTGTTCTTTATGCAAAGAGTCAGGAAGTCCAGGTCTATGGTGACTTTGGTTTGGGGCCTTAATTTTCTTTGCAGTATGCATTCAGGGATATTAGCTTAAAGGCATCAGGGGGTTGATGAGTATTAATAGATTGATCACATATTTACTGTACCGTTTATACCAGGAACTGAGGATATAGAACTTACAACCCTGTGAGGGTGAGAGAGAAACAGATAAAATTTCAGGCTGGGATGCTATGAAGAAAATAAAGCAGAGTGGTTAGAGTGTCTCAAAAGTGGGTTTAGGGGTTATTTTAGAATTGTTAGGGAGCATTGCTCTGAGGAGTGGCGTTTAAGCAAAGAACAAATGATGAGGCAGCTTGAACTGTGTCAGAGTTTGGAAAGCTGGCATAGGGAGCAACAAAGTGCAAAGGCGCTGAGGCCAGAGCAAGCTTGACATGCTGGAGGAACAGCGGGAAGGCCAGTGCGCCTCGGAGAAGGCAGCGGTGGGACTGCTGTGTGTTTGAGGGGTGACGTGGTAGGCTGACAGGGAAGCCAGGTACAAGAGGAATGGGGTTCTGTGTGTTTGTTTCTGGGCGCAGCTGTAGGCTTCTTGCTCTGTGACCATACTTTCTTCAACTGCCTAGAACCTGGCCATACAAGCTTGCCTATTTTCACCTTGCTTCAGTTCAGTTCAGTCGCTCAGTCGTATCTGACTCTTTGTGATTCCATAGACTGCAGTATGCCAGGGTTCCCTGTCCATTACCAACTCCTGGAACTTGCTCAGACTCATGTCTATCGAGTCAGTGATGCCATCTAGCCATCTCATCCTCTGTCGTCCCCTTCTCCTCCCACCTTCAGTCTTTCCCAGCATCAGGGTCTTTTCCAATAAGTCAGTTCTTTGCATCAGATGGCCAAAGTACTAGAGTTACAGCTATAGCATCAGTCCTTCCAATGAATATTCAGGACTGATCTCCTTCAGGATGGACTGGTCAGATCTCCTTGCAGTCCAAGGGACTCTCAAGAGTCTTCTCAAACACCACAGTTCAAAAGCATCAATTCTTTGGCACTCAGCTTTTTTCATAGTCGAACTCTCATATCCATACATGACTACTGGAAAAACCATAGTTTTGACTAGATGGACCTTTGTCGGCAAAGTAACGTCTTTTCTTTTTAGTATGCTGTCTAGGTTGGTCATAGCTTTTCTTCTAAGGAGCAAGCGTCTTTTAATTCCATGGCTGCAGTCACCCTCTGCAGTGATTTTGGAGCCCCCCAAGATAAAATCTGTCACTGTTTCCATTGTTTCCCCTTCTGTTTGCCGAGAAGTGGCACCTTGCTTACTTCCAGCCTGGCCACGCAAGCTTGCCTCTTTTCACCTTGCCTCAGTTCCCCATTGGCACCCTTGTCCCACCACCGATGGGATGTCAATCTAGATAAAGTCGTAGTCACCAGGGGAATTTTAAATGTTTACTCCTCTGGAAGGAATTCCTCAGTTAAATTTGCTGTCACATACTTCAAGTGTTACTGTCTGCAGTGCTTCCTCTGTACTATTACAATTACTTGTGTATGTGACTGATTTCCAGCTATAATCAACTCTTACTCATATTGGGCCCCCTAGGGCTTAGCGTAGTGCCTGGCACTCGGTATATGCTCAGTGTATTTACTGGCTAAGTGAGACGATGCCATGTATAAGATCCGACCGCCCAATACAAGTTCCAGAAATTAGGGTAAATGCAGTCACTAAACATCTTACTTTTCAGAAGGAGCTTAAAATCAACATAGGGATATGACTTTAAAACAACAACAACAAAAAACTAGTTTTAGAGCTGTTTTGAGGGACTTATTAAGATAAGTTTAAACAGTTGTTGGGTTAAAAAGTTGCAGGAATGAGAGCTCCATGGGGGATTAAATGGTCCAGGAGACAGCAGCATTTAAACTCCGGTGGGATAGAAATCCCAGAGGCCAGATGGGTCGTTATACTGAGTCTTTCCTGCATTTGAGCCTGTGTCCTGGGGCCTTATGAGATGCTTGGTCCTCCATAAATTTGGAGCTGATTTGGAACCAGCTAGCTGTTTTTCTCCCTGCTGAATTAATGTGCTGTTCAGCCGAAGCTCAAATATGAAATATATTAAAAGCAAACTAAAAACAGGTCAATGTTTTCTCTCTAATGCTATGGGAATATTTGTTTTTAAATCATCTTTTAGTACTCCACAAATCTTCCCTGTGAAGTATTTTTCTTTTCTTTTTTTTTTGAGGGGGGTGCCAGAGACTATTTTTCCCAGTCTAAAATGGCCATTTCTCAAGTCCTGATTTATTCAGAAATTTAAATGGAGAAAATGGCCCCAGATCCCACACAAGTGAAACTTTATTTTTTAATCTGGGGCACAGTAGGGAGTCCTGAGAAATGCATTTTCCTCCAGGATTGTAGGAGGAATACATAGTGTTTGTTTAAAGCATCAGGTATTGAGAAATGTAATGGCAGGGTGAAAAGTTTGACCTCAGCTGCCAGATCCGATCTGCTAGGGGGTAATTGAGTTGCCATGTTTTTTCCCTCTTCAGTTTAAATCAAGTTTTGCTATAGCCCATTTAAGTGTCAAATTGGTAGCAAAACTTGACAACTTCAGGGTGCAGACTTGCTTTTGATCAGAATTTACATGCAAATCATTTTTGCCTTGAACTGTCAGCTCCTGTTTCTGATACTCTTAAGGGGGACATGTCCTTCCCCACCCCTTCTCTCCCCAAGCTGAAGGGGATGGTTGGCTAATGTTATTAATCAGCATGTGGAAGAAAAATTATCTTGATAAATATGGTGGTTAAACTATATTTTCCCTTTTGTGTGTCAGCTGTTGCAGCTGGGCATTTAATCTCCTTTTACCTAGAAGGAAATCAAACAATTATCCAGCGCTTGATGTCAAAAAGAAACTAGTGAATGAGGGGTTGGAGGGTCACCAGTGTATTGGGGAATGGACTTAAGCCACCAAAACCTGACAAAGGGTGCTGACAGTCTGCATTTTCTTAGGCATTAAACAAAGTCTTTGGTAACTTTAAAGAATCTTTCCTTGCATGACTAAACTCATTGAGAGGGTTAGAGAGAAAGCTGCCTCAGAAGTCTTAAGCCTGAAACTTTTTTTCAGTTTTGCCCTAAACCCTTGGGATGCTTAAAAGCACGTGAGCGTGTATAGCTCCATCATCCAGCGAGACAAAGGAGTGTTTGCACTTTCACAGAGTTAATAATGACAGTAGCGAGTCTTTCTTGCTTCCAGCCACCCCGTCTTAGAGTTCCCAGTCCTCCACCTTCCTGAAGAATTTAATTGTGATTTATACTCTGTCTCTAAATTCTTAGAGACAGCTCTACTCTGGAAAGCAAGAGAATAGGAGGCCCCAGTGGTGGTGGGGGGGGGGGAATGGAGAAAAAGAACTTTCTAGAACTCACTGTAGATTAATAGAGCTGATTATGAATATTTATAATTATCCATTACAGAGCCAAAACTTTCAGTGAAGTAATATGTGAGATTTCTGTTTCCAGCCAGCCTGAAATTCTTTCCCATCCCTGCACCCCCAGTGGGGTGAGAACATCAAACATGTCATCTTGCCAACATGACAGCCAGCATCGCATCAGATGGGAGACGCATGCAAGAAGCCTGACTTGTGAAGTCAAGGAAATTTCAAGATTGGATTCGCTTGATCCGACGTGGCCCTGCTGCAAGCCCTTCGGAAATCTCCTCAGCCAGGGCTCCTTCCCTGTGTGCACACAGGGCTGCCTGCCTGTGTGCTGTGAAATTTTAATTGAATTGTTAATGACGCCGAGGAGTGACACAACGCATGAGAAACTTCCAAGAATCAGTCAGGAGGAGCGCTTTTTCTTACTGCTACAAAACAGAAGACACCGGGAAATTGACAAGTCCAAGCGGCGAGGCCAGGGCAGTAATTGATAGCAGGCTGCCTAGAGCCAAGGTCCTTCCCTGATAATTGCAAGCAGAGGCTGCCTCTGTGATCTCGCCAGTGGTGCTGGCCATGCCAGAGCGACCCGGCTTTGACGGATGGCTTTCCCGCGGTAATGACTTAGGCATGTTCGCTTTCTCGCATGAGGCCATGTGTCCCTCCCACCGGAGAAAATGAGCTGAACATTTTGCTGCTTCTTTAACAGGGCGCTGTTAAAATAACTCTATTCTATTATATAAGCCCTGTAGTGCCAGGGGCTAAATTTATATGGTTATAAACAAGAGATATTACTTTGGAATACCACAATACTGTGTTTTTGCTATTTCTTTAAGATTTCAAATGGTGTTTTCAAAATAATGGATTTTACTTCAAGAAAATAAAATTGGGGAGGGGAGAAGGGAGGAAGGATCCCATTTCTGAACAAAATTCCTCTGTGTATCTTCCCTAATTTGCTGGCTCAGTGTTTATTTGTATCTTTGTTTTGCTGGCTGGATTTGACTCTCTGTGGGGGCATCAGAAATATTATTTACTCCAGGATTCTGAAATAAGATAGACGTTTTATTTCATGTTTTTTTTTTTTTTTTTTAATTCTCCAAAGGTTTCTTTTTATTTATTTATTCCTTTCCCATTTCTGGACATTGATATATTTCAGAACTTTGATGTGGCTTTTTCTCCCTCCCTACCTACTCTCCTTTCTCCTTTCTTTCCCTTCCTGGAATGTAATTTTGTTGATAAAATATGATCTTAAGCTGAAGTGTCTCTGATGATCTATTGCACCTCTGGATTTTCACTGCTGTCAGTGACTGAAACTTACTAATTCTGAGACAGGGATCCCTGAGTGCTTTTCCCCACTGGGTCTTGTGCTTTCTGGCATACCTGAAGTTTGGGTTCCTCACTCCTCCTCTCTTCAGTCAGTTTCACACCAAGAATCAGCTTCAAAAGAGTTCCAGCAAAGATCCCTAAAAAACTCAACTGTAGATGCACTGAAGAATGAAAAGAAGCTGTGCGTATGTGTTTATACTCACGTGATGAGTTTCGATGGAGAGCCTGAGAGGAGGGAGACATTGGTGGGACCCTCTGGATAAAAGCAGGTAGAGGACAGATCCCCAAATTTGCTGTTAATTTTGATAGTACGTATTTAGGATTTATATTCTTAGAAAACACAGGTTTAAATGATGGTAGGCTTCCAGGCATCTCACAAAACTGTGCAAAAGAGCACCGTTTTAGATAAAATGCTTTTGTGGGCTAGCCTGAAAACCTCACCATTAAAGCATTGATTCTGTTGGAAAACATCTTCAGGATCCTAACTTGGATACAGAAGGCTAGGAAACCCGTTTTTCTTGCCTTCCCCCTATAATTTGGGAAGGGAGAAACCCCATCTTCTGCTGTGATCCTAATAGTGAAAAGATTGGCTCTAACTCTGCCTTTAGTAATGGGGCAAGAGTGTAAACCCCTCCCTACTGTCTGCCGCAGTGTTGTTCCTGCAGTAGGGCATGCTCATAAGTCAGGTGTGTTTTTAAGAAGGGGTGTGTTGTTAGAATTCCATGTGATTACTTGATTGCATTGCTGTTGTTCTATTCATATGGTATTAGACTAATGCTTTATTCTTTAAGCCTGTCTTTCCTGTGTTTTCAGCGTGCTTTGTTTTAGAGTAGTGGTTCTCAATGAATGATGATTTTGACCCTTTTATTCTGGGGACATTGATGGGCACATTTGGGAGGGTGGTTTCTACTGGCATCTAGCTGGGGATGCCACTAAACATTCTATGAGGTACAGGACAGTGCCCACAACAAAGAATTGTCAGCTCCTAAATGTTAGTATTGTTCAGCAGAAGGACATATAGAAATAAGCTCTCAGTAAACATCCATGGATTGAATCAGAAACCACAATCTGTCAGTCAACAAATGTTATTGAGTACTTGACTTCCCTGGTGGCTCAGATGGTAAAGCGTCTGTCTACAATGCGGGAGACCCAGGTTCGATCCCTGGGTCGGGAAGATCCCCTGGAGAAGGAAATGGCAATCCACTCTAGTACTATTGCCTGGAAAATCCCATGGACAGAGGAGCCTGGTAGGCTACAGTCCATGGGGTCGCAAAGAGTTGGACACGACTGAGCGACTTCACTCACTCATTGAGTACTTGGAGTTGCTAGGGGGAGCCCAGAACCAAAGGATTTGGGATATATACAACTTCCTGATCATGAACATAGGATTTAGACCTACATCTGGATTCAAATGATGGTTATACTCCATGAGTGTGGGCTTAATGCTTAATCTCCATCAGTCTTGGAGTTGCTAGGGGGAGCCCAGAACCAAAGGATTTGGGATATATACAACTTCCTGATCATGAACATAGGATTTAGACCTACATCTGGATTCAAATGATGGTTATACTCCATGAGTGTGGGCTTAATGCTTAATCTCCATCAGTCTTGGAGTTGCTAGGGGGAGCCCAGAACCAAAGGATTTGGGATATATACAACTTCCTGATCATGAACATAGGATTTAGACCTACATCTGGATTCAAATGATGGTTATACTCCATGAGTGTGGGCTTAATGCTTAATCTCCATCAGTCTTGGAGTTGCTAGGGGGAGCCCAGAACCAAAGGATTTGGGATATATACAACTTCCTGATCATGAACATAGGATTTAGACCTACATCTGGATTCAAATGATGGTTATACTCCATGAGTGTGGGCTTAATGCTTAATCTCCATCAGTCTTGGAGTTGCTAGGGGGAGCCCAGAACCAAAGGATTTGGGATATATACAACTTCCTGATCATGAACATAGGATTTAGACCTACATCTGGATTCAAATGATGGTTATACTCCATGAGTGTGGGCTTAATGCTTAATCTCCATCAGTCTTGGAGTTGCTAGGGGGAGCCCAGAACCAAAGGATTTGGGATATATACAACTTCCTGATCATGAACATAGGATTTAGACCTACATCTGGATTCAAATGATGGTTATACTCCATGAGTGTGGGCTTAATGCTTAATCTCCATCAGTCTATCTTCTCTGCTTTGACAGCACTAGGCTTCCCTGGTGGGTCAAGAAGATTCCCTGGAGAAGGATCCAGTATTCTCACCTGGGAAATCCCACAGACAGAAGAACCTGGTGAACTACATCCTTGGGGTCGTGAAGAGCAGGACATGACTTAGTGACAACAACAACGAAAATGGCAGCACGATTAACACATTGTAGGACAAAGCCTATAGACTTAGGTCTGGCTTACACTAGACTTTAGTAAACGGCTGAATGTATAAGTTAGCCACTGCCCTAAAGCTGTTGACATAATGAATCTGGAAATAATCTTACTGCAACATTACGTTTCGCAAATGAGAAAACTGAGACTAAGAAAGGGAGGTTATTTAATCAAAATGATGGCTGCTAGCAAATTTCAAAGTTGGGAGTAGTACTCGGGTCTCCTGACCCCAGGTCCTAAATTATTTCCAATATTAAGTTTCCCGTTATGGTCTAGAACTTAAGACTGGTTGAGAAGCAAGTCCATCATATTTGAAATAGAGACTCCTCTAGAGACAGAATTTCCAGTCTGCGAGCTCTGGATTCTAGAAGGACGCCGAGATAAAGAAATTGGATTATCATTTACAGTGATCATAAAACTTAGGGAGACTGTCATGATCCAGAATCTTTTGCGAGGACCTGAAGAAAATGAGTAGATGACTTACAGAGATGGTCTTGGGATTCAGCTCTGTGCTGAGAAGCCTTATTTCATGGTAGTTGTTGGAATCTTTGAAGTTTCTTTAAAGACCCCAGACACTCAAAGGAGGAAAGAGAGGACATTTGTTGAGTATTGTCCAGTATTAGGCACAATGTCCAGGGAGTCCACAGGGATTCCAAGTGGACTTGTTTCATTGGTCTTACTGAGCTCTAGTATTCCAGGTGTCCTCCACTTCCAAGATAATGATGGATGAGAACTGGGGCTGACAGAGCCACAGGGTGATGTGCTGTGCTGCCTTCCAAGGTTCCAGTTCTGAACGATGTTGAATGGTAGGGTTAAAATATCCATGAATTCCTCTTAGGTTAAAAAGGTGAGTTATGACAACTGTGGATATCAGTTGTACTTTAAGACACGGATAAGCATTGAAAAAGGAAAGGAAAACTAATAATACATTGATATTAACTAGTTATTTCTAGTGTTGGGATCAAGGATGATTTTACTTTTCCTTTTTCATCCGTACATTTACAAGTCTGTTTTACAAGGAATAAGGGTAGAATTGATGTGATCAGCGAGTGTGTAAAAGTTGTAAAATTTAAAAGAAAGGTGAGCTGTTAATGTGCCTGGAATCTATGAACAAAGCAAAAGAAGATCAAAGGTGAAGGTTCTTCTGTTGAGGAAGCTTTATTCTAGTTCTGCAGAGAAATCCTACACATACAGGAAGTTTAATAATGACATTTACTGATAGCTTTTAACTATTGTGCTATATGTGACTGATTAGATTATGATAGAGAAGCTCTAAATTTTTAAAAATGTATCACCACCATCCGTGTAACTTCTACATATTATTTCACTGAATCTCCCCAAGAGTCATATAGGATCCTTACTAGGATTCTCATTTTACAGAGGGAAAAAAAAGTTCAGAGAGTTTGGGGAGTGGTGGAGCAAGAATTGACTCCAAGGTTTATGTCTTTAACCACCAGCCAATATTACCTCCCAGGGAACCCTGCTGAGTCAGTAAAGCACCAAGTATCATTGCCAGTGAGGATCTGTAAGAGGTATCAATTAAAGAGGAACAGATCATTTTAGCCTTGGTAAGAGAAGGGAGAAGGACCGGGAGTCTCATCCTAGTCTTGGCCTGATGGCAAATAAAAGGTTCCTAACCCACTTTCATCAAGATTCAGTTGACTTATCAGTAATGAGGTTTTAGGATGATTCTGTTCAGCATGACCGAGTGCCTCTGGACCAAAGCACATGAACCACTTGCCGGATTATGTTAGGAGCACATGAGGAGGATGAGACCAGGCTCATGTTTAAGAAGTGTGTTGAGAAGCTGCCTCTTTCAGCTCCTCTCTAATTAAAAGCCCTTTCGAAGATGTCAGCACTGATTGGGTAATGTGGCTATAATTGACAGTGCTGCTCCCTGGCCTAGAGGAATCACCTTTCAGTTTACAGGCTGCACTGGGCCTGTGGTACCCACACCATGGTCAGAACCACACTGGCCACAGTAAGTGCTGTGGAATGTGTGTGTGTTTCATCTTTATCAGGAATGTCACGTGGGGTTACTTGATTGCACTGGCAGCTTACTGCCCCATCTGAGCTTCCTTCCAGACAAAATACCAGGGCTCAAGCCACATGTGTTTATGGTATATAATAAATCTCTATTTGTCATAATGGTTTAAATTTAAAAGAAAAAGAAAGGTGAGCTGTTATGTGAAAAAAAAAAAAAAAAAAAAAGGACTGTTGTAAATTAACTTTCTTGGAGTTTCAGGTCAAGCCCAATTTATTAAAGGGGATAAAAGAGATAGAAACCTGGTCTGCAATCACAGTTGTGATTTACCCACACCTAGGATAGGTCCTCCTTTGGACCTTTTCTTGAACTGCAGCTGGCTTGGTTTTCATAGGACCTGCTGGGAGCTGAGGTTGTAATGAAAAACAGTTATTCTTTCAAATTACTCATGAGAAGAGGCCTCATTTTATCAAGTGCCCTCCTTAATTTGATTGTAAGCCTTTTCATATTTATTTTTTCTGCATTAATCACGCTGTATCTTTGTGGCAAGTATAAACACCATGGTGAAAGACTACATTTTAAAGGGGGAAAAAAATCACTTAGATGACAAATGTTTTTCTAGAGGTGGACTGTTGGGAGCCCTTGACCCATTAAGAAGGTTATTTTGGGTTTGGTTGCAACATTGTGAACTTTTCTAAAGACTCTTCTTCAGATCAGGATAGTATTAAGGTTTTTGCAGATTAACTTTTAGTGGGGCTTCCCAGGTGGAGCTAGTGATGAAAAACCTGCCTGTCAATGCAGGAGACATAAGAGACATGGGTTCGATCCCTGGGTTGGGAAGATCCCCTGGAGGGGGGCATGGCAACCCATTTCAATATTCTTGCCTGGAGAATCCCACTGACAGAGGAGTCTGGCGGGTTGCAGTCCATAGGGTCACAAAGAGTTGGACACTATTGAAGCAACTTCACACGCACAACGTTGACGAAAAGAGTGTTCAGTATTGACATCCTCTGGCAGGAAGCAGCAAGGCTCTGGGAGTTTTAGCTAGCATTTTCCTTCTCTGCAGGAAGGCTCTCTTTGCACCTTGGCCTTGCCCGAGAAACAGTTCTCAGTACCTTCCTCACTGAAGACTGAGGGATTCTTACTTCGATACCCTGGAGCAGACCCAGGAGTCCAGGGCCCGGCCTAGGTGTTCTTTCCTGCCAATTAGGTTCCTTCTGACCTGGACAGCCCACAATATTTTAAACAATGAAGGACAGTTAATCTGTCTCAATAAAGGGTCCCTACATGGTCTTCTGGTCCCCGGAACTCCTTGGGTGCTTTGTGTTCTTAAGGAGGACAACTTAGAATCAGATTCTGGGTGGTCCATTACAGACGTGAAAATGAATTCATGTGCCTTCATGTTATTGAAATCTGTAAGTTTTCTTATCTCTTTGATCATTGTGGTACAGAAGAGATCTAAGTATGCATTGGAGACATTTGTTCTTTGATGTGCAGGCCTATTTGTGATGAAGCTTCAGTGAAGTTGTGTGTGAGGAAGTAGGATGAGATAATTTCTCAAAAAGTTTTTTCCAGAAAAGTCAGTCAAGGCCTCTGCTGATCTTGATAAACACATTAAGTTTATTATTATCATCACTCTATTTTTTAGCATATTTTATACCATTGTCTAGCTCGGATAACAGTATTTGTTCATTTTTTATTTTAAAGGTAGATTAACGAGATAGAATTTACATACAAAGAATTCCATTTGTAAGGAAACAGATGATTTCTGACAAATGTGTGCAGTTTTGTAATCAGCATCATGATCAAGATAGAACATGTCCATCACCCTGAAGATTCCCTCGTGCCCCTTATCCTATCCCTGTATGTCTTTCCCTTCCCCTCACTGCTGACCATGCACTGATTCAGTTTTGGTTTCTGTAATTTTGCCTTTCCCCAGAATGTTGTAAAAATAGAATCGTCTAGTATGTAGCCTTTGGTGCCTGGCTTCTTTCACTGAACATGATGCTTTTGAGATTGACCCGTGTCGTTGCCTGTACGTTCATCCCTTTATGCTGCCAAATAGTATTAATTGTGTGGATGTGCTGTGATATGCTGACAAGCTCACCATTTGATGGACATTTGGGTTATTTAAGGTTTTACACTATTATACATAGTGAAGTAGCCCAGTCATGTCCAACTCTTTGTGACCCCATGGACTGTAGCCTACCAGGCTCCTCCCTCCATGGGATTCTCCAGGCAAGAGTACTGGAGTGAGTTGCCATTTCCTTCTCCAGGGGATTGTCTGGACCCAGGGATCAAACCCGGGTCTCCTGCATTCCAGGCAGACGCTTTAACCTCTGAGTCACCAGGGAAGCCCCTATTATACATAAAGCAGTTATAAACATTTGCTCAGAAAAGTCTTATCTCGGCCAATGTTCCATGGACTTTTGGAAAAGAATGTGGACCCTGCTATATCACTGGTTGGAGTTTTTTTTGTAAATGTCAAGTTGATGCATGGTGTTGTTCAGGTTTTTTATATCTTTAACAATTTTTTTTTTGGTTTGCTTTTTAATGTTAATTAGATGAGTACGAAATCTCTATATATGATTGTGGATTTTTTCTGTTTCTATTTCATTTTGGTCACATTTGGAATTCTGTGACTTGAATACATATTGTTATATCTTATTGACTAATTGACTCTTTGGTGCTGGAAAATATTCCTTGTTTTGAAGCCCACTTTGTATTATTTTATTATAAAGATCTCAAATTTTGTATGGTGTATCTATTTATATATATATTTACTTTATATATATACACACACACTGTATCTCTGAATTTACATTTATAGTGAATTTTTTTTAATCCAATCTCATGATTTCTGCATTTTACTTGAAGTGTTTAGGGCATTTACATTTAATAAAATTATCAGTATACTTGACTTTAAATCTCACGTTTTGCAAATTGCTTTCTATTTGCCCCATTAGTTCTCTGTTTCTGTTTCCCTCTTTTCCTTCCTATCTTTACTTTATAAATATTTGCAATTCTATTTTATCTCCATTATTGGTTTAAAAATCTTTCTCCTTTAAAAATATCTTTTTTGTTAGCTTTACCATGTATACTATATATCGTATCGCAGTTTGGTTTCAAATAATATACCACTTTTTATATAGTTTAAGAACCTTAATATGGTATACTTCAGTTTCCTCCTGCCCATCCTCTGTTTTATTGTTGACTTACATGTTACTGCTGTATATGTTTACACCCCCGAGATTATTTTTTTAAGACAGTAGTTATCTTTTTTTTTTAAAGCCAGGAAAAATATTTTTAAGTTGCTTCTTTTAAGAGAAAAATTTAGTCTTTTATTTTTTTCTAGTTTGCATTTGCAAACTAAATCTATTTTTCAGAGCCAGTATCTTTTAAAGAAATAAAAAGAAAAAAAAGTCAATTATATTTTCCATGTTTTTTAGCATTTATAGAGTTACTTCTTTATATATGTATCCAGATTTCCTTCTGGTACTGGACTCTTGCCTAAAGAACTTTTTCTTTTAGTACAGGTATTCTGGCAGTGGTTTCTTTGTTTTGGTTTGGGTGAAGGATTCTTTATCCCACCTTCATTTTTAGAGGATAATTTAAATGTGAATGGATTCCTTATATAATTTTTAGTAATTTCAGCACTTTAGTGATGCT
>SJYX01020600.1:30321-64922 GCA_006410675.1 Oreotragus oreotragus | reverse complement strand
ATGTCCCCCTTCCATCTTTAGCTCTTGGCAGGTCTCAGATACCTAACCCACGTCCATGCCTTGCCCCTCCTTGAGGGTTGACTGCTCTTGTTGGTTACTCAGTGGTGAGGCTTGTGGCAGGAGGGTTTCTCTCCCCTCCGGCTCTGTCAGTCTTAGGCAGGTTTTGAGTGCGTAAGTCCCAGGCATAATTTTTTCTGTCTCATATTAATGGATACAGCATTTTCTGCCCTGTTTCCAGTATTATCAGGCCTCTGCTTTCTGTCTATGCAAGTTGCTCTACCTGAACAGGTTTTCTGCTGCTTTCCTCAAGGAGCAGCTATCTTTTGCTTCTAGTCTTGTTTAGTTGCAGTATACTTTTATCTGGGACTATTCCTCCTTAGTGGGTTATGGCTGGTGTTTTCTTTCATTCTTTTTTTTTTCGTTTTAAATGAGTGAAGGTTTTGAAAGTAGGCAAGATTTCATGCCTGTGTATAATTTCGGGGCTTCTCCCTATTTCTCCTGCTTTGCCTTAATCTGTCTTGTGAGTACTATGGGGGAAGAAAGCTGGTAAGTAACTACAGATTCTACTTGTATCTTGGACTCTCAGAAATTCTAAGCTCCTCTGGCTTGCCCACATTTAGCATTTACGTTTTTGTTAACATTTCAGTTTTCTTCTTAATTACTTTTATGATGGCTGCCCTTCAGCCTGTCCTCTGCCAAAGGTGAAACAATTTGTATGTCTCATTGCCCTATATAGAAGGACAAGTGAGATTTTGGAATTCAGTTCATTTCTCTGCCTTGTAACATCAGCGGAATGTCTCCCATCAGCTAGTGGAGAGGGAATTTCTGCCTGATGAGGGCTGATCTGATGGTCCCTTACAGTCAGTCTTGAGGGACTAGGATTTCAGAATGTATGTATATCTGATACAGGGGACAGTTGCTGATCCTGATGAGAAGAATTTGGTGGCTCTTCTGCTGTTTGCTCGCTGTTGCCTTGCAAGAAGTGGTAAAGAAAACTAGAGATCTAATAGTCTTACATGAGTTAATGAGGGAGGAAGAAGCAGACAGTACTTGGAGGGGAGTTGGCACTTGAAGGAGGAGTAAGGAGTAGGGCAAATTTCTCATTTTTTACAAGTTTTATTTTGAGGGCAGTCTGTAGTCTTTGCCATGTAGAAAGGAACAATTAATAGGAAGCACACTATTTTTGGCTTGAATAATGAGACATCTAGGTTTAGGGTAACCTTAGCTGCTTAAAAGAGGGAAATCCCTGTAAGGAGTGAGCAAATGAGTGGAGGTCCAGGTTCTATGTAGAAAATCTGCCCAAATCTGTAGTTGGACCCTGAACCACATAAGGAGATTTCACACGAGTAAGAATAAGACAGTTGAACTGAAATTTGAACTGTTGCCTGCCACAGGGGAGACAGTGTTTTGTAGTTTGCTTTCAGCCAATATATTGGCTTGCTTAAAAAATGGTCTTCAGAGAAACTTAACAGAATCAAGAATTTCTACAGCATATCATTCAAGACATCCAAGATCAATGTAAAATTCTCACTGCATTATGAAAAGCAGTCAGTAGAGACCAACCCCAAGATGACCCAGATGATGGAATAACAAATATTGTAAAGTTCCTATTACAGATATGCAGAAAGATGTAAAGGGAAATATGATCACAAGGTAGGAAAGGATAGGAAGTTTTAGAGAATTAGTATTATATGATTCTATTGTTCTAATAATAGTAACACAAACTAGCACTGGAAATTATAACAAACAATTCACTGGGTGAGCTTATGATAGAATGAAGGTGGCAGAGGAAGAGTCAGAAATTTTAGAAAGATCAATGGAAAAACAGAGAAAAGAAAAAGAAAAAAAACAGAACTACAGGGACCTGTTGACCCCTTGGATCACAAGCTGCACTTTATGTTCTAATAGTAGTTCTAACATAATAGAGTTCCAAAAGAAGAAATGAGAAGGTGAGGCAAAATACTGAAGAACTAATGGCTGAAAATATCCCAAATTTGATGAATAACATGAATTTATAGATGCAAGATGCTCAGTGAGCAACAAGCAGGATTAATTTGAAGCAAACCACACTTAGGTATGACTCAGTTACATGTCCAAAAGAAAAGTTAAACAGCTAGAAGAGAAAGAGGCAGATTTCTTAAAGGAGTTACTGAGATAAACTAAATTACCTTAGTGTCTTACCAGAGACAAAGGACGCTAGAAGAATTGTAAGAGAATGTCTTTAAAGGGCTTAAAAGAAGAGGAAAAAAAGAAAACTGTAAATTCAGAATTCTCAATCCAGCAAAAATATCCTTGAAGAATGAAGATGAAGTAGACATTTTCATATAGAAAAAAATTACTAGTGCTTCTGCATACCAATAAAAGATAAAGGAGGTTCTATTGATATAAGCTCAAGAATGGAAACTCACCTTGAGGAAGCAAGAAGAGCATCGGCTGTGATAAACATGTGAGTAAAGAAAGTTTTTTCCTTTTAATTTCTTTAAAACATGTGTGAGTGTTTAACCACCAAACTCAAAGGTGTTTTGGAGCATATAGTTTATGCAGAGGTAGTATATATGTCAATTGTAACATGAAGTCTGGAGATGAGATAATAGACTCATTATGGTTGCATGATTTGTTCATTTTACATGAAGTGGTGCAACATTAGCTCTAAGCAGACTGTGAAAAATGAAGGTATATTAGAATCTTAGAGCAATTCATAAAAAATAATACAAGACATAGCACCAAAAAAACAGTAGATAAATTAAAATGATACTCTCAAAAACTGTAAAAGAAGGCAGGAAAGGAGGAACAAAGGAAAAAAACTCAAACCAGAGCAATAACTATATTAAATGTTAGTGGATCAAATATCCAGTTAAAATCTGACGAGTAAAGCCTGGCATTTTAGTCCTCAGGGATGTTTAAAGGGTCATAGAAATGTTTTGGGGGTTTCAGGAGACAGTGTGGCTATGGAAACTCGTGTTCTATCCCTGCAAGATTGATACTGATGAATAAAAGGAAATGAACAGACAAAAGGAGATGAACTATTTAGAGCAAACATGAGGCATGGGTTCGGTTTGTCCAGCTTTTCTGGCCCTGATTCAACATTACACAGTTTCAGTTAGGGTGGTAACTGGCTATAATTCAATGTTGAACACCAGCTGGAACTGGGATTGAAGTATGGGGCAAGATGCCTATGTGTCTTTTCTCCTGTTTCACCTAGCTGCATCCTGTCCATCTATAAGCGCTTGTTCCTGTTTTCACTAGGCCCTGCCCTCCTCCCCCACCTGCCTTAGAGCCATATAACGGATGGATCTCTGTGTTGATTTGTTAAGTTCTTCCATCTGGGCCCCCAGGAGGTTTGGAGAACAAAGTGTTTTGATGTGTCCTTTCAGACTGATGTGCAAGAGGCCTAGTGTGAGTGACTTATTAAGTGGTATCTGAATCCTCCAAGACACCATTGGCGTAGAGGATACAGCCAGCACAGTGACATGTTTTTTAGTTTCCGATGAAGGAACGGGTATGCAACGTTCTGCTTCACTAGGCAAACAACAGTCACACTCCATACCCCTCCTCCGGAAAGGGACTAGAAAATATATTTACCAACTTGGAAAGAAAAAAGCGAATTAGATGACAGTCCACAGTATGATTTCTTGTTATTTTTCTCCTTGTCTGATTGGCCTACTATCCACTAAAAATTTTTGAAAACACCTCCCTGAAATTTAGGCTATGTAAAGCAGCTTGGGGCTCAAGTGTGACCAAGAGCGTTTTCGGCACAGTGAATTCTGTTTCATTTGAGGGAGGAATACTGTTTTTAGGCGCCTTGATGATGGAAAAAAAAAACCCCTCTGTGTTTAATAAGACTTTGCTCTGGGCCTAAAACTAATTCTCAAGGTGTTCCTTGACTTGAATCCTATTGAAGGGCATCTTGGATAACACTGTTATCAACCATATGACTTCTGCTTTAGGTACTTTTTTCAAATGAGGTGGAGTATAACTTTAAAATAGATATCCATGGCCTTAGGAAAGTCACAGCTTCTCTGGATCTTAACGAATAAAGTGAGTTTAATTAGACACTTATGGAGAGTTTGGCGTCACGAAGTCCATGGTGTGGGGTGAAGCTTGGGCTTTTGCATTTTCAAGGAGCATCATAGGTGGTCCTTTTGCTGATCTCTAATAAGGGTCTCTCCAGATGGTAGCATTCTGTGATTTCGTGACAACATAAATGTTATAAAGAGTTTTTTTTTGTATATAAACTCGTCTTTTAAAAGTGGTCCATTTACGATGATGAGATATTTTTATCTTAACCATTAGGCTCCATCCCATGGCAACCTCTCTCTTGACAATTCATTTGATTATTTTGGTTGATACATCCCAAGGAATGATAATGGTTCACAAAGATTTCCTAGCCAACTCTGGAAGCAAGAGCTCTGACACCTCCTGGGTAGGGAGTTTATCTGTGCAGTTCTGACTTGTCTTAGGACTGTCATGTGATCTTGGCAGGTTGGACATTCTCTGTGGGTTTGGAGGGGAGGATTTTATTTCTTAGAGTGTGTCAAGATGATATGAAGCTTCCTTCAAGAATAGAGTTATTATTTAAAAGCAGAAAGGCATTTGTCGGAGGACAAGGGCTGAATGCAGAATTCATTCGCTAGGGAATTATTGGTGATCTTGGCAGCAGTTCGCTGAGACTGCTCACCTGAAATTGTTGTTTTCTGCCTTTTAACTGAGTGCCAGCTTGACTGCTTCTGTGAGAGTGTGTTGGTTAATCCTTTGCTTCACTTGTTCTTCTTTGCACAGCCAAGGGAGCATTTCCAAAGATAAAAATCTGTCAACAGAGGCTAAGTCCTAATCAAACAGGTGTGGATGAGTTGGGGAGAGATAATTGCATTGTAGGAGCAGCCCTCTAGTCAGAAAGTATCTTGGAAGGAGAATGAGACAGTTGGGTGTTGAACCAACCAATGAACATGATCGTGAAGGGGTACATTAATTTTTTGCTGACCGGCTCGATTGTCAAACTTGACACTTTCTGCTTAGCTTTAAGCTTTAACTAACTCGGGTCAAGTATGATTAAAGGGCAGAGAACTGAAAAATCATATACGGAATCCCCTTCATACACTTATCAAAGCCCTTAGGGTGAGTTTCTAGGCCTGAGGACTTAAAAAAAAAATTATAATATGGGCTTCCCTGGTGGCTCAGTAGTAAAAAAATCTGCCTGCCAATGTAGGAGACCCAGGTGTGATCCCTGGGTTGGCAATATCCCCTGGAAAAGGAAATGGCAACCAACTCTGGTATTCTTACCTGGGAAATCCCATGGATAGAGCAACCTGGTGGGCTTCAGTACATGGGGTCGCAAAGAGTCAGACATGATGTCGCAGCTAAGCATGAGTGCGTTGCTTAAATATAGACATGGCACCATAGAACTCCTAGAGGAGAGTATAGGCAAAACATTCTGTGACTTGAATCATACCAGTGTTTCTTGGGCCAGTCTCCTGAAGCAATAGAAATAAAAGCAAAAAATAAACAAATGGAACCTGATCAAATGCATAAGCTTTTGCACAGCAAAGGAAACCACAAGCAAAATGAAAAAAACTACGGACTGGAAGAAAATATTTGCAAATGATGTGGCCAACAGGGGCTGAATTTCCAAAATATATAAATAGCTTGTACAGCTCAACAACAACAACAAAAATAAACAACCCAATCTGAAAAAAAAATTAGAAGACCTAGAGATTTCTCCAGAGAAGCCATACAGATAGCCAATAAGCACAGAAAAAGAGACTCGACATTACTCATTACTGGAGAAATGCAAATCAGAACTGTACTAAGGTATCAGCTCACACTGGTCAGAATGGTCATCCTCAAAATGTCTACAAATAACAAATGCTAGAGAGATTGTGGAGAAGAGGGAACGCTCCTACAGATTGTGGAGAAGAGGGAATACTCCTACACAATTGGTAGAAATGTAAATTGGTGCAGCCATTGTGGAAAACAGTGTGGAGATTCCTTAAAAGATAGGATTATGATATGATCCTGCAGTCCCACTCATGGGCATGTATCTGGAGAAAACTGTAATTCGAAAAGATATATGTGTCCCAGTGTTCATAGCACTGTTAAGTTGCTTCAGTTGTGTCCGACTCTGTGCGACCCCATAGTCGGCAGCCCACCAGGCTTCCCCGTCCCTGGGATTCTCCAGGCAAGAACACTGCAGTGGGTTGCCATTTCCTTCTCCGTTCATAGCACAGTCCTATTTATAATAGCCAAGATATGGAGTCAACTAAATGTCCATTGACAGATGAATGGATAAAGAATATATATATATACACAAACACATGAGATACATATATATATATGTATAGTACAATGGAATACTACTCAACCATGAAAAAGAATGAAATAATGGCATTTGCAGCAGTGTGGATGGACCTAGAGATTATCACACTAAACTAGAATAAGTCAAAGAGAAAAATATATTGATATTACTTAAATGTGGAATCTAAAAAATGATGAAATGAACTTATTTACAAACCAGAAACAGACTCATGGACATAGAAAACAAACTTATGGTTACCAAAGGGGAAAGGGAGATTAGCAGATACAAACTACCATATATAATACAGATGAACAGAGTCCTACTGCTTAGAACAGGGCGTTATATTCAATAGCCTGTAATACACCACAATGAAAAGAACATGAAAAGGAGAATATGTATGTAACTGAATCACTTTGCTGTACACCAGAAAGCTAGCACGACATTGTAAATCAACTATGCGTCAATCAAAACCGACCCAGCACTACTGATTTTTCCTCTGATTCTTAATTCCTTTAGCACTCATGGTGTATCCCATCACTCAGTCCTCTAACTGTACTGAACTTCCTGAAAGTCATCTCCACTCACTGCCTCAAATGCCCACCTCCTATTCACCCTTCACTGTTGTCTGCTAAGTGTTGTCCATGGGCCAGCAGCCCTGGCACACCTTGGGAGCTTGTCAGAAACTGAATTGTAGACCTCACTCAAGAGCCATTTCAGATTCCTCAGTTACTTTGGCCACCTCATGCGAAGAGTTGACTCATTGGGAAAGACTCTGATGCTGGGAGGGATTGGGGGCAGGAGGAGAAGGGGACGACCGAGGATGAGATGGCTGGATGGCATCACGGACTCGATGGACGTGAGTCTGAGTGAACTCCGGGAGATGGTGATGGACAGGGAGGCCTGGCGGGCTGCGATTCATGGGGTCGCAAAGAGTCGGACATGACTGAGCGACTGAACTGAACGGAAGTGATTTGTGGTATTTTTAAAGTCTGAGAAGGACTGCTAAAGCTAAAGTCCTTTCTTATAGGCCTTCTAAGCACAAAGTCTGATGGTCACTTCTCTATCATTAGACATGATTTTTTTTCTTCTTTTTGAGAATGACAACTATCAAGTTTTCCTTAGAGGGCCAGAGTGTCATGGTTGAAATACCGTGGTGTAAGGCACTGAATGACCATTCCTATCTAATAGAGAGTTTGGTTTCCCAAATGTTTTTTTCTTTTTTAAAATTATAGTTTATTTACAGTGTTTCAGACATGATTTTTCAGTGATTTGCAATGTATAGACATGATTTTTTTCTTTAAATTTCTCTCTTTGATTTCTTGATAGCACTGTCTAGATCTTCTTGGCACTTAATTGGCCATTCTTTCCCTGGATCATTTTCTGGCCCATTTTCCTCTTGTAAAAACACAAATATTTTCACTACTGATCTGCAAATAAGATCATCAGTACTATCTCTCTAAATTCCGTAAACCTGTATGCAAGTCAGGAAGCAACAGTTAGAACTGGTCATGGAACAACAGACTGGTTCCAAATAGGAAAAGGAGTACGTCAAGGCTGTATATTGTCACCCTGCTTATTTAACTTACATGCAGAGTTCATCATGAGAAACGCTGGGCTGGAGGAAGCACAGGCTGGAATCAAGATTGCCGGGAGAAATAACAGTAATCTCAGATATGCAGATGACACCACCCTTATGGCAGAAAATGAAGAACTAAAGAGCCTCTTGATGAAAGTGAAAGGAGAGAGTGAAAAAGTTGGCTTAAAGCTCAACATTCAGAAAACGAAGATCATGGCATCCGGTCTCATCACTTCATGGCAAATAGATGGGGAAACGGTGGAAAGAGTGGCTAACTTTATTTTTTTTTTGCTCCAAAATCACTGCAGATGGCGATTGCAGCCATGAAATTAAAAGATACTTACTCCTTGGAAAGAAAGTTATGACCAACCTAGACAGCAAGCAGAGACAATACTTTGTCAAAAAAGGTCCATCTAGTCAGTTCAGTTCAGTTCAGTTCAGTCGCTCAGTCGTGTCCGACTATTTGCGACCCCATGAATCGCAGCATGCCAGGCCTCCCTGTCCATCACCATCTCCCGGAGTTCACTCAGACTCACGTCCATCGAGTCCATGATGCCATCCAGCCATCTCATCCTCGGTCGTCCCCTTCTCCTCCTGCCCCCAATCCCTCCCAGCATCAGAGTCTTTTCCAATGAGTCAACTCTTCGCATGAGGTGGCCAAAGTACTGGAGTTTCAGCTTTAGCATCATTCCTTCCAAAGAAATCCCAGGGTTGATCTCCTTCAGAATGGACTGGTTGGATCTCCTTGCAGTCCAAGGGACTCTCAAGAGTCTTCTCCAACACCACAGTTCAAAAGCATCGATTCTTCGGCGCTCAGCTTTCTTCACAGTCCAACTTTCACATCCATACATGACCACAGGAAAAACCATAGCCTTGACTAGGCGGACCTTAGTCGGCAAAGTAATGTCTCTGCTTTTGAATATACTATCCAGGTTGGTCATAACTTTTCTTCCAAGGAGTAAGCGTCTTTTAATTTCATGGCTGCACTCACCATCTGCAGTGATTTTGGAGCCCCAAAAAATAAAGTCTGACACTGTTTCCACTGTTTCCCCATCTATTTCCCATGAAGTGATGGGACCAGATGCCATGATCTTCGTTTTCTGAATGTTGAGCTTTAAGCCAACTTTTTCACTCTCCTCCTTCACTTTCATCAAGAGGCTTTTTAGCTCCTCCTCACTTTTTGCCATAAGGGTGGTGTCATCAGCTTATCTGAGGTTATTGATAGTTCTCCTGGCAATCTTGATTCCAGCTTGTGTTTCTTCCATTCCAGCGTTTCTCGTGATGTACTCTGCACATAAATTAAATAAGCAGGGAGACAATATACAGCCTTGACGTACTCCTTTTCCTATTTGGAACCAGTCTGTTGTTCCATGTCCAGTTCTAACTGTTGCTTCCTGACCTGCATACAGATTTCTCAAGAGGCAGGTCAGGTGGTCTTGTATTCCCATCTCTTTCAGAATTTTCCACAGTTTATTGTGGTCCACACAGTCAAAGGCTTAGGCATAGTCAATAAAGCAGAAATAGATGTTTTTCTGGAACTCTCTTGCTTTTTCCATGATCCAGCAGATTTTGGCAATTTGATCTCTGGTTCAGTTAATCATGATGAAAAAGCAGAAAGTTATCTCCTAGATGAAGGGACAAGATAAAATCCCAGGAAAACAATTAAATGAAGTAGAGATAGGCAACCTTCCAGAAAAAGAATTCAGAATAATGATAGTGAAGATGATACAGGATCTCGGGAAAAGAATGGAGGCAAAGATTGAGAAGATGCAAGAAACATTTACCAAAGACCTACAAGAATTAAAAAACAAACAAACAGAGACAAATGATACACTAGAAGGAATCCATAGCAGAATAACTCAGGCAGAAACACAGATAAGTGACCTGGAAGACAGAATGGCAGAAATCACTGCCACAGAACAGAATATAGAAAAAAGAATGAAAACCAATGAAGACTAAGAGACCTCTGGAATAACATTAAACACACAAACATTCTCATTATAAAGGGTCCCAGAAGGAAAAGAGAGAGAGAACGGCCCTTAGAAAATATTTGAAGAGATAATAGATGAAAACTTCCCCAATGTGGGAAAGGAAATAGTCAACCAAGTCCAGGAAGCACAGAGAGTCTCAAGAAGGATAAGCCCAAGGAGGAACACAATGAGACAAATAGTAATCAAACTGACAAAAATTAAAGACGGGTAAAATAGTAAAAGCAACAAGGGAAAAATGACAAATAACATACAAGCGAATGTCCATCAGGCTATCAGCTGATTTCTCAACAGAAACTCTACAAGCCAGAAGGAAATGGCATGATAAATTCAAAGTGATGAAAGGGAAGAACCTACAACCAAGGATACTCTAGCCAGCAAGACTCTCCTTCAGATTTGATGGAGAAATCAAAAGCTTTCCAGACAAGCAAAAGTTAAGAGAATTCAGCACCACCAAACCAGTTTTACAACAAATGCTAAAGGAACTTCTCTAGGCAGGAAACACAAGAGAGGGAAAAGACCTACAGAAAATAAACCCAAAACAATTCAGAAAACGGTAGTAGGATCATACATATCAATAATTATCTTAAATGTAAATGGATTAAATGCACCAACCAAAAGACACAGGCTGACTGGGTGGATGAAAACCTGTGCATGTATGCACTTCCACTTGCCACATGACTCTGCTTGATCCCCTGCTCTCCCACAACTTGCATATATTTTATACTGTTAAGTTAATCTTGTTCCCATTGTGGCTTGCAAGTATAATTACCTTTAATTTTTTGTCTGGCTATTAATTGTGAAAACTGATAAACATCTTTTACCATTGTGAAGCGCGGGCGGCTGCGAGAGCCGGGCCAGCGCACTCAGCGCGGGCGAGAGGAGCTACCCCACTCTAGGCAGCAACCTAGAGTGCCAGGCTGCGACGGCGCAGGAACGGCCGAGGGGAGCTACCCTGTGTCTGAGGTCAGTGGCGGCCGGGAGGAGACACCCCGTGTCCGAGGTCAGGGGCGGCCAGGAAGAGACACCCCACGTCCGAGGCCAGGGGCGGCCGGGAGAAGCCACCTTGCGCCCGAGGCCCTGGGTGGTGACCCGGAGGAGCCACCCACGCCCGAGGCCACGGCCGGCGGCCGGGAGGAGCAACCCGAGGAGCAGGGGCTGTCCCCCGTTGAAGGTCAGGAACTGCGGCGGTAAGGAGATCCCCCTCGTCCAAGGTAGGGAGCAGCCATGAAGAGACAACCCACGCCCAAGGTAAGAGAAACCCAAGTAAGATGGTAGGTGTTGCAAGAGGGCATCAGAGGGCAGACACACTGAAACCATACTCACAGAAAACTAGTCAATCTAATCACACTAGGACCAGGGCCCTGTCTAACTCAATGAAACCAAGCCATGCCTGCAGGGCAACCCAAGGCAGGCGGGTCATGGTGGAGAGGTCTGACAGAACGTGGTCCACTGGAGAAGGGAATGGCAAGCCACTTCAGTATTCTTGCCTTGAGAACCCCATGAACAGTATGAAAAGGCAAAATGATAGGATANACTCAATGGACATGGGTTTGGGCGGACTCTGGGAGTTGGTGATGGACAGGGAGGCCTGGCGTGCTGCAGTTCATGGGGTTGCAAAGAGTTGGACATGACTGAGTGACGGAACTGAACTGTGGTATTTGTTTTTCTCTTTCTGACTTAGTTCACTCTGTATAATAGTCTCTAGGTTCATCCACCTCACTAGAACTGACTCAAATGCATTCCTTTTTAAGGCTGAATAATATCCATTGTATATATGTATCACAACTTCTTTATCTGTTTATCTGTTGGTGGACTTCTAGGTTACTGCCATGTCCTAGCCTTTGTAAACAGTGCTGCCAGTGAGGGGACAGAGAGGGTGGGACTAAATGAGAGAGGAGTGCTGAAACACATGCATTACCATGTGTAAAATGGATGGCGGATGGTAGGTTGGAATTTGCTCCGTGATGCAGGGAGCTCAAACCCGGTGCTCTCTGACAACCTAGAGGGGTGGGATGGGGTGGGAAGTGGGAAGGAGGTTCAAGACGGAGGGGACATGTGTGTGCCTGTGGCTGATTCATGTTGACACATGGCAGAAACCAACACAGTATTACAAAGCAATTATCCTCCAATTAAAAATGTTAATTAAGAAAACACAGATATTTTCAATTTATCTCCAGCCCCACTTTGTGTTTCTCCTAAGGTATAAGTCCGCTGTTCTAGTTGACTTCTGGACAGCACTTCATCAGATGTTCCTTTGGAACCTTGAGATTACCCTGTCCTAACTTACTTTTTCCATTACTCCAAAAGGCTGTTTCTCCTCTGGCCGCCTTACTTTGCTTCGTGACGTCACTGGGGGACTGTAGCACCGTCATTGACTGCTTCTTCCCTTCCTTCCTTGTCTAATCGGTCACTTGATTGTGTCTCCATCACTGTCGAGTGTTCTGATGCTCCCCTTTACTGCTTCATCTAATTATTTAAGTCTCTTTCCTGAACCATTATAAGGGTCTCATCATTATATCTCCAGCCACTGCCTACTCCTTCCTCTCTTGCCCTCTGCTTCTGCTGCTGCTAAGTCGCTTCTGCTGTTGGCTTATTCTTCCTTCATGTTGTAATCATGCTTTTCCTCTGCATCAAATCACTCGTTATCTCTGTACTGCTTTCAGAATGAAGTGTGATTTCTTCAGTGCAGACTTCAGGGTCCTCTGTGCTCAGATCCCAGTTACTTCTTTACTCTTCTCTCCAAGTGCCCTATGCTTGGCCAGATGAAGTACTCTTTACTCTCTTTGGCATTCCCCTGCTAACTAAGGATGACTTTTGAAATCTGGAATGAAATTTTAATACAGATTATTACAAGAATGGATCGTGAACCAGCAATTGTTTTTGAATAAGTCTGGGTTTATGCTCACAGGTCAGGTCATACCATTTCCTTTTTTCTTTTCTGACTTAATATATAATGGAGATGTGTCAATCATCATATATTTGAAGATGAGGAAGGCATTTAATACTGGATTTTTGCCAAACCGCTGTACTGAAAGGGGACACCCAAACAGAGCTCTGTTGGTTTGGAGGAATGGTTTTTGTTTCCCACAGAGCTTGATTTTGCACCTGATTCTTGAGAAAAAATATTTAGGTAAAGTGAGTTAGGTAAAGATATAGAAAGCACATGTACCATAAATAGGAGACAGATCTAGGAAAGAGGGTTAAATCAGATAACAGAATCAAAATATTAGGGGTTCACACCAGCTAGAATATTGGCAGATTAGAAGAGGTGAAATTTAAGATTCTTTGCTTTTGGGTCTCCAAATCAGCTGTTAGAGTGAAGTATCAGAGTAGAGGTGATGTGGGGGAAAATTAAGTTTTGTTTAGCATCTTCAAATATCTGAATGTGAGTGTTTAAGGAGCTCCTGAGATGATCGAGTCAATGGCAGAAGCATAATATCTTCAAAACGAAGGAAAACCACACCTAGAATATTGTGTTCAGTTTTGGGCCCTAAACTTTAAATTGGAAGTGGACAAATGGAAGTCTTTTTAGGGGGGTCACAGGCAAAGGTTTTGCACCAAGGTGTGCTTGAGTGTGAAAGCTCCCTGGCTTGCCTTTGAGGCCCCTTTTCAAGCCCAGCTCCACTCAGTTGCAGTCTCTGTGGTGGAGGGTAATTGCTGTCTTGTAGTTTCTCTGAAGGCATTTAGTTCAGTGCTTTGCTTGTGAAAGTGAAAGCAGTGAAAGTGTTACTTTCCTGAACCATTATAAGGGTCTCAT
This sequence comes from Oreotragus oreotragus, assembly GCA_006410675.1. Taxonomy (NCBI): domain Eukaryota; kingdom Metazoa; phylum Chordata; class Mammalia; order Artiodactyla; family Bovidae; genus Oreotragus; species Oreotragus oreotragus. Next base: position 51,306 of record SJYX01020600.1, on the reverse strand, counting down.
CATTATATCTCCAGCCACTGCCTACTCCTTCCTCTCTTGCCCTCTGCTTCTGCTGCTGCTAAGTCGCTTCTGCTGTTGGCTTATTCTTCCTTCATGTTGTAATCATGCTTTTCCTCTGCATCAAATCACTCGTTATCTCTGTACTGCTTTCAGAATGAAGTGTGATTTCTTCAGTGCAGACTTCAGGGTCCTCTGTGCTCAGATCCCAGTTACTTCTTTACTCTTCTCTCCAAGTGCCCTATGCTTGGCCAGATGAAGTACTCTTTACTCTCTTTGGCATTCCCCTGCTAACTAAGGATGACTTTTGAAATCTGGAATGAAATTTTAATACAGATTATTACAAGAATGGATCGTGAACCAGCAATTGTTTTTGAATAAGTCTGGGTTTATGCTCACAGGTCAGGTCATACCATTTCCTTTTTTCTTTTCTGACTTAATATATAATGGAGATGTGTCAATCATCATATATTTGAAGATGAGGAAGGCATTTAATACTGGATTTTTGCCAAACCGCTGTACTGAAAGGGGACACCCAAACAGAGCTCTGTTGGTTTGGAGGAATGGTTTTTGTTTCCCACAGAGCTTGATTTTGCACCTGATTCTTGAGAAAAAATATTTAGGTAAAGTGAGTTAGGTAAAGATATAGAAAGCACATGTACCATAAATAGGAGACAGATCTAGGAAAGAGGGTTAAATCAGATAACAGAATCAAAATATTAGGGGTTCACACCAGCTAGAATATTGGCAGATTAGAAGAGGTGAAATTTAAGATTCTTTGCTTTTGGGTCTCCAAATCAGCTGTTAGAGTGAAGTATCAGAGTAGAGGTGATGTGGGGGAAAATTAAGTTTTGTTTAGCATCTTCAAATATCTGAATGTGAGTGTTTAAGGAGCTCCTGAGATGATCGAGTCAATGGCAGAAGCATAGTATCTTCAAAACGAAGGAAAACCACACCTAGAATATTGTGTTCAGTTTTGGGCCCTAAACTTTAAATTGGAAGTGGACAAATGGAAGTCTTTTTAGGGGGGTCACAGGCAAAGGTTTTGCACCAAGGTGTGCTTGAGTGTGAAAGCTCCCTGGCTTGCCTTTGAGGCCCCTTTTCAAGCCCAGCTCCACTCAGTTGCAGTCTCTGTGGTGGAGGGTAATTGCTGTCTTGTAGTTTCTCTGAAGGCATTTAGTTCAGTGCTTTGCTTGTGAAAGTGAAAGCAGTGAAAGTGTTAGTCGCTCAGTCGTGTCCGACTCTTTGCGACCCCGTGGACTGTAGCCCACCAGGCTCCTCTGTCCATGGGATTCTCCAGGCAGGAATACTGGACTGGGTTGCCGTGCCCTTCTACAGGGGATCTTCCCCACCCAGGGATCGAACCTGGGTCTCCCGCAGTGCGGGCAGATTCTCTACAATCCTTGCCATCAGGGATTGTAGCATTTGTTAATCAATACTGGTGAGTAAATGTTACTAGTGTGATGTAAATTTTGCCTCCAGACCCAGAACATAATCTCCTTGAGGGCACATACCACATGTTATGTTTTGTATCATCCTCAGCATCTTGACTGAGGTTAGATTTTTCAGCAGGTACTTGGTAAATACAGGCTGAGTTCACACAATTAAATATTGGGAGAAATCCCATTAAACATCTCATACTTAATCCCCCAGCTTCCCCTTTCGTTTTATATAAAAACAAGGGAACAGTGTAGTCAGGGGAAGGAATACTGACCAGGTCAGAAACCTTGGTTTACGGGGCTGCCTCTTCCACTAGTAAGCTCACTTCAGGCCCATGTACAGTCTCTGATGATGGGGTAAAAGTAGGGTGGGAGGTGTCATGACTGCTGCAGTTTAGGGTCTGAATGACACAGCTGGGTTTCTCCCAGGCTTTCGGTATTGGTTATGGTAATGAAATGCTTTAAGATGACATAATTAAGATACTCAATCATGTGTAAGTTTAAATTCCTTTCAGTTGGCCTGGGAGCAGCAGAAATTGTACGGTTTGCTTCCTGGGAGATTGTAGCCTAAGACCAATAACTCACTTGTGTCTATACAGCTGTTATTTGCTATTCACTGGCAGGTGTGACTAATTCCACCAGTGACACAACCCCTTGGATGAATGTGAGCTTTTAAAGCAACTCGTTCATGAGTATCTGTGAGAGAGCATTGTTGGAAGGGTGTTGGGTTCCTCTTTGTTGTTACTGGTGGGGCTGAATCCACTTCTGAGAGTCTTGGATTAATGTTGGCCCTATTTCCTGAGGGCACGGCTGCTCTTCATGGAGCCTCTCCTGGCATACACCTGTGATTCTTCTAGTATGATTTTTCTACTCTCTAGTTCTCTGTATTGTAATAGCTCTCTGGACTGTGTAAAAATGTTTCTGAAGGCTCTAAAAGCACAATTTTGGAAGAGAGACAAGTGATGGTATTGGGGAAACAGATATGAAAACCCAGGGCTGAGTTTTGCATACCTCTGTGTTAGAAGAGAGCAGTAGATTTTTCTGGATAAAGGTGAAGTGGCTAAGAAAGCTTGTAAAAACAATCTGATATTGACTGTTCAATCTTAAAAGAGTTAGAAGTTGGGTGACTTTTTACCATTTAATTGTGTTTAGCTTTGTTCTTAAAAAAAAAAAAGGACTTAAAAATCATGTTTCATTAATGTGCCAGCTTGGATTATTTTCCCTGTCAGTTTAGCAATCAACAGTAATAAAAACCCAGATATAAAATTTTCATACATTTACAGTAGCATAAAGACATTAAGTGAAAACCCTTTAAAACATTTTCCATTTTCATTTCACTTAGCAGGTACTACATATCAAGCTATTATTTACCCAGCTAAAATGAGCAGGAAAGTGATCCAAGTTGGTGAAGTGCCTCCAGACAACTTGCACAATTGTTATTTTCTCTTTTTGATTACGTCCAGCTGAAGGGATTAGTTTTAGCACCAATCAGATCAAGGTGATATGAAAGTTACTTGAGATTACCTGGAGAATGTTGAGATTAGCCGTGGAAAATCTCATTTTTGCCACCTGAATAGCCTGTGTGTATGGAGATAGTTTTATTTTAAGACATGCCCAGTGCTGTTCTCTAGGCTAGTGAAGTAAAACCAGCATGGATAATTCAAAGTAAGCAGATAATCCAAAGGAGTGTTCTGTTTAGCTGTGGAAGGAGCATGGTATATGTTTTTCTTTCTTTTCTAATTGAAGGATAATTGCTTTACAATATTGTGTTGGTTTCTGCCATACATCAACATGAATCAACCACAGGTATACATATGTACCCTGGCTCCTAAAACCTCCTTCCCAACTCCTACCACATTCCATCTCTCTGCGTTGTCACAGAGCACTGGTTCAAGCCTCCTGAGTCATACAGAGAATTCCCACTGTTCTGTTTTACGTATAATAGTGTATCTGTCTCTATGCTCCTCTCTCCATTTGTCCCACCTTCTCCTTCCCCACCACGTCCACAAGTCTACTCTCTGTGTCTCCATTGCAGCCTTGCAAATAGGTTCATCAGTACCATCTCTCTGTGCTGTGCTTAGCTGCTCAGCTGTGTCCGAATCTATGCAACCCCATGGACTGTAGCCTACCAGGCTGCTCTGTCCATGGGGATTCTCCAGGCAGGAGTACTGGTGTGGGTTGCCAAGCCCTCCTGCAGGGGATCTTCCCAACCCAAGGACTGAACCCATGTCTCCCCCATTGCAGATGAATTCTTTACTGTCTGAGCCACCAGGGAAGCCCACCATCTCACCAGATTCCATATTTATGTGTTAATATAAATAGTTGTCTTTCTTTTTCTGACTTCACTTTGTATAATAGACTCTAGGTTTATCCACCTCAGTAGTACTGACTCAAAGGCATTCCATTTCATGGCAAAATAATATTCCATTTTTTTTCATACTGTTCATGGGGTTCTCAAGGCAAGAATACTGAAATGGTTTGCCGTTCCCTTCTCCAGTGGACCACATTTTTTCAGAACTCTCCACCATAACCTGTCTGTCTTGGGTGGCCCTACATGGCATGGCTCATAGTTTTATTGAGTTAGACAAAGCTGTGGCCCATTTCAAATCCTAAAAGATGCTGCTGTTAAAGTGCTGCACTCAATATGCCAGCAAATTTGGAAAACTCAATAGTGGCCACAGGACTGGAAAAGGTCAGTTTTCATTCCAATCCCAAAGAAAGGCAATGCCAAAGAATGTTCAAACTGTTGCATAATTGCACTCAGCTCACACGCCAGCAAAGTAATGCTCAAAATTCTGCAAGCCAGACTTCAACAGTATGTGAACCATGAACTTCCAGATGTTCGAACTGGATTTAGAAAAGGCAGAGGAACCAGAGATCAAATTGCCAACATCCGTTAGATCATTGAGAAAGCAAGAGAGTTCCAGAACATCTGTTGCTGCTGCTGCTAAGTCGCTTCAGTCATGTCCGATTCTTTACGACCCCATAGACAACAGCCCACGAGGCTCCGCTATCCCTGGGATTCTCCAGGCAAGAACACTGGAGCGGGTAAAGTGAAAAGTGAAAGGGAAGTCGCTCAGTCATGTCTGACTCTTCGAGACCCCATGGGCTGCAGCCTACCAGGCTCCTCCGTCCATGGGATTTTCCAGGCAAGAGTACTGGAGTGGGGTGCCATTGCCTTCTCCGAGAAAAACATCTACTTCTGCTTTATTGACTACACCAAAACCTTTGATTGTGTGGATCACAACACTGTGGAAAATTCTTCAAGAGATGGGAATACCAGATCACCTTACCTGCCTCCTGAGAAATCTGTGTGCAGGTCAACAGTTAGCAATAGTTAGAACTGGACATGGAACAACAGACTGGTTTCAAATTGGGAAAGGAATATGTCAAGGCTATATATTGTCACCCTGCTTATTTAACTTATATGCATAGTTCAGTTCAGTTCAGTCGCTCAGTCGTGTCCGACTCTTTGCGACCCCATGAATCACAGCACGCCAGGCCTCCCTGTTCATCACCATCTTCTGGAGTTCACTCAGACTCACATTCATCGAGTCCATGATGCCATCCAGCCATCTCATCCTCTGTTGTCCCCTTCTCCTCCTGCCCCCAATCCCTCCCAGCATCAGAGTCTTTTCCAATGAGTCAACTCTTTGCATGAGGTGGCCAGAGTACTGGAGTTTCAGCTTTAGCATCATTCCTTCCAAAGAAATCCCAGGGATTATCTCCTTCAGAATGGACTGGTTGGATCTCCTTGCAGTCCAAAGGACTCTCAAGAGTCTTCTCCAACACCACAGTTCAAAAGCATCAATTCTTTGGCGCTCAGCCTTCTTCACAGTCCAACTCTCACATCCATACGTGACTGCAGGAAAAACCATAGCCTTGACTAGGCGGACCTTAGTCGGCAAAGTAATGTCTCTGCTTTTGAATATACTATCTAGGTTGGTCATAACTTTTCTCCCAAGGAGTAGCGTCTTTTAATTTAATGGCTGCAGTACATCATGAGAAATGCTGGGCTGGATGAAGCACAAGCTGGAATCAAGATTGCTGGGAGAAATATCAACAACTTCAGACACACAGATGACACCAGCCTTGTGGCAGAAAGCAAAGAAGCACTAAAGAGCCTCTTGATGAAGATGAAAGAGGAGAGTGAAAAAGTTGGCTTAAAGCTCAACATTAAGAAAACTAAGATCATGGCATCAGGTGCCATCACTTCATGGCAAATAGCTAGGGAAACAATGGAAACAGTGACAGACTTTATTTTTTTGGGCTCCACAATCACTGCAGATGGTGACTGCAGCCTTGAAATTAAAAGACTCTTGCTTCTTGGAAGGAAAGTTATAACCAACCTAGACAGCATATTAAAAAGCAGAAACATTACTTTGCCAACAAAGGTCTGTCTAGTCAAAGCTGTGGTTTTTCCAATGGTTATGTATGGACGTGGGAGTTGGGCTGTGGAGAAAGCTGAGCGCCGAAGAATTGATACTTTTAAACTGTGATGTTGAAGAAGACTCTTGAGGGTCCCTTGGACTGCAAGGAGATCCAACCAGTCCATCCTAAAGGTAATCAGTCCTGAATATTCATTGGAAGGACTAATGCTGAAGCTGAAACTCCAGTACTTTGACCACCTGATGCAAAGAACTGACTCCTTGGAAAAGACCCTGATGCTGGGCAAGACTAAGGCAGGAGGAGAAGGGGACGACAGAGGATGAAATGGTTCAATGGCATCACCTTTTCGATGGACATGAGTTTGATTAAGCTCCAGAAGTTGGTGATGGACAGGGAAGCCTGGTGTTTATGGGGTCACAAAGCACCAGACACAACTGAGCAACTGAACTGAACTGACTATTCTATTGTATATGTGGTACACAGCTTTATCCATTTCTCTGTTGATGGACATCCGCGTTGCTGCCATGTCCTAGCTAATGTTGCTATAAACATTGAGGTACATGTGTGTTTTTCAGTCATGGTTTTCTTAGGGCATATGCCCATTAGTGGGATTGTTGGGTCATTTGTTAGTTTTATTTCTACTTTTATAAGGAATCTCCATACTGTTCTCCATAGAGGCTGTATCAATTTTCATTCCCACCAACAGAGGAGCACAGTATAGTAACAATAGTTTGTAGCGCTGTTTCCAGTTGAAAAAGTGCTGTTCTGTGTCAGTGGAACACCAACAAAGAAACCCAGGTATCGCCCCAATTTTACTTACCCATATGACCTTAGGCGGGTCACTGAGTTGTATTTCCTCATGTATAAAGTGGGAATAATAGACCAATCCTTCCTAGATGGTAAGGGATTTGAGATGATAATTTTGTAAATTATCTTAAAAGATTAAAGGGTTATGCTGATCAAGGAACTTAAATACCTTTACTGATGGCTTATCTTTTGATAGAAGTTGTACTAGACTTGGGAATATAGTGGTGGATTGGAAAATGGATAGAGGTTTCCCCTTAATCTTACATTATGGGATTACTATTTCTGTTTCTTGGAGTAATGTTATAGATAGAATTTCTTGAGTTTAGAGTAGCTGGGTAAGATATAATAAGATTGAGGAGGGGTTAGGAAAGGGAACTGGTGTAATATGATTTTCTACATCCAAATAACGATAGAGGAAATCATAACCTGAATGTATTTATCTGAACTGGGGATGTTAGCTGTGTCTAATGGAGGGACTTTTAATCTTAGGATCCCTAGGTGAGCTTCGAAGAGCCCAGGAACAACCTGAAATTAGATGCAAAACTTGGGTCTGTGATTTGCCGCAGAGGTTGAGAACTACCGAATCAATGGATACTGTCTTGTTCCTGGGACAGCATGATAACGAAGATACTCTTATGTAAAAATGGTGCTACTGGCTTGCACAATCTCATCTGTAAATTGTGGATGTCATATTAAATAGTCTCTGGGAAGTCTTTTTTGGCTCTAACATTTTATTATAACTTCAATTTCTCAGATAAATGAAAGCATTTAATCCACTTATCCAGTCATTGCCATAACCTCTCTTCAACCTGATAATGTTGAAATAAGTTGGAAATGGCTTTCAATGAAAAAGCACATTTATTTGATTATTTCTGCTAATCTGTAAGTGACAGTATCGCCTGAAGAGAGAGAATTTTTATAGGGACATCTGGGAAGCTTTAAAATATCTGCATAGATTGACTGGTTTGGGCTTCTGCATGGGAAGTGTTCTGATCAGCCATTTTCAAGAACTTGGGAATGGGCCTATTGTCCTTATAGTTTGATTGGTTGTTGAATTAGCACAACAGGGATGATGATTGGTTAACATGCGTGTTGGCCCATGAGCATGTGTTATGGGCTTTGTTAAAGCAGCTGTCCAAAACTGGGAAAGGAGTACCACAGAGCTGTATATTGTCACCCTGTTCATTTAAGTTAAATGCAGAGTACATCATGTGAAGTGCTGGGCTGGATGAATCACAAGCTGGAATCAAGATTGCCAGGAGAAAAGTCCAGAACTTCACATATGCAGATGATACCACTCTAATGGCATAAACTGAAGAGAAACTAAAGAGCCTCTTGATGACAGTGAAAGACGAGATCGAAAAAGCTAGCTTAAAACTCAACATTCAACAAACTGAAGTTATGGCATCTGGTCCCATCACTTAACAGATGGGGAAAAAGTGGAAACAGTAATGGATTTTATTTTCTTGGGCTCTAAAATCACTGCAGATAGTGACTGAAGCCATGAAATTAAAAGATGCTTACTCCTTTGAAGAAAGGCTATGACAAACCTGAAAGTGAAAGGGTTAGTCACTCAGTCGTATCCACTTCTTTGTGACCCTATGGACTGTAGCCTGCTGGCCTTCTCTGTCCGTGGGATTCTCCAGGCAAGAGTACTGGAGTGGGTTGCCATTTCCTTCTCCAGGGGATCTTCCTGACCCAGGGATTGATCCAGGGTTTCCCACATTGCTGGCAGATTCTTTACCATCTGAGCCACAAGAAAAGCCCCATGACAAACCAAGACAGCATATTAAAAAGCAGAGACATCACTCTGCTGACAAAGATCTGTACAGTCAAAACTACGGTTTTTCCAGTAATCATGTTCAGATGTGAGAGCTGGACTGTAAAGAAGGGTGAGAACCAAAGATTTGAATTGTGGTCCTGGAGAAGACTCTTGAGAGTCCCTTGGACTGCAAGGAGATCAAACCAGTCAATCCCAAAGGAAATCAACCCTGAATATTCATTGGAAGGACTGAAGCTGAAGCTCCAGTACTTTGGCCACATGATGTGGAGAGGTGACTCCTTGGAAAAGACCCTGAGTCTGAGAAAGATTGAAGGCAAAAGGAAAAGAGGGCGGCCTAGGATAAGATGATTAGATAGCACCACCGCCTCAATGAACGTGACTTTGAGCAAACTTTGGGAGATCCTGAAGGACAGAGAAGCCTGCTGTGTTGCAGTCCATGGGGTTGCAAAGAGTCAGACTTGACTTATTGACGGAACAGTAACAACAGCAAAGCAGCTGGACTTGTAGAAAAAGTTAATTGACTATAAAGTTGCTTTTTCACATTTCCAGGGTGATGGTGTGCTGTTTTGTGGAGGTGTGATGAAGCAGATGATAGGTGAACAGAGGCTGTTTGTGGTCAGCATTGCTTTCTTCCTTGATGGAAAAGCTTGAATTTTGCCTGTGTGTGCCCCTTTCTCTGTGTTACCTATACCTGGCTACAGGAGTTTAATCTGGATTGTTCTCAGACTGGTATTGGGATCCTCTTCCCCTTCCTGTGATAGGCATGGGCTTGTGAAGCTGTTTGGACCAATGAACCCAAGGGGCCATGTGCCAAGAGACATCAGGGAAAGATTTCTTTACTCTCAAGAAGAGATACAAGTAAGAGATGGTTCTGCTGTTTCCACTAATTTCTAATGAGTCTACATGAGAACTCTTGTAAATCCAGTCATCTTATCTCTCTGGAGTCCAACAGTCGGGGGACAAGCCCACCCACTGGAGGTGGCAAGGGGAAATAGGGAAAGAACCTTGAAACTTGACTCCCCAGAACTGATCTCAGAACCTCTTTAAACCTATCTCTTCCAAATGATCCTTGTTGGCTTTGTCTTCAAATTAGAATTCTGCCCCCCCTTTTTTTTCTTTTAAAACCTTAATTCACTTCTATTATTACATTCAAATACTCAATGCATATTTTGAATTAACAAGATAAAACCTCTAATGGAAGAAAAGCTATGACCAACCTAGACAGCATATTATAAAACAGAGATATTACTTTCCAGCAAAGGTCTGTCTGGTCAAAGCTGTGGTTTTTCCAGTAGTCATGGGATGTGGGAGTTGCACTATAAAGAAAACTGAGCACCAAAGAATTGATGCTTTTGAATTGTGGTGTTGGAGAAGACTCTTGAGAGTTCCTTGGACTGCAAATATATCCAACCAGTCAATCCTAAAGGAAATCAGTCCTGAATAGTCATTGGAAGGATTGACGCTAAAGCTGAAACTCCAATACTTGGCCACCTGATGCAAAGAACTGGCTCCTTGGAAAAGACCCTGATGCTGGGCAAGATTGAGGGCAGGAGGAGAAGAGGATGACAGGTTGGATGGCATCACTGACTAGATGGACGTGAGTTTGAGTGAGCTCCGGGAGTTGGTGATGGACTGGGAAGCCTGGTGTGCTACAGTCCATGGGGTCGCAAAGAATCAGGCATGACTGAGTGGCTGGACTGAACTAAATATTCCTCCCTGTCTTCTTTCCTGTTCTATTTCCCTTTGGCACATTTATCACCATTTACCAGATTACATGTAATAAATCAGGGATTTTAATTCATTGTAGAATCCCCACAAATGGAACCATGGCTGGCATATAGGATAGAGTTCTCATTGGGTATTTGTTGAATGAATATTTTATCAACTAGTTGATTGATCACTGCTACCATGCATTCTTTCCTTTTAGTTTTAGTTAGTGTATTGCCAAGTACATGGTTAGTTTAGTAGATTTTAAAATACTTTTTATTTATTCACTATTTGTGCCAAGTCTTATTGCAGCACATGAAATCTTGGATCTTCTAGTTGCAGCATGTGGGATCTAAGTCCCTGACCAGGGATCAAACTTGGGCCCCTGCTTTGGGAGTGTGGAGTCTTAGCCATTGGACCACCAGAGAAGTCTCTAGTAGGTCTTTCAGTAATGGTTTAGATACAGGAATTTTCTCACTTTGTCTGAAAATGTCTTTAGGCCTTATTTCTGAAGGGTAAGTATAGTTCATCTGGGTATAGAATTCCGGTTACTTTTCTCTGAACACTTTGAAGATGTTCTGTTATAGACTGAGTTGTGTTTCCAGCCACCCACATTGATACATTGAATTCCTTACCACTAATGTAACTATGTTAGGAGATAGGGCCTTTAGGGAGGAATTTAAGGTTAAATGAGGTTATAAGGGTGAGGCCCTAATCAAATAGGATTGGTTGTCCTAGTAAGAAAAAGAGACACCAGAAATCTCTCTCTGAGTGTGTCTAGAAGACAAGCCACGTGTGGACACAGTGAGAAGGCAGCTATCTAGAAGCTGGGTAGCGTTCTCACCAGAAACCAAACTCAGCACCTTGATCATGGACCCCAGCCTCCTGATCTGTGAGAAAACAAAAATCTGCTGCTTAAGCCACCTCAGATTGTAGTATTTTGTTATGGCTGCCCAAGCAGACTGCTAAAGATTTTACTGTCTTGTGGAATTTACTGTTACTGATGAGAAGTTGGCTCTAAGTCTTTCATTCCTTTGGGGATAATATTTTCTCTCTTCTTGGCTTATAAAGATTTTTTTCCCTTATTTTCAGGTTTTTCATTGTAATACTGTATATCAGTCCATGCATCTGTTTAATTTAAAATTCTTAGGACCCAGTGATCTTATTCAGTCTAAGAATTCATGTATTTAATTTTTTTTTTACACTTTTGGAAAATCCTTGGCAGTTCTTTTTGATCATTGCCTTTTCTACTTTCTCTGTTTTCTTCTGGAACTCCTGTTAAGAGTATATCAAGGATTTTATTATTTCTTCTTTGGCATATCTTTTTTACAATTAGGCCATCTTTTTTTTTAATTGAAGTGTAGTTGATTTACAGTGTTTCAGGTGTACAGTAAAGTGATTCAGTTACACATATGCATATATTATTTTCCAGATTATTTTCCTTTATTCAGTTCAGTTCAGTCGCTCAGTCGTGTCCGACTCTTTGTGACCCCATGAGTTGCAGCATGCCAGGCCTCCCTGTCTATCACCAACTCCCGGAGTTCACTCATACTCACGTCCATCGAGTCGGTGATGCCATCCAGCCATCTCATCCTCTGTTGTCCCCTTTTCCTCCTGCCCTCAATCCCTCCCAGCATCAGAGTCTTTTCCAATGAGTCAACTGTTTGCATGAGGTGGCCAAAGTACTGGAGTTTCAGCTTTAGCATCAATCCTTCCAAAGAACACCCAGGACTGATCTCATTTAGAATGGACTAGTTAGATCTCCTTGCAGTCCAAGGGACACTCAAGAGTCTTCTCCAACTCCACAGTTCAAAAGCATCAGTTCTTTGGCACTCAGCTTTACTCAATTATTATAAAATATTGGGTATAGTTTCCTCTGCCATACAGTAGGCCCTTGTTCTATTTTATATATAGTCGTATGTACCTGTTAATATCAAATTCCTAATTTATCCCTTCCCCCCTTTCCCTTTGGTAACCATAACTTTGTTTTCTGTGTGAGTGTTTCTGTTGTATAAGTAATTCATTTTTATCATTTTTTTAGATTCCACATATAAATGATATCATATGATACCTATTTTTCTTTGTCTGACTTTCTTCAGTTAGTATGATAGCTCTAGGTTCATCTTGTTGCTGCAAATCCAAGTATACCATGTTTTTATTTCTCTCTAAATTCTGGATTTTTTTTTTCAGATTTACCCTATGTCTTAATCAATTTTCTTTATAATTGTATCTAATATTCTGTTTAGTCTATTCATCACATTTAAAGTTTTAGTAAGTGTACTTTTTATATTCTGTTTTTCCCCAAACTTCCCCCATAATGTCATCTTACCTCATAATAGTTTCTCTAACTTTAAAAATCTTGTTTTATGATCTTTTGGATTTTTCTATAACTTCTATTCTCCTTTTTGTGATTGGTTGGTTCTCCCTCATAGTCATTTGTTTCCTTGTGTGTTACAGAATTTATTTTTAACTGGAAGCTTATATTTGTCGAGTTGTCTCTTGGGTTGTGGAGTATGGAAGGATTGCTATTTTTGAAAAACAGAGCTCTCTTAAGTCTAACACCAGTTTTATATTATTTTTCAGCTTGGATTTAAAATACCATTACTCTACAGACAGTACTAGTGCAGGCTTGGAGTTTTAGTTTCTTGCAAGAGGGCTCTTTTTTTTTTGGCTCAATCCCGGAGAAACAACATGCCTCCTTATTTTATGGGCTGGTAGATAGTTTCTTTTGTCCCCTTTTTATATATTGGACAGTACTTAGATGTCTAGCTTTATTTATAACTCTTAGTTTCCCATCTTGTGTCAGCTGAAAGCAACATGTCCTGTCCCTTTGAGGGCCTCAGAAATTGGGCATCCCGATTTCTTGATAAATATTGCAATGTGGATTTATTTTAGCTTGGTCTGCTGTGGTGCTGGAAGTGAACTAAAGTCTGAAATCACTGACTAAAGTTGTTGATGATATGTTAATTGCCAAGTTCAATGAAACTATTTCAGTCTACTCATCCTGGAAATCTGGCTGCTACATTTTGGAGTACTGATCAGTTACTCATGTTTTAAAACTTTCCACTGCCTTGGCATCGATGATTTCTCAGTGTCCTGATCGTTGAGGAACTCTGCCCATCCTGTTTCTGTCCTCTTTACAGACTTTCTTCCTCCACTCCTTCTTTAAAGTTGGTGTTCCTGAGTGTTCAGCTCGCTATGTGCTCACCTGTGCATGCTGTAATTTCATGTGCTCTAGGGTTTCTTGTGTGTGCTGACGAATTTATTTCTACCTTTAGCCCAGACTCCTTGCTGCCATTCTCAGGCTTTCAGTTCTCCCACTGACATACTTCCTGAAGTCCCTACAGGCACTTCATCTTTAATGCCTCCTGTGTTGACCTCAGGGTCAACCTCAGGGCACCTGTGTCCCCTGCCATCTACCCCACCCTTCTCTTCCTCTTGTACATTTTTCACTTGCTGTCAGCCATCTGTCAGTTCTCAACAACTTCCCTTTCTCCTTCCCTACTCTCTTACCGTGCACCACTTCCTCAGTCCTGATTTTACCACCTAGACGTTGATTTTTTTCCTCTTCTCCAACCTGCTCCAAGTGGTCTGGTTTAAACGGGTCTATGGTGATATCTCCCAGCCTCTTTATCTCCAATTTCATTTCTCACACAGTTCCTTGGTGACAAACTTGCCCCTGCCATTCCTTTGCTCACCACCCACAGTGACAGCTCTCCCTCTCTGGCATGAAGTCTCATCCATTTCACATGGTTTGCAAAGACCTTCATGATCTTCTCTCTGCCTGCCCTCATCTGTCCTTGCTCAGATTTTACTCTTGTAGTTACTCATCTACTAGCACCCACATCTCTACACCAGATGTTTTTTTGCTCATGAGAATTCCTCTGCTGGGAGCTGCCTTCCTCTTCATTTCACTGACCAACTTCCATCCTTTAAGGCATATTTTATGTCCTCTAAGAAATCTCCTCTAATCATCTCCTTTTCCCCTACCCCCAACACTGGCTTACGTGTTGCTCTCCAGTGCTCCTACTATTCTCTGCTATGTGTCTATCATAGTTCTGTTTTTGTGTCTCTTTTGCACACAGTGCTGTGAGCACCTAAAGGAAGAGAATCATGCTTTACTCAATGTTGTATCTTGAGCACAGAGCTGGGCACACAGTGGTTGTTTGTTAATGTTTAGATAGGTGAAGTGATGTGAAGTGAAAGTTGCTCAGTCATGGCCAACTCTTTGCAACCCCATGGACTATATAGTCCTTGGAATTCTCCAGGCCAGAATACTGGAGTGGGTAGCCTATCCCTTCCCCAGGGGATCTTCCTGACCCAGGAATCGAACCAGGGTCTCCTCGGTTGCAGGCNGTGAAGTGATGTGAAGTGAAAGTTGCTCAGTCATGGCCAACTCTTTGCAACCCCATGGACTATATAGTCCTTGGAATTCTCCAGGCCAGAATACTGGAGTGGGTAGCCTATCCCTTCCCCAGGGGATCTTCCTGACCCAGGAATCGAACCAGGGTCTCCTCGGTTGCAGGCAGATTGTTTACCAACTGAGTATCAGGGAATGAAAAAAGGCAGGCATTACGTTGAGAGAAAGGGAGCTTGGTGTTTGCTAGAGGGGTTTATCACCTGGAGAAGGAAATGGCTACCCACTTCACTATTCTGGCCGGGGAAATCCCATGGACAGAGAGGCCTGGTGGGCTACAGTCCATGGGGTCCCAAGAGTTGGACACGGCTTGGTAACTAAGCCACCACTAGAGGGGTCTAAGGGCTTCCTGGGTGACACTAGTGATGAAGAATCTGCCTGCCGATGCAGGAGATGAAAGAGACACAGTTTTGATCCCTGGGTTGGGAAGATCCCACGGACAGAGGAGCCTGGTGGGCTACAGTCCATGGGGTTGCAAAGAGTCAGACATGACTGAGTACGGAGGGGTCTGGAATGGTCTCTTGGAGAAGGCAGCCTATGGTCCGGGATGTGAAGGGTTCAGCATGAGGTTGGTGAAAGGTGAGTGCAACAAGAGAAAAACTAAACTGTCAACATTTTTGTCTCCTTTTGGGTGCTTTACCAGTCTCTGACTGAAGGCAGCAGCAGGCGACTAATGGCCAACAGTGTTCTGACAGTGCCCGCTGACAAGCGATAATGAGATTAGTGCATTTTGATTCCGTTATTAACAAGTAGCCAAAGAATCATTTGGACATGTCAGGAGCTAATGATAGGAATTAAGGGTCCCTATGACTCTAGGGCAGCAGTTCAGGTACCTGACGCTTTGAAGAGTAATTGCAGAAAATTTTTTTTCTAAATATTTTAAAATAAATGTTTTGGTGATGTATAATGTACATGAAAAAACGTGAACAAATCCTAAGTATTCGGATTAATTATCACAGTGAACACGTCAGTGTAATCAGTGCTCAGACCGGAATGCAGAATACTGTTGGCATCCTGAACCAGAAGCTCCCCAAGGGTCTGCCCCAGGCACCACTTGTACCCCTTCTTCCACCGGGGGTGCCTGATTGCTGTCTTGTCCTCTAACAGCAGAGCTTAGTTTTGCCTGTTTTGAACCTTTATGTAAATAGAATCCTGTAGCATTGTCTTCTTCCAATTTTGGCTTCGTAAGTCCCCCTTTGTTTCTGTGAGATTCATGCACATTGATGTAGCAGTGGTTCATGCACTCTCATTGCATGAACCACTTGTATATAGCATTCCGTTGCATAGATAGGCCAGGTTTTTTAAAGCTGTTCTACTGTTGATGGATATCTGGGTTGTTTTCCAATAGTTTCTGGTTAGTACGAATTGTGCTGCTCTGAACAGTCTTATCCATCTTTTGGTGAATGTACATACCTATTTCTTTTGGATACATACCAAGGGGTAGAAATTCTGGGTCACAGAATTATGTGTTGTTCAGTATTAGTGTAAACTGCTCAACAGTTTTTCATAGTTTCGTTGTGCCAACTTACATTTCTGGCAACAGTGTCTGAAAGTTCCAGTGCGTCACATATTTGTTAATAATATTTTTCACCTCTAATAAAACCTTGTTCACTTGTTCACTTGGTGGCATGCATATAGGGTAAACAGAATTTTACATTCAGACGTAGCTATTGGTAGTGGTTTGCAAACCGTGTTCAACATATGATATCCAGGCTTGTGGGTTCTTTTTCTATTTAAGGGAACCCATTGAGCGTTTTAGAGGCCCCTTAAGACAAAATAATATACTGAGATAATGCATTATCTTTTAATTGAAGTATTTAAACCCACACATTTAACAGCGTTTTGCTAACCTCTCTGTTACATACATGCATATGTTTACCAAAACTGTATTTAAAATGCTGTGTGCTATAAAATGAATGGATGAAGAGGCATTTCTTTGCTGTCTCTAAAGGTTTGCCATAGTCCTCTGCCTGCGGTTCTGTGAGGGTGGCTGTGACGAAGGCAGTTGGTGACTTAGGTGGTCAGGTCTTAGGTGGCGTGAGGTAGGAAGGAATCTATAGAGTCATTAAGCTTGAATAACAGAATTGGGCTCCAAAGATGATGTGACAGGCTGGGAAGATAGATGGTCCCAACCTACCATAATAGGTTGCTGGCTCCCGTCTGTCCCTGGTCCCAAGGTTGGGAGCAAATTTGTTCCTTTAGTTCCTCTCCTTCACTGGGGCAAGGGGCTGAGCCAGTATCCTTACCGGAGGCAGAGCATGCTGGCTGTCTCTCGTGCAGTCTCAAATTTTGTCTCAAGGCCTCTTTTTGTGTAACTGAATGGATAAAGGGCAATAGTGGAGGAGTCTTCTGTTTTCTTAGTGAAATGTTTTTCCTTTGATCTTCTTTAACTTACTGATAACCTCAAGGGAGCACCAGGTTACTGACCCAGTCACTTGCTGTGAATCCAGCCAGATCTGAGAGATGGAAGTTAGAATGGTTTCGAGAATGAGTTGTGGGGTATTGGAGGAGTGCAGAGAGAGAGAGAGTTTGTCTCGAGGGAGACCAGAGTGCTGGAGGAGGGAAGAGAAAGGTGAGGGAGACATCACAGGGAGGGCCTGGGGAGGAGGCAGGAAGAGAGAGGATCTGGGAAGTGTGTGGCCGGTGATGTGTAGAAAAGGAAGGCACGGCCAGAGAAAGAAAATGGACTAACTTGAGCTGAGGTCTTCTTGTCAAGAGAATCCTGAGTTGTGTGTGCTAAGTAACCTGTTGGTCAACTCAAGGCCAAAATGCGCTTGACCAGTCCTGTGAGTTCCTCCCCGTTCAGGGTCTTCATTTTCCTATTTACCTACAGCTCTAGCCAAGACGTGTTTTTTGACTTTTAAAATACTCTTAACACTCAGTGAGTAGAAGCTTATTTTTTTATCAGTTTCATTTCCTAAGGAGATGATTCCCCATATGATAGGAAAATTATGAATAGTTTCCTTCCTTTCTATTCCTTACCTTTCCAAGTTCCCACTGTAACCCCCAAGGGTAACTACTTTTGGTTTCTTTTAAATTTTTTTTCAGAGTTTTAAAAATTTTGTTCATACAAGCAAAAAGAAATACACATTATTTGTTTTTCACTTATACAAAAGATAGCGTGCTATTCATATCATTTTGTCCCGCCCCCTTTTTTTTCACTCAACAGTAAAATCTTTCCATATCAGTACAGAGAGCTTTCTCCTGAACTTTTTATAGATGTGTAGTGTTCCACTGGATGAATTAATAATAATTTGTTTATTCAGTCTGCTACTGATAGTGTTCTTGTTAGCTTCCTTTCAGTATTACAGACTACAATCAGTGACCTTAGACTGTCATTTTTGAAAGTTTGCTAGGCTATATATAGAATAAATACCCAGAAATAGACTTGCTAGGTTACAGGCCATATGTGTTTGTAGTTTTGATAGACATTGCCAAATTGCATTACTTAGGAGTTAATTTAAATCCTCGCCAGCAGTGTTAGGTGTATGCCTGGTTTCCCACAGCCTCACCAACAGAGAGTGTTATTAAGCTTTTGGATTCTTGGTAATCTGGTAGGTTGGAAAAAGATTTCTCAGGGTTTTGATTTGTGTTTCTTTTATTATGAATGAGGTTAAACATCCTATTATATATTTGCGACATTTTTATTTCCTTTTCTGTGAACTGTGAGTTTGTATCCTTTGTCCATTTTACTACTGGATTTTTGTCTTTTTAATGATTATTTTTGTGGCTCTGTGTGTGTTTTTGTGTAATTGTGTATATCCATGTCCATGTATGTAATTAAGTCTTTTTTCTTTGGTAGAGATATAGTCTCCCCTGCAACCCCCCCACATTTTTCAGTTGCCTTCTGATTTGCTGTTGGGGGCTTTTTATTTGCTTTATTTTCTGTTTTGTCACACAGAATTGTTGCTTTATATCATCTTTTATTTTATGGCTTTTTTAATTTTTAGTTATACTAGAAAGGACTTCTCCACTCCTTGGTTTTCTTCTAATACTTTCATGGTTTCCTTTTTAAAAATATGTTTTTTAAAAAATTTGGAATACATCTTGTTATATGACATGATTTGACACAACGGAGAATAAGGCAGGGGATGAGGAGAAATGAACAGAAAGAAATAATGATGACGAATGTGGAAGAGGAGTAAGGAGAGAATTAAAATGCCAGCAGAAGAGAGGTGAGAACTGTTGACAGTTGGAAGCTGTTAACTATTACAATCTGTGTCATTTAATAGTGACTTACATATTTTTAAGACTTGAGCTGTACTTGATCCTTATGATAAAATGGGTGGGCAATCATTTCTTCTTATAGTATTTTCTTTCTTAAAAAAATTTTTTATCCAAGTATGGCTCAATATGTTAAGCTTTGATAAAGTTGGGTGGGTACATGAGTGTTAGAGATAATGCTGTTTTCATTTCTTATTTCTTTGTGCCAATAACTACATATTTAAAATAACATTTAAAAAGAAATGGGATAAGCCTTTTTATCCTCATATACTGGAGACCAGATGTACCCTGATGATTGATAGGCCCCAATTAAATCTGGTCTTGGGTCCAGGTTTTTTTAAACTCCTTATTGAGCTTCTTTTTATTTAGATCATGGGCAGTGCCCTTTATCTTTGTACTTTAAACAAAGAATACCAAATTTCTATGGCTCGATTTTATCCTCATATACTGGAGACCAGATGTACCCTGATGATTGATAGGCCCCAATTAAATCTGGTCTTGGGTCCAGGTTTTTTTAAACTCCTTATTGAGCTTCTTTTTATTTAGATCATGGGCAGTGCCCTTTATCTTTGTACTTTAAACAAAGAATACCAAATTTCTATGGCTCGGGAAATGGCAGCCCACTCCAGTATTCTTGCCTGGAGAATCCCAGGGATGGGGGAACCTGGTGGGCTGCTGTCTATGGGGTCACACAGAGTTGGACACGACTGAAGTGACTTAGCAGCAGCAGCAGCAGCATGCTCAATTCATGAGCAGTAACTTATTTCTGTATATTCTTAAGGATGTGAGAATAAAGATTTCTTCTTTTTTTGGTTTGTTTTTATTTTCAGATTCTCCACAATCCTTTCCACAATCCGGACCCATAATCTGTGCTCAGAAACCGCTATTTGAGTCTGAGAGGTCTCTGATTTATGTCCATGGGGGTGTTTTCTATACTTCCATAGAGTAATTTTTAAGTAATTTATCAAATACTTGTTGAGCATCCACATGCTGGGCACTGTATTCCAGGTGCTGGGGCTAATGTTTTGAATAAAATGAAATCCTTTATGGAGTTTACCTTATGGAGGGGACAGGTAATAAACATATTAATAAATTCTTAAGTGATCTTCTCAGGTAGAAGGAGTGATCCAAAGAAGTCAAATGAAAAACAGGGAGGATGGTGGGGTTGAGGAGGGGGGCAGGGGGCTAGTTGAGGTTGTGTGGTCAGGAAAGGCATTTTTCTGAGGAATTGCCTACTGAGGGGAAAACTGAACTAAGCCATGGGAGGAAACACTTTTCAGGCAGAGGGAAAGCATGGTTTCTGATTCTTTGGTGGCGAAGAGGACCCAGCTAGGTGTAAGGAACGGCCCTTGTTCAGGTTTAAAGTGTTGAGCGGGAGGGGTGGGAACCGGGGGGTTGCCAGCCCTTCCAGGAGTGAGGGGTGTTGGGGGCACAGTCCTGACCTGCATTCGCCTACCTTCTGTTGTTGAAACCGAATGACGGCTCCTAGAGTTGCCTGTCCACTCTGCATTGGTGCTTTCCTTTCCTTGTTTCATACTCATTCTCATTTTAGAGCAGTGATAGCAGTCAAACCTCGGTTGTAGCCCAAAGTTGTAATAAAGTCTTCACAGTCTCATTTCCTGCTCTGATAGGGACACCAGAGTACAGGCTGCCCTCCTGCATGGTGGACATCTGGGGCCACAAGGCTATCGGCAGCATCGAGACAGGGGAGGGGGCGGCTGAGGGAGAGGGTCTGCCTGCTTTGATATTAATTCATCTTCGGGCATGAAAAGAATAAACACACACACACACACAAAAACACCAGAACAGTGTTGGGTCAGCTTTTCCATAGTCGAGTAGGATGGTTTTCCGGGCAGAGCAGCGCCCTGATACGCAGGCCTCCCAGCCTGTGCCTCTGCACCCTGTTCCTTCGGCTCAGGAAAATGGCTGTCAATCTATTTTAAGTGGGGAAAATTGAGGATGGTTTTTCAGCACTATCTCTGGCTTAGTTATGTCAAGCGATTTCTTTGGAGAGTAATAATAGGTGCTGTCTTCAGAAACAGTTTAGTCACGAATGCCTGGTGCTTAAAGTTTACTTGTTTCCTTCCTGTTCCTTGCTCCAGTCTTATCCCCTGCCTCTAGGATACAGAGATGCCTTCCCGTGAAGACGAGCAGGTTGCCTTTCCTTTCTAGTTTCCCTCCATGATCATCTCCTCTACCTGTCCCCCTCCCCGCTGGAACCC
>SJYX01020600.1:5586-28620 GCA_006410675.1 Oreotragus oreotragus | reverse complement strand
CCCCCCACTCCAGTGTCAGATAATTTATTTCTTAACCAGTTTTTACCAACCAAATGTTAACACATATGCCTGATTGCTAACCTCCTCTGGGCACCAAACCTGTTTTTTCTAGAGTGCAATAAGTGATTATCCAACTCATGCTGCTCCGAAAAAGAGGTTTTGTTTTAATAAGCAGTTTGCAGTTTGGCTCACAATGCTGAGGAAAGCAACATTATCTCCAGCAGTAAACTCTGCAGTCATTGCAAAGCTTGACAAGAAAATGATTGAGTCTGTTTGTTATACCTTTGTGGGGCTGCCACTGCTGCTGCTGATGGAAATGTTGCTGTTTATTCAGCAATGCAATAACACTTGCTGTAATTTATGGATGCACATTCCCCAGATTACTAAAGGTAATATTGTTGACTAAAGGAAAGTATACGAATGGATAGTTTCAGTTGTTGCTGTCCTTATAAAAGTGATTGACTGTTCACTTTGCAAAGGGAAGAATTTGCACAGCCTTCATCCCCCTTAACAATTACAGATTTTCCTTCCTCTGACAGTTACAAATAACATGGCTTGTCCTAAGTGGTAAAATTTTACTGATTCCTTGGAAGTTCAAGCCAGAGGCTGGGTGGGTCCTCTCTCTCGGTTAAACTTCCCAGCCAGCTTTCCCCTCCTGCCCCTGGGGGGCGCCAGACAAGCCACACCTGGATTGATTCCTGGTGGCCTTCAGCTTGCTGCATGGGTGGCGCCTGGTTAAGTAGCTTGTGTCTCGGGCACTTGGCTTTTCTGTGAGGGAGGCTGAGGAGGCCATGGTGATTCATGATGGGTGCTGAGTACATGTCAGGTGGCAGGAGGTTGTCTTTGTGAGTGGTGGTTCTGTGGGAAAAAGTGGGTGAAATTGGTCCTTTTGTCCTAGCAAATGTAGACAGAGATCCATGTAAAGGAGTAGAAACTTAGCTGCTCTTCTCAAAATGGTGTTGTTGAAGGATTGCAAACTTTGCCTCTGGTCACCATGGGCATACCTGTTGATGGACTCATGCATTTAGAGGAGCTGTGAATAAGGGCTAGAGGCGGGGCGGCGGGTGGTAGGGAATGGTCATCTTGAAGCAGAGTGCCCAGCTCTGGGGTACAGGGAAGCTGCTCAGAGACCTAGGGATTTTCTTCCTGAATGATAGTTGGTGCGTTTTCCCAGGTCCTGAAGAAGTGCCACTTTGTGTCTTAAAGCCTATTAGCTTCTGTGCCCCGATGGCTGACAGGTAGGTGACTTTCTGAGTTGCCAGGTTTGGCCCTTGGTGAGATGGAGAACTAAGCAGCTCTTTGAGCAGTCTCTGAGGGAAAGACAAAAACAAAGAGCAAAACTTTGTAGGCACCAAAGACCAACAGGTTTGAAAGCGTCGCTCTCTTTTTTGGGCAAACAAGTGGCTACAACACATACACAAATAGGAATGTAAAATGCACGTAAGACATCATCTGTTTTGCATCTAAAATTTCCTATTTTTCTCTAAGCAAACTCTCAGTGGGCCAGTGTGATACTTAACTGACCAGCTCTGCACGCAATTGTGCTTTGTCAGCCCTGCAGTGCTCCGTTGAATAATTTGTTACTTAATTGGTCATAGTAGGGGGGATCCCAGCATATGTGAGACAGTGTTTGTTAACTCTCAGTGACTGATGTCAGGAAGACAATAGTGAGCAAAATATTATTTATCATTTTGTTAGGCCAAATATGTGCCATTGAGAGGAGAAGGGTTAACATAAGAAAATCTAATCTACTTACTCTGGGTGGATATTGGCTTAAAGATGAACTTGAGCTGACATAACTTTGCTTTTTTTCTAGTTATGCCTCACCTATTCTTATATGTTCACTTTATAATTGATGAGAGATGAAAAATAAGGCTAGTTTAGTTCATGTAAGTTATCATTGTGGTATCAGTTTTATAGACTGCTCATTTTTCTCTTGTCTCATAAAGATTTGATGTGTAATTGTTTTGGTTTATGACATCGGTTATTTTATGACATGAAAACTGCATTTGATTTGGGGTTTTCTTAGTGTGAAACGGACTTCCCTGATGGCTCAGATGGTAAAGCGTCTGTCTACAATGCGGGAGACCTGGATTCGATCCCTGGGTCAGGAAGATCCCCTGGAGAAGGAAATGGCAATCCACTCCGGTACTATTGCCTGGAAAATCCCATGGACAGAGCAAAGAGTTAGACACGACTGAGCGACTTTACTTTCACTTTAGTGTGAAATACAAATCTTTTGAGAATCAAACGTGCTTGTGAAATTCAAACCATGTTTTATTTACTAACGGCCACTAATAGCTCATAATGAAAACAGTTGCTTTTGGTTGTACAAATAATTACAAAATAATGGATTTGCTGATTTTTGTTCTCTTTTGGCATCCCAAGTTCAGTTGACTCCTGTCAGTCTTGACGTTAACCAAATTAGGATAATAAGAATGTTACAAAGTGGATATTAATTTATATAATTTGGATAATCCTAATCTGTTATATTTTAAGGTTCAGCTGATATTGACAGTGAGTTTTAGTGCAAATAATAGTCTTACTCTATTCTCTAATCTCAATCTCAACACTAACCAGCTAATATTGACATGAACTATATTTGGGGGCCATAGTATTCTCTTTCTACTTACATATTTATCTGTGTTTACATATTTATGTGTATATTGTACATGTATCAATTTTCTCTTCATATAATCCACATATTTGAAGTGCTTCTGAGTGATAAATGGTGTTAAGATAGTGTAAATTATGTGCTTCTAAATTAATAAATATTTTTTCCAACCACACTAGATGGTTTTATTAGTCATGAGCTGATGAAGAAGCAAGTTGAAAAGAGTAGATAAAGAAATTTATAAAAGGGCAGAAAATAAATCCAGCCCAGCTACACTGATCTCTTATCTATACATTACAACATTGTCAGATTTGACTGCACTGCTGAAGAGAGGAGAGAGGAGGTGACTTTCTCTGTGACAGGATGCTTTCTTGGTACCCTTGTTGCTTCAGCATTTACCCAATTGGATGCCTCCTTATTTGCCCTTATTCTTGGGCCCATGTCTCCTTCCTCAGAGTTTCCTTGGCCTCCCTATTCCACATGCACTTACAGCAAACCTTCAGAGGAAGGATTACGTTCGTTTTTCCATCTGTGAGTCTGCTGAGAGATTCTACGAGAGCAAATGAAGTACATGAGAATTACTTGAGCTGCTCATTCAACCCCACCTTTCTCCGTATGAGCTGGAATTGAAAGGGCTTGAATCGTAGAGATAAAGGGAAATGTTTTGTCAACTGCTCTTTGCTGTTCAAGTGCCCATATACTAAGTGTCTCTCCCTCTCTCTTAAATACCATATTTTGCTAGATTTTTTTTCTTCAGTGTTAACATAATTATAAAACCACACCTAAAAACCAGGCCTAAATATTCAACTCTAGGTCTTATTTTGTACCAAAGATTGTATGATGAAATAATGTGTTAGGCTGTTGATACCCAAAGTGTTTCGGTAAAGGTTTACCTTGACATAGTTTGAATGCTTTGGTAAGAAGAGTGGTCAAGGGAGGTGGGTTGATGGACCCTGAAGGGCCTTTGTCTTGGAGAAACCTTGAGGTGGCCTTGGACCTCAGCCTCCCAGCCCCTTGTCTGTCAAACCGCCTTGCTCTGGCAGCAAGCGGGACTGGCCCCAGGTGAGCGGGCAGGAGCCTGGGCGGCAGAGCCCCTGCAATCTGGGATATTGTTTAAATACCGAAAAAAAAAAAAAAAAAAGAGAGAGAGAGAGAAAAAAAACCTCACTCATTTACTCCTTCTGAGCACCGGAGAGAAAAACGGTGTGGGAATCCTGGCGTAGCAGGCGGTGCACTTTCATATCAGTATAAAATGAAATTGTGTGGCTGTTTTTTCCTCCCCACCTCTCTCCCGTTCACTCTTTTTAATCTTTAAATAAGACGATTGGTAGCCTGTTGGCAAGAAAATGGGCCCTGGATTTTTATTCAAAGTTATACAAGGATGATAGTTGGAATTTTTGGCAGGAGGCACGCCACTGCTTTTCAGAAAGTGCTGTCAAGGGAAGCTTTTTCTGAATTACCTGCTGGGCCTGGGCGCTTTTATGTTGTTGTTGTGACAGGTAGATTTATAAGGCTTGAAATTTGTACAAATCAGTTGTCATTCAGTGCGAGCTGTCAATGTGTCAAGCTGTCAGCCCGCTGTGAGGGGACGCCTGAGGGGGAGTACAAGGGGGCAACCGTGGAGAAAGGAAATGAGTTCAAACAGACCTGAAATGGAGCTCAGTTCTCCGGGTTTGCTGCCCCCGTAGAGCCGGCATTGATTTTTCTTGATGTTGAGCAACAGCAAACCTTAAATGACACGTTGTTAGCAACCTAAAGTTGCTGTTTATTGTCTTTTAAATGGCAGCAAATCATGCAGAAGAGAATGCGGTGCGTATTTGCGAATCGGGCATGTTTAGTAGCATCCTGTTCATGTCACTTTTCTGGCCTGGCTGGTCTCAACCAAGGGACCTGCTGCTTCACTGATGAGTCCAACTTTCTGGAGCATTTTGCAGACGCAGCGTGAAAGGAAGTTGTGTGCTCGTCTCTCCGTGGGCTGCGGATCGCTAATAAACACGGGATTAGAGGAGCAGTGAATCAGCGCCGCTGTTGAGCCTAAAAACCTGAGCGGCGCCCCTTGCACAGCTCTGGCTTCCTTTTAAGACAGATCTGGCCTGAGCTCCTTTTCAGACAGACGGCCTCAGCAGAGAGGGCTTTCCTGGACAGGGCTGGACCATGTAGTTAGGTTTTCTGGGCAGAATTAACCATGACATCCAACTCAAACAATCTCCCTAGACTTGAAACCGATGAATGAAAAACAAAAAACCAAAATTTTCACCAGTGAAAAGCAGCAGCAGGATGCTATTACTGCCCCCAAACAGAGCGGTATGTTTTCCCATCTGGCCGACAGTCATCTTCGTTCCATGTCCCTTAGTAAATCCATGGTGTGGCTCTCATTGTCCTTGCTGGCCTGTGCCTGGCTCCTGGGACACTTCACATATAGCCCCCCTGTCACTGTCCTGTGTCTCCCTCAGTCTTTCATATGTACCCAGTGCACAGAGAAATGTGAGCATTTTGCAGAGGCTTCACAGGGAGGAATAGGCCTATTTTTGAAAAATAAAATTAAATAGGCACAGAGGGCCCTACTTTTTCAGTGTATGGCATTGAGCAAGGAGGTCTGGCTTCCATCCAGATATTCAAGCCTTTGCCCCTCTGGGCAGCGCGTCCTGGCTTCAATCAGTCGTGTGACTTTGGCCTGTTTCCCTCATCCCCTTGTCCAAAGGTGACACCTGAGAATCAGTCAGCACCGAGAAGTAAAGGAATTAATCAAAGATTTCCATTCAGCCATTACGGCTGGCGTTCACGGCCTCTGAGCCTCTGAGCTAAAAAGTCTGCAGAGAGGCTCCTGGCGCTGCAGAGTTTGTCTTGTAAAAGTGCAGCTGTCCAAAACATGACAGCTACAGCATTAGCAGGGCCATTAAGAGGTGTAGAACATTTCCAGGGAAATGATTTGAAAAATGACAATGCTGGCTCCTGTGTGATATTAATTATACCCTGTACTCGCGGCAAATAAGCTAAAATAGTTGGCAAGAAAGATAAAGTGAAGTGTCCTGTTTCTGACCATCATTCAGATCAAACAGTTGCCAGGTGGGTAGGGCTTGGTGGTCAGCAGGTAATCCTGAAGGTGAGAGGTCTGTGCTTGAATCATCAATCAGGGCTGTTCTGGTGGATGGTCTCAGGGTGAATATGAAATAATAGAGACTGAGGTCGAAGGGGATGTGCATGGCGAAGGTGGGGTGGTGGTGGGGGAGAGGTTGGCAGGTCTGTCCTCCCTTGAAAGTGGATAGATCTGCACTGGAGTGTGCAGTGGAATTTTTGATGGTCATAGAAACTTTCTCTCTCAGCATTGTCCAGAATGGTAGCCACTGCCCATGTGTAGTGCTGGGCACTTAAAATGTGAAGGACTGAATTTAAATTTTATATACTTTAAAATTAACATTTAGATTTAAATAGCTGCACATGGCTGCAACATGGGGCAGATCAAGACTCTGGAGGACGGTTTTTCAGTGGGTGTCTAAGGCTGGAGTAGGATGTAGAAATGAGTCAGGACTACCAGTGCAAGCCCTTGGTAGTGTCAGCTAACACATGGCTTTCTCTAATTACCTTTTACTGTTTTTATCTTTACCTGATCTGTGGAAGTAAGCGAGAAATATTAGCCCATTTTGGGAATGGGCAAACTGAGCCCCGGGAAGGTCAAATCCATCTGCTTAAGGTCACAGAGCAAGCACTCGTGATGTCTGCCAACTTCACGTCCTATTCCTGTTCCTTAAGATGCTGCCTCCTATTTTAGGGTTCTAAAGAGCGACTCTTCTTTCTGGGAAGCCTGGGGTCTGTGCCACCTGTCTGCTTGGCCTTAGGCTCTAGCACCTTCTTTTCACAGCTTTCTTCATTGTTATACCCAATGCCCTGTGTCTGAAGTGTGTGACTGAGTCTGAGTCTTCCTGGTGGATGCTCCTCACTTCCTGTGCCTTGGCTGTACTTTCTAGAAGACAGCCAGCCCCTTGGTCCTGCCCCTAGGGAGCCCCCCCTTAAACCTGTTGGGCCTGCACGTCTGAATTGTGCCTTGGGCCTGTGGATCACATGCATCATCCTTCTGGCCTGCCCACTGATCCTGTAGCTAAATTACCCTATATAAACAAGCCTTTGTTATTCCTGACTGTGAGAGTTGTAGGGCTGGCTCTAGGTGGAGAAGAAAATAGACCTGGGAAGAAAGAGGTCATGAGCAGGTCAAAGTGCTAGAGGAAAAGGCTTCTGGGGCTAAAGTTTGCAGATTTTGGGAGTACGGGTATGTGCGTGTGTGTTTGGGGGGCCCTCCCTTGGGTGTGTGTGGGTGTGAGTGTATGCATTCCGTGTATGCAGCCACTTACTTGTTTTAAGTGGAATCCACTTATGAGATTTACTAAATAAAAAGAAAAAAAGAAAAGAAAGCTTTGGCGAAGGTCAGCCCAGACCTTTAGAAGAGCTGTTGAGCTGTTATCTCCTAATCCTCCAAGTGTCCTGAACAGAAGAAATAACATTCAGTGTTAAACCACCAAGTACAAAGAAAATGTCTTGAAATTATAGTGTTTGGTAAATTAGAGATTGCTTCTATTTCTCCCCTTCCAGAGCTGAGGCAAGGCTGCTTTCCCTCTTTCCTTGTTTACCTTGAAAACGCACTTTACTGCCTGTGGTGTTTCTGTTAACCTCCCTGAACTCTTGCGATTCCATTCATGTGATTTGTTATTGAATGACCTTTTGAGGATTTTACAAAACATGACCTTTTCTTGTCAAACATTCAAGGGTTTGTAAAGTGAAGCTGTCACAGGGACTCTGCGTGTTTGCTAATTATAACTAATATGTTTCCCCACATCCTTGGAAATGCAAATCACTTATTTGTTCCATGAATGGCTGCTCTTTCTTGCCTGTTGGTTTGAGATGCCTCTGAGCTGCTCAAAGGGACATCTCCGGCCTGGGAATTCTGACTTCTCTTCTTAGTGTTAGGGAACAGGAAGGCTGATTGCCTTGTAAGTTAATTTGACCTCTTTGGAACAACGATGGGAAATTCTAGGAGCTAAGCGATTGAAAGCATTCAGGATAATCCAGTTCTTCAGAAAGTGATGGGAATAATGAGCACTGTCAAACTGTTCTGTGTGGTTCTGGTATTTGCTTCCTCCAGGGAAAGAGGTTGGTGTTTTCTTTTTTGTTTGTTTTTAATTTGGTGGTGGAAACAAAGGCACAAATAAGGGAGTTTTTGTGCTCAAGAATATAATTGGAAGCAGAATCAAGGGAAGAAACATTAGGATCTTGCTTTATATTCCTTGCTTTTGGTAATTAAAAATGTAGTACTAATAATGGCTAAACTTAATATTCATTGAATATGTTAGACACTGTGTATGTCAGACACTGTTGAATGGTTTACAGACGTGATCTCATTTAGTCATCTCAACAACCTGTGAGTTAGGTATTATTATTATTATCATTGTGTTTAAGTTGCTACATTGTGTCAGACTCTTTTCGACCCCATGGACTGTAGCCCACCAGGCTCCACTCTTCATGAGATTTTGCCGGCAAGAACACTGGAGTGGGTTTACCATTTCCTCCTCCAGGGGATCTTCTCGACCCAGAACCCATGTCTCCTGCGTCTCTGGCATGGCAGGTGGATTCTTTACCACTGAGCCACTGGGGAAGCCCACCACTTGACTGCAAAAGTAGAAGGTGATCTGCTTTACTTCACAAGCTATGTAATTTCTTTCCTCTTCCAGAATACCATCTTCAGTGATGGATAATCACCCTATTGAACTATTGTCAGTTTACCTACATTCTGGTTTAAGGAATGCACTGCTGGGTCCAACCTATGCTGTGTATTTGCTGCTAATGGAAGAAGAGTTGAGTGGTCTTCTGAGACATTTCTAAAAGTGCATCCAGTGAGTTTCTTATTAGGAGGAAAAAATAATTCCCAAACATTCCAAATGACGCACGGTTGCTGTCGCTAATAATTTGTGGTTACTGGAGGAGGGACTCTGGTCTTGAATGGCTAAGAAATGGCTGCTTCTCTCTAAGCTCTCTTTGTTAAAAGGAAATGAATAAAAACCTAGGAGTAGCATATGGACTGAATAAACGTAAAATTTTCTGAGCTTGGGGGAAATTCCACTGGAATTGTGTGCAAATTGCTGGAGGACACTGTTTTGTTTTGGTTTCCTTCCACTCTAGGTAGGGCTGTGTCACGGAGAGGTTGGCCAGCCCCAAAGGAGCTGCAAGCTGGCTTCTTTGTGCAAGGCCTAATGGGGAGGCTGCTTTATAACATCCAAGCGTTTGGCCCTGCTCTGTTGTTGGCCCACGTAGTCATTTGAAAAACTCCATTTATGTAGGTAGGGGATTACTAGGCTTTTCCAGCTTCCACGCATAAGTCCTAGGAGAGGCTGTCTTTCAGATGACTTTCATCTGTTTTCCTTCCTCATTCAGTTGATGGACATAGATGCACAGAGTAATTTGTATCTTTGGAACAATGGAAATTTTTGAAGTGTTGGCTCATATTATTTGGAAAGGGTCATTACAACTTTATCTATTAAAAAAAAAGTTCAGATTGAGGATAGAGAAATATATTTCACTTCTTTTATGGGTCTGTTCTCAAGAGCCAAGCAATTTGTTGTAAAAGAATATAAGAAATATTGAGAATGAGAAAAGTTATTCATTCTATAAAGCCCTGTCCCTCTTCATACTTCTTTTTCCCACTACAGCCTTTGATCGCTTCATAAATGACCCTCAGTGTGAAAGAACCTGTCCACTTGCTATTTCAAATGTATTGAAGGTGTTTATGATGGATAGTTAGGTTTCAACTGTATAGTAACCCAGTTTTCTACTAAAGAGGATCCTTATATCTTGGTGTTTAATAGCAATGGCTTATATATTTCAGGATTTCACCATTCTGGATATAGTCAGGCTGACCTTACAGCTTTTTAAAAGTCAGTATTTTGTAAAGCAGATTTCAGGTAAAGAAGGAAAATCATGAAAGTTTCATCTTTGGAGCTTCTCTTTTGAATTGAGTCAAGTTTAGTGTCTGTTTCATTATTAGAAATGTACTTTTAAGACTTCTGTCCACTATGGTTAACTGGAAATACCCAGGAGCATCAAGGCACTTTGCCAGTGAAATACTAGCCAGGACTTGCAGATTTATGGTAGAGGTCTGAGTATATTTAAAAAGTCTTCAAAAATATAGTTGAATTAATGAATGGAGGTGATGGATTATTGTAAATTCATAGGAAGCAATGTAGAGGAACTAAAAAGCCTCTTGATGAAAGTGAAAGTGGAGAGTGTAAAAGTTGGCTTAAAGCTCAACATTCAGAAAACGAAGATCATGGCATCCGGTCCCATCACTTCATGGGAAATAGATGGGGAAACAGTGTCAGACTTTATTTTTGGGGGCTCCAAAATCACTGCAGATGGTGACTGCAGCCATGAAATTAAAAGACACTTACTCCTTGGAAGAAAAGTTATGACCAACCTAGATAGCATATTCAAAAGCAGAGATATTACTTTGCCGACTAAGGTCCATCTAGTCAAGGCTATGGTTTTTCCAGTGGTCATGTATGGATGTGAGAGTTGGACTGTGAAGAAAGCTGAGCGTTGAAGAATCAGTGCTTTTGAACTGAGGTGTTAGAGAAGACTCTTGAGAGTGCCTTGGACTGCAAGGAGATCCAACCAGTCCATTCTGAAGGAGATCAGCCCTGGGATTTCTTTGGAAGGAATGATGCTAAAGCTGAAACTCCAGTACTTTGGCCACCTCATGCGAAGGGTTGACTCATTGGAAAAGACTCTGATGCTTGGAGGGATTGGGGGCAGGAGGAGAAGGGGATGACAGAGGATGAGATGGCTGGATGGCATCACTGACTTGATGGACGTGAGTCTGAGTGAACTCTGGGAGATGGTGATGGACAGGGAGGCCTGGCATGCTGCAATTCATGGGGTCACAAAGAGTCGGACATGACTGAGCAACTGAACTGAACTGAATGTATTAGGACAGTGATTCCTAATATTTAAGATAAGATATTTGTGAATCCAATGATAACTGTGGCTATTTGTCCCACAAAGGTATATATTAACAAAATTTTGCATTTGCTCTCAGAGATTCATGGATCGTCCACAACATCATCCTTGGGACCCCAGGGGAAGCCATTTAGATTGAATTCCTCCCAGCCCAGTTAGAGAATCATGCCTGACCAAGGAGGCAATTTAGTCACTTTTTAAAACAAATTTAAGGCAAAATTTGGGTTTTTTGATAAAGTTTTTGTCCCAAGTGCATAAATACTGTGTCACCACTACTGATTTGTTGAGGATGGCCAAGGATCTTGATTCGTATCTGCAGAGGTATTAGAAATCAAGCCATGAATTGTTGGATGTCTACGCAAGGTAATGTGACAGGAGGAAAACAGTGAATTTGATCCTAGGAGACTTGGATTCTAGTCTTTTCCCCCATAAGAGTAATGATGAGGAAATGACTTTTCTGATCCTCAATTTCATATCCATAAAAATAAGCAGTTGGATTGTAACGCCCAGTGTACCTTGCAATCTTAAGATTCAATCAGCTAACCATTCTTTTTTGTTCTTTTTGTCTCCTATTTGTATAAGTTCAAGAAGTTGAAGTTCATTGCTAAAGTTCAAGTTCATTGCCAAGAATCGGAAGTGAAGACAAATTTTGTTTCTTGAAAAAAAGTTTTTATTTAGTTTAGGGGTTTCAAAGAATCTAGAAGAAATAATGCAGATTAAATGTTGTAGCATAAGTGCTGAGCTTTTTTTGCGTGAAATGTAGCAAATGACATGCAATTCTGGTAATATTTGAGTGAGGCTACAACTTTTCAGACCCATTAGGACTCAGAAAGTCAGCTTATTTGTCAGTGCTGCTGTTTGTCATTAGTGCTGCTCCTACCACAGCCTTCTTGGGGGGAGTCAGAGCTCCTGGCAACCATTTGGAAGCTTATCCTTGAAAGTGAATGAGTCCTGGAAAACTGAAATGAGATTTGTTACTTCAGAAATTTGTGATAATGAATTAGAAAAGGACACTGAGGACAATTTCCTTTGTATCAATTCTGGACCCTCCTTTTAAGGAGTTAAAAAAAAAGGGGGGGACTCCTACAGGACTGACATGACTGTGTGGTGATAAAGTCCCGGGACCGAGTAGGAAGAAATGTAAATTCTAAGCCCTGGTCACCATTTGTCTTAGTTGAGGTGTGAGTGTCTCCTTAAGAGTTCTTTCTTCATCCTGGCATTGCTGGTTGTATGTCTGCTAGCTCAGCTGATCGTAGCTATGTGAATATAGAAGGCAGTTTGCCTCAGGCTGTATTTTACAGTCCTAGTCAAGACTCAGCCTGTTTTTCTCTCCATTTGGATGTTTCAGAGTCTTCCTTTTTTGTCCCAAGCAGAGACAAGAACCCAGAAAGCTTTTACTTCATAGGAAAATTAAGCACTTTTTCCCTCTCCAGCAGTAGGAAGACCAGAAAAGGACATGGTTAAACATCTTGAGAAGCCACTGGCGGGACACTCAGATCCGAGTTGAGTGTGACAGCCAGGACCTGTGTCCTGGAACCATCCTTTCTGGGCACATGATAGCCCGTTCTCATGGGGGGATGTTGATGATGGAGTGATAGTGGCTGGGATGAAAATGAATTAATCAGCTTTTTAAAGATGAAGAAAGTCCCAGACATGAGTTAACTTGTTAAAGGTCACACAAGAAGGAGAGGTGAAGCTGGGACAGAACCTCTGCCTCAAACGCCCAAGTTCTTTGCCATGATGTGCAGAGCTGAAGGAGAAAGATGGTGGGGGCTGTAATGGTGATTAAGTGCTCTCTCCCCAGTCTTAATCTCCTTCCACATAACCTTCGTTTTCTAACAGATAAGAAGATGTCACTGCTGGTGACGGCCTCTCTTAAACAGAGCAAAGCTGAAATCACGTGTATGTGTGCCCCTGCGTGTATATGTCTGTGTTAGGTATGTGAGCAGGTGGCGTCAACTCTTACCACGTGGTTTAATTTCCTCTCCATTGATTCGCACATGGAAAGAAAATGTCAGAACTCCTGAAGTGCTTTTAAAACAAAGGTACAGTTCAAAGTATTAAAAACAGAAAAGCAAAAAAAAAGAAAAGTTATTTTTAGAACTGAAGTTGCATTTTCTCACAGACCCCTAGCTTCTTGTTAAGTGCAGAGGTTCCACCCCAGGCTGTTTTGGTTCTCCCAGTGAGCTCACAGTGCTTCAGACTCCCTGTGCCCCACCGTTCTTGGGATTTCAAACATTCGGGGACTGGGGACATTTAGAGGAAGTGATGATCTCTTGGCACAGAAACTGCTTCTCCCAAAGCAGCTGCTGTCTTTTTTTTTTTTTTTTTTTTGTATTTCTTTCTTTTCACTTCCCTTCTGTTTACCTTTGGCTTGAATGAGTCGATTGGCATTTCTCTTTGTACTGGAAAAATTCACTGTTTGCCAGGAGCAAGAGAGAAGGCAGAAAGCAGGGTTACAAATAGATCTGAAGGTATGTTTGTGTCTGCTTCTCTATTTCTGGGGGCCAGGGACAGTGTTGCCATCCATTAAATATTTATTGTGTTAGCAGCCTCTGGTCATCCCTCCTAATGGAGGCATGGGATGATATGATCGTCCAAAATAGCACAAAGTTCCAAGTTATTTATATGGGCTTTGGCAGTGCATTACAATAAAACCCCATGAATTCAACCTAATTAGGAAGAAGGCCAGTTTGGATTAGTGAAGCCCAAATTATATTTTATGGAAAATTGATTTTGTAGCTTCCAAATTTACACAGTAATTCGAATTAGGTATCAAAGTCTACAGTAGAGTTTCTCAGGACAGTTTCAACGATGAGTTTAAAGTGTTTGACTCAACGTTGTAAGATGTTATAGAAATGGCTGCTTTCAAAGTGATTAGACATTTCACAACTGTCCTTTTATGGGTTTTAACTAGTTCCATCCATCTTTAATTGTGAACAACAGCCTTTTTAGACACATGAGAGGGAAGTGAATGGCTGTTAAAATTTCTGCAAATTTCCAATCTGTTAGATTTGAATGAAGAAAATTGACCTACATGATATTTTTCCCTCAGCAGATTTATTGCCTTCATTATGTATTGTTAAAGCTAATACAGATGGAGAGTCATTCCATGTAATATTGAATTTCTTGGGACATCATTACACTGAAATCTATTTTTCTGTTGATGCAGGTGATAATTTGTGATATTCTATTTCCCGGTACCTCCGGTTTTAGTTTTTGATACACCATTTTCTTGGGTGAGCCCTTTTCTCCCCTCTATATTTAATCATCAGTAAATGCACACTAAAACATTACAGGTGAGCATCTTTTTCTGTGTAAAGGAAGATCCCGGCCTTGTTTAGACTTTGTAACATCAGCGTTGACTTTCATTCCTTATGTGAAAACGAAAGTCACTTTCAACTGTGAAAGTCATGTCCAACTCTTTGCGACCCCTTGGAATTCTCCAGGCCAGAATACTGAAGTGGGTAGCCTTTCCCTTCTCCAGGGGATCTTCCCAACCCAGGGATTGAACCCAGGTCTCTTGCATTGCTGCTGGATTCTTTACCAGCTGAGCCACAAGGGAAGCCCCAGAATACTGGAGTGGGTAGCTTCTCCCTTNAGTGGGTAGCCTTTCCCTTCTCCAGGGGATCTTCCCAACCCAGGGATTGAACCCAGGTCTCTTGCATTGCTGCTGGATTCTTTACCAGCTGAGCCACAAGGGAAGCCCCAGAATACTGGAGTGGGTAGCTTCTCCCTTCTCCAGTCAGATCTTCCTGACCCAGGAATTGAACCAGGGTTTCCTGCATTGCAGGTAGATTCTTTACCAACTGAGCTATCAGGGAAGCCCATCCCTCATGTGAAAGCAGGCAAAAGTGACTTATAGCTCCCAGATGGTGGTCTATAGACTGGATGTATTGGAACTACCCAGGGGGCCTAAAAACACAGATTCCTGGGCCCTATTGCTGGAGATTCTGACTCCATGGGTTTTGGTGGAAACTGGGAATTTCTTTTTAACCAGCTTCCTTGTTGCTTCCAGTGGGCACCCAGATACAAAGGGATTGACTAGAGTGGTTAAAAAGCAGGGGTCCTAACTTATCTTCCATCTCTATAGAGTAGTTGAGGATTTACTTAATTTGGGAGCAGTGGGGTAGTGAGGGTCAGGAACTGAACTGGTGAACCTGGTCCTTTGAGGGTAAAACTAATGATGCAGATCATGTTTGCACTTCACACCGGAGTCCAGCTCCTCTTTGTTCACGGTTTCTTCCAAAGAACCCCTTCCTCTTACTGCTGCTGCCTGGCTTTGCCTTCTTGGTGATGGGCTGCATTCCAAGTCTTGGTCTCCAGAGACCTTTAACATCAGCAACTGTTTGTTGGAGTGCAGTGACCCTTCTCTTGGTCCCTGGTCCCCTCAAGGAGCCACTCCATCTTTGTTTTTTCCTTAGCCTTCCCTCATTCATTCATGGGCCACAGTTAATCTCACATAGCACCTAACAGTGCCACCGTCAAGATCATTAGCAGTGAGGATCCTGCTGGTGGTGTGGAGCCAGCTCTTTCCAGGCTGGGAGGTGGGGTTAGAATCAAGGAACAAAGCCCAAAGTACTGGCACCAGGAAGCTCCAAAGAAATATTCGTAGGTTTCAATTGTTGGAGACAGTTCATTATTTACTTCACAAAATGGACTTATTAAAAGGCCATGAAAGGAGGTTATGTCATTTGCAAATAAATCTGTGCTGCAAATTCAGAATTGGCAATGCCTGGGAGCCCTGGGGAAGCTCTTGTTAAAGGCCGCTACTTGGAAATGGGCTTTCTGAGAGCACCCCCGCCCCCGCCCCAAACCCTACCCTTCATGGGAGGGTTGTTCATGAGTGAAGTGTCAAGGACTCTGGTTCTCGTCAAAGGCAATTAATTGGGACTTTAAACCTCCAGTTTTGGGGAATGAGATTTAAAAAATAACAAGTGCGCTTTATTCGAGCAAGATCTGTGACTGCACCATCAGTCTCCTTAGTTGTCAATCTCTGCCTTCCAGGACGAAGTTCTGGAAGGAGTAAGCGTGGCATTATAAGAGAATTCAGCAGCTTTCTCCTTTGTAAGAAAATTCTTGACTGTCAAGTTCATGGAAGCATTTTGTTAGCTTTAAGTTGTGAAACTGGGACAAGAAGCTTTGCCATAGTCTTAAGCATTGTGGACACATGTGGTCCATTGGAAGGAGCCCCATTCTGGACCGGGGAGAAGATCTGAGTTTGTGCTGTGGTGAGTTACACAATTGTGAAGCACCAGTGTGATCACTGAGCAGAAAAGGGGTCCCCAGTATGCCTGCTCTGTGCGGTGCCCCCGCGGGAACACGTGTTCACAGCCATCTTCAACGAGGAAGTAACTAGTAGTCAGGACTGTGGCCTTCCCTGTAGGTAGAAGGTGAGGCCTTGACGTCTCATTGGCCAGACAGTATGTCCAGTTCTCACTCAAGCATGGCACATCCAGAAGATGTCAGGCCTGCACTAAAAGCCCATCTGGGTGGAGTGGGTCGTGTGTTTCTCATACTGCAGAATCCTATTAACTTGGACAAATTGGACTGAAGTGCAGCTTAGAAACCAGTGTGCCTGCTTAGTGTTTTAAAAGAAATATAGCTGTAATGTTTTTTTAAAAAAAAAAGTGGTGGTAAGATACACACCATGTAAAGTTTACTACTTCACTCATTTTTAAGGCATATGATTCAGTGGCATTTAGTATATTGACACTGTTGTGCAACCGTCACCATTATCTAGCTTTACCACTTAAGTATAAAAATTATTTTAAAATACCTGACACATTGTTTTTACCCAGAGATAGACCTTATTATTACATGCATGTATACACACACCCCCACACACATGTATATGTATACATAGTACATTATATGAGTTTCGTAGTCCAGTGGTACCCAGAAGGACTTCAGAGATTTCTCTGTCCATCCTCTGTGGATGCAGAAACTATGACCGTGACCCAGGGCGACTTAGGGGACTGGCCCATGCTTGCATGGCAGAGGGAGGCCTGTGTTTCCCAATCCTGACATGATGTTTTCTGTAATTGTGTTTATAGTTGGCAATAAATTTTCCATAAAATATATTATTGAAATAAAGCCTTTGAGAATAATTTCCTCTTCACTTGAATGTTTTCCCCCTCAAGCCTTGTTTACATTGTGAGTTTTCACGGCAAACCCTTTCTTTGGCCCAGCTTAGGCTAAATTTTACCACAAATTCCAAATTATGGGAGTCGTGAACTTTTCTTCTTCCTGAGTTGGCCTGGTGCTGGTGGAAACTTAAAGTGTGTAAAGTAATGAAGTGCTGTGTGTGTGTGTGTGTGTGCAGGGGAAGGGGAGGAGGACTTGGGTGAAAACATGCCTCTGTTTTTCCAGGGCTTGCAGTGGGGTGAAGCTGGGGACAGGGAGGCAGCTCACAGAGCCCAAAGCTGGCTGAGGACTCTGGCCGAGAGGGAGGGCAAGGTGAGAGGGTTCTGCCACTGTGGGGGCAGGGGCCCCCTGGAGAGAGACCCTAGTTCCTCGATGTACATCCTTTGCAGGCAAAAGATGGGCATAAGGAGTATGAGAAAGTCTCACCTGGCTAGAAGTTTGTACAGCCCCACACGCGCTCAGCTATGGGACAGATGACCTGTTTTGTGGAAAGCCTGTCTCGGACTCTTTATTTTTAATATGTTGGCCCAATTTAATGAATTAATTTTTACCTTTGGCCATGTGGCCTGTGGGATCTTAATTCCCTGACTAGGGATCGAACCTATGCCCCCTGGAAGTGAAATCATGGAGTCTTAACCACTGGGCCTCCAGGGAGTCTCCGTCGCAGAGTTTTCATCCAAGACTGCATAGTGGTATGTCCCTGGGCAGTGGCGGGCTTTGGCTTTCTTTTCCCTTTTGTTGCAGAAAGATACAGGCAACATAAAATGGACCATTTTAGCCATTCTGAGTGTACAATGCTGTGGAATTAAGTACATTCACTTTGTTGTGCAGTCATGACCCGTGTCCATCTCCGGAATTTTTTCATCTTCTCCAACTGAAGCTGTTTTTGTTATACAACAGCTCCCCATTCCCCACTCCCTTAGCCCTGGGGAACCTCCTTCCACTTTCTGTCTTTATAAATATGACTACTCTAGGTATCTCATGTCAGTGGATTTGTATAATAGTTGTCTTTTGGTGGTTGGCTCACTTTGGTTTTCTGAACATGACATTATCATCAGGTAACCCATACAGTGCCTTTGGGAGAATTAGAAAAAGGTGCCTCCCTTTCTCTGGGTAGATGCAACCCCTGACCAGAATCTGAGCTTGGCAAGAGAAGCATGGCCTAGATTTCAGTTCCCACCTGTCCCCTTGGCCACACACCAATGCATAATGAACAACCTGAACGCAACTGTATGAGTTGCTCCTGTTGACCAGGCCCTCAGAGGGAGGTTTCTTGTTCCCCTGGAGCCTTGGCTAGGTGTCTTTTCCATTACGCATTCCTGTTATTCCAGCCTCCTTCTCTGCTCCCCTAGTTTTCTTTGCTGTTAAGGTTCAAGTTGGTTGATTACCCCTCCAAACGGAGCTTCCCAAGAATGACAAGTTTTCAGAGGGCGGCAGAAAAGGTTGTTGGGACTTTTAGGTTAGGAACACACATAATTCATTCAACTTGTCATTTACTGTGAGCTAAGTGCAAATGACTTAAGTGGATTAGATTTCCTCTGAAAATACTCGAGAGGTTAAAAATTAAGAGGAAAAGAGTGTAGGGAAATAAGTGTGAGATTGTACTTGTGCCGATGCCTCTGAAAACTAGTTGAAATATTTAGGAAACTGAAGGTGCAGCTGGTTGGTTGTGCTCTGAACCATGCTGGATCCTTCAGCCCTACCTCTTCGAATAAAGCGGTGACTGAATTGGAAGCAATCTCAGCAATAATGAATATTCTTGTAAATCTCTCTGGTTGAGAAACTCTCAAAATATGGCCAGAGCCCAAGCAGTACCTCTTCCCTCTTAATTCTACTATAATTTGTGAATGATCTTTTATAAGGCATTAAACTTTAATTGATGCCATTTTACTAAGCAGATTTTAAAAGCAGTGATGGCAGTGATTGAACTTACTAAGATGACTTCTAATTGTTATGTGTGATGTGAAAAGGTTTTTTAAATCTAAAATGTTGATTATTTTGTTCAGATTTCCAGAGTTTCCTTATTTATTTACTTTCTTTTTTTGAAGTGGTGGATACAGAGAGGCAGTAGCATGAATCAGAACTG
Organism: Oreotragus oreotragus; assembly: GCA_006410675.1. Lineage (NCBI taxonomy): Eukaryota > Metazoa > Chordata > Mammalia > Artiodactyla > Bovidae > Oreotragus > Oreotragus oreotragus. The sequence continues at coordinate 9,772 of SJYX01020600.1, read as the reverse complement.
GCAAGCATGGATTTCCATATTAGAGGAAATATTGATGCAGATAGTGATATATAACATTAAAAAGTATAAAATAAACCACTATAGAATCATCTAGTGAGGGAGTTTTTCAGAATGGGAGTTTTGGAGAGAAAGAAATGAAGGTCAAAGCCTGGGTTCCGCCTTTTCACTTGGCTTTTGCTTTTGTTGCTCTGCCGTGCTAAAAGCATTCCTCAAACGTGTGCTATTGCGGTTGAACTTCTTTTTGCCCTGCCTTCATCTGACATTCCCGGGCAAAGCTGTCTTCACTCAGGACAGGCATGTTGCACAAGCGGGGAAAACTGTAGATGTGAAGATCTGGCCAAATATTTTGTTGCCACAGTGAACCGTGGCTCCGGAGTCAACTTGAAGACTGTACTCCCTGGCTTGGCTCCTCCCCTCTGTCATTTTTTTCCCCCCTTCTGAATTTGGTCACTTGTTTTGCTGCTTTTGGAGTTTTAAAAAGTTGGATTGTTTCTCTGTTATAAAAATAACACATACATCAGACTTGCTGATAGCCACCAGCCAAGGAGAGAGAGGTGTTTGGGGGCAGTGCGGGCAGCAGTGGGCAGCAGGCTGTTTTCACTATCTCCCACCTGGTGCACCGAGGAACAGAGTGGATAGAGGGGCACGCTGTAGTGTGCATTGGTAAATGTACTGATGGGTTGGACCAGATCCCTAAAACTCTCTCCTCCTCATCTGTATACCACCTTCCTTCTTTTCATCCCTTACCCCTGGGGCAGCTGTCCCATTTTCCCGGTAAAAGAAAAACGAGAGGATCCCACAGTTGTGGTTGCTGGGGCTATAGTGTTTGCAGAGTTCTTCATGTTTCCCCCCCTTTTTTCCCTGTAAAAACAAGATTTCTTATGCAAAATGGGTCACTTGAAAGCACCAAACAATTTCTCCAGAGCAACAGCCAGTGTTTCATGCAGGAGAGATGTTAGCAAACCACTGACATATGGATGTGATCTCCGTTACTTTGACCAGATTTGGTTTCTACAGAGTGCGTGAGAAGGGAAGATAAATTTTGTCCTAGTAATACTATAGCGACTCATAAATAAATGGTTACCCTTTGGTGCTTGCAGTTTTCATTAAAGTCGCCTGAGCTTTGTTATTGACACCATAGGTTGCCTATTCAGGGAAATGCAGTAAAATTTATCAGTGTGCTTTCTACACCTAATAAATCATCCAAACAGGGAACCATATGGCAGATAAGACCTTGAAAATGTGGCTTCAGCATGTGAGGAGTCAAGTTGCTGAAATCTTGAATGATTACAGCCTGCACATTTTCCCCTGGAATATCTTATAGTTATTTTACATGCCATTTTCTTGTTCACCCCATCACCTCTTTGTCTCTCCCTCTCCTCTCTCTCTTGTGTGCCTTTCTCTTTTCTCCCCGCCCCCCCCTCCGCCCCAAGCACCATTCTTTTTTTGGCTGTTCTTTCCCACTCTTTGTTTTTCTTTTGGGTGGGGGGCTGGCTGTGATTTCAGCTAGAAAATAAGCGTCCGGAGCAGATAAGACGTCGTTATAATGTCTTGCTGGTAGGAGGAAGAGGGGCCGGGAGGAGCAGAGACTGACGGGAAGGGATGATGTATGTGGCGGCTGTGTCCCTACACTCTCCTCCAGCCCATTGTCATTAATCACGGCCATTAGTTTTTTTCAGAGCTGCCTTGTCTGCATCGGGGCTTCAGAAAAGCCATTGTTTTTTCATGCCACAGACTAGTGAGGGCGGGGGCGGGGGTTGGGGAAGGGAAGAAAGAAATCCTAGGACTTTCTACCCCACTTTTTTCTCATTCTGCCTCCCAGAATCTCCTTCCTCTCCTGTCTTCTCTCGCCCCCAATCCCCACCCAGCTACCTTTTCTCTCTCTGCAAGTTGGTGATGGGGGGTTGGAAGGGAACCCAAAGTCTCATTGCCTCCGGACACCTGTGTTCTATATATTCATTAGACAACACAACGCAGGGCACACCATCGGGATGTGTTTGCTGAATGATAGTGGTTGTTACTCATCATGCCCTGTTTAATTCCAAAGAGGTTTGCAGATATCTGTCCCCCTCCTTTTTCTTTTGGAGTCAAAATCTAAATGTCCTTGTAACCTGAGGATATGGCACGATGGGAAGGCACCTCTAGTGGAGCACCTGTGTTGCATGTCTGGGGAAGAGGAGGCCGGCTGCTGCCCGGGGAGGCATATTCAGGTGCTCATCAAGCCTGGACCATGTCATGGACATTCTACCACTGCTTTGCAGTTCTTCCAGAGCTGCCATGGCCTGTGGTTAGTTGATGCCCCTCAGTCAAATTGGGTCAATCTTGCTGGTTGATGAAGGACTGCCATTGTCTTTTCCTTCATCTCTGAAAAACTAGAGTCTGTCTTGAGGAGAGAGGATTTCTCCCTCCCCCCTGCTCCTACTAAAGTCTGCAGTGACTCTCAGGGCTTTCCATCATGTACCGTACCTGAGTCATATACATAACGTGCAGCTGCTAAATAAACTAATATTTTTTAAGAATATGCTTTGGATTACGTAAAACATGTACAGGCCAACCTCAGAGAGCCCAGAGTATAATTCTAAGTATGTGTGCATACTAAGTTGTTTGGGTCATGTCCAAGTCTCCGCGACCCTATGGACTGTAGCCCGCCAGGCTCCTCTGTCCGTGGGATTCCCCAGGCAAGAATGCTGGAGTGGGTTGCCATGCCCTCCTCCAGAGGATGTTCCCGAGCCAGGTGCTGAACCCATGTCTCTAACATCTGCATTGGTGGGTGGGTTCTTCACCACTAGTGCCACCTGGGAAGCCCTAATTTTAAGTATAATTTTATGCAGTTTTTTTTTTTTTAAACAGCAAATTCTTTGTGCAAGGACAAATGCAAGAATTAGTGAAAAGTCTCTATGACGAAAGCTTTTAAAAAGAAAAGAAACCCCTAAACTAGTTTCATATATAAACAAAGCTGTTTGAACTGGAATCTTTAAATATTGCCTAGTAGAGGTACTTAGGATGCTTATTTTAATGAAAAGATGGCAGAGATTTATTATATGCATCAGTTGAAGAGTCACAGTATAGGAAAAAAAGTAAGCAGGGAATTGGGAGAGAGTAGAGTTATGCGTGTTCTGCCTAGTATCTGTGTCCATACATGCGTGCTAGGTCGCTTCAGTCGTGTCCGACTCTGTGTGACCCCATAGACGGCAGCCCACCAGGCTCCCCCATCCCGGGGACTCTCAGTCGCTTCAATTGTGTCCAGCTCTTTGCAACCCTAATGGACCTTAGCCCGCTAGGCTCCTCTATTCATGGGACTCTCAAGGCAAGAGTACTGGAGTGGATTGCTGTAACTTTAGTCAAATTACCTCTCTGAATGCCCATTCCATCTTCTTGTCAAATGAGATGGTTGGTTCTAAATAAATGTTTCCCAGGGTGTTGAATCATGGGTGGTATAGGAAACAATTTTACGTGGTACATGGGATGGACTTTAAAATTTTTCATAACTGTGTTTATGTTTATAATTAAATTCTATTTATGTTAGATAATATTGGCTAATTGCTTATGACTATATTATAACTCTTATATTTTAATTTTTGAATTAGTAGGAAAAATGAGTCTATTCAAGGAAAAAATATTAAGTATGAAATAGTATAACTTCACAACTCTTATGGAGATACAGTAAAAATTATAGTGTGATACCCAGATAACCAGGGTTTTCCAAGTGGCTCAGTGGTAAAGAATTCACCTGCCAATGCAGGAGACATGGGTTTGATTCCTGAGTTAGGAAGATCCCCCCGAGAAAGAAATTGCAACCCACTCCAGTGTTCTTGCCGGAGAATCCCTCCAGGCTCCTCTGTCCATGGGGTTGCAAAAGAGTCAGACACAACTTAGCAACTAAACAACAAGAACCCAGATGACCAAAATTTATGACTTTCTAGACCAGATGATCAAGGTCCAGGAGTTAAGTGGTAGATTATGCATTGTGTGTGTGTATATATATATATATAGAGAGAGAAAGAGTGAGTTTTTCTTAGAAGTTTAAATACATTCTTTACCAGTATCTTTGCTATGCATAATCCTTCTTTGATCAACAGAGTAAGGTTAATTTTAGTGTGAGTCATATCTGAATGATCTCAAGTTTTGATTTAATGAGATCTCTGTGAGGATCAGTTCAGTTCAGTTCAGTCGCTCAGTCGTGTCC
>SJYX01020599.1:334236-395520 GCA_006410675.1 Oreotragus oreotragus | reverse complement strand
CAACTTTTTCGCTCTCCTCTTTCACTTTCATCAAGAGGCTTTTTAGTTCCTCTTCACTTTCTGCCATAAGGGTGGTGTCATCTGCATATCTGAGGTTATTGATATTTCTCCCAGCAATCTTGATTCCAGCTTGTGTTTCTTCCAGTCCAGCGTTTCTCATGATGTACTCTGCATAGAAGGTAAATAAGCAGGGTGACAATATACAGCCTTGACGTCCTCCTTTTCGTATTTGGAACCAGTCTGTTGTTCCATGTCCAGTTCTAACTGTTGCTTGCATCTCTGCCTTCATCCCACTGGGAAAGTGAGAATCGTTGTGAGACCCTTAGGTCAATGTTACCTCCTCTGTGACATGAGAATTCCTAGGGTATTTATACCTCACTCTCAATAGCTACTGCTTCTCCCTGAGTTCATTATCTCCCCTACGCTTCTAGCTTGGTGTTTTCAGGTACAATTGGAAGGACTGATGTTCAAACTGAAACTCCAATACTTTGGCCACCTGACATGAAGAGCTGACTCATTTGAAAAGACCCTGATGCTGGGAAAGATTGAGGGCAGGAGGAGAAGGGGACGACAGAAAATGAGATGGTTGGATGGCATCACCGACTCAATGGACATGGGTTTGGGTGAACTCCGGGAGTTGGTGACAGACAGGGAGGGCTGGCGTGCTGCGGTTCATGGGGTTGCAAAGAGTTGGACACGACTGAGCGACTGAACTGAACTGAACCGAACCATAAGTGCGTGAGGAAGCCCTCGGCCAGTTACAAGTGGAGAATGAGTCACAATTACAAGGCCATTAGGGCAGAGGCAGAACGAAACAGTTCTGCACAGGAGGAGTAAGTTGGATAGAGTTGTTCTCTCTTCTGCCACTTTTACTTTATGATTAAAACAAAATCAACAACGGCTTTAATCTCAGGTTTATGTAGAATCAAGTCTAGACTTACCTTAATTATCCATCAATTATTCTCTGACTCATATGTTTGTATAAAGACTTATGTGCGTGTATAATTTTGGGAAGGAGTCAATGGTCCTTCTACCCATTTTCATATTCAGCATATTTTATAAAATGTCACTAGTCCCAAGACTCTCAATTTACCTACGCTCAATATTCAGTCCATGTGCTCTGTCAGTTTTGGCTATACATCTCACAAAAATACTACTGCTGTCAGATGTGAGCCTAAGAGTAAGAACTGCTTTTAATTATATTCTAATTTTCAATTACTCAATATTTGCCTACTTATTTCCCCAAGAACTAGTAGAGTTAAATGCCAAAATGACCAAAATAATTTCTCCAATGAAATTAAGTGCTTTTTAAAAAATTTCTTTGAAACATATTTTTATCCATTATGATTTAATATGCTGAATAATATTTATTCATGTTGTGTTAACAGTGGAAAATTTTAGTGAAAACAGCATTCATATGGAAGGATCTGCTTACATTTTTTAAAATAAATAAGAATTCTCTTTTATGGAATAAATTGTCTCATCTGAATTGATTAAAACAAAATCCTTTGCATGAAATAGGAATGCTGCATAGTTAATTATATTTTAATAGTTTTGCTTTCCTTCTTTTTAATAAAAAATTTAATATTTCCAAGATAGCAACAATTTTGAATAGGTTATGCTGCATGCTAAAAAAAAATTACCAACAAGAAATGAGAAGTATATCTTTGAATGTTCTGATGTTGAGATTTTATTTTTGTGGGATCGTAAATGCAGGGTTAATATCAATCTTATGCTTAGCCAGTGAAAGCAACAAATGAATCAAACTTTCAAATATTTCTGTCTCTAAGGAGCTAGGAACTGAGCACTGGGTATTATGAATCTGGAATGGGTTCACCACATTGTATGCAAACTACCCCAAGGTAGATTGTTTTATAGAGCTATTAGTAAGCTATTAATAAATTTGGTGGGGTTTTTTGTATGTTTTGTTGTGTGATTTGTTTGTTTGTTTGTTTGATTTCACCATACAAGAAGAAGTTCCAAGTTCCCTGCTTCTGCAGGGAGCTAATAGATTTTTCATGTTGTAGGGTTGTACAGTTAGATGTAGATGAGAGCTCAAGATAGTATTTGAGGGACTTTTTAAAACATTTTAGACAATTAAGCTGAATGTCCAAAGGGAAACTGTTAAGGCTGGGTATTTTGAGAAAAAGAAAAGTGGGACCCAAAACATGAGAGACAAGGATGATTTGTCCATGGTGATGAGAATCAGATGGTGCAAAATGGTATCTACTTGAGTGGCTAAGAAGGAGACAGGACGACCCCTGACCTTCAGACACTTGAAAAGTCAAAGTGTTAGTTGCTCAGTCATGTCTGACTCTTTGTGATCGCATAATCTGTAGCCCGCCCGGCTCCTGTGTCCATTGGATTCTCCAGGCAAGAATAATAGAGAGGGTTGCCATATTATTCTCCAGGGGATCTTCCCGACTCAGGGATTGAACTCAGGTCTCCTACATTGCAGGCAGATTCTTTACCATCTGAACCACCAGGGAAGCCCTCAGACACTGGACTGGAGTCAAAGGAAAGATCCCTGCAGTCAGAGTTGATCCAGAGGGAGGGAATGTTGTCAAAAAAGGTCACCACTCTAAATGAACAGAGGGCACCCTGGCAGGAAACTGTTGACCATTGGCCTGTGAAGTCAAGGAGAGAAAGATAGTCATGACAAATAATGAATATTGGGATTCTTGCTAATTTCATCAAGTAGGTAATATGGACCAGTTGATCTCATTTAGAGAAAGTAATCAAATCTGACACTCTTCGCACCTTGAGTGTTTTGGAGTAATTCACATGTTTCATGATTTTTATATATGAACTCAGGCCATACACTTGAAAGAGAGTTCAAAGAGTAATTAGTCTTGTATCCTAACGAGTGTCTAGACAAGAATTTTTCAAAGCGTGCACCACAGGGAGAATTAAGGCTGTGAACTTCTGAGGTGAAATGTGTTTAAGAAATACCAATATTAGGGCAGCTTGAAACCCTTTGGTGATTCACAAAACACATTAGCATATTAAAGGCTCTGAAATAACCCATGCTCATCCATCTATCTCAAACCCAGACTTTTCCTTGCTCATTTCATCATAAAAGTATATTAACATTTCCGAGGAACAAATATTCTTTGAGATACTAGATTCTTAGGGAAAATGAGTTACTCTACAGAGCAACAGAAATCTATCATGGTTTCAAATATAAAATGTCTGACTGTATCTAAAAAGCAAGAGTCTGTATGTGATAGTGTTTACTTCCTATATTGATACACAAAAGAGAAATATGAAATTCACCTCTATATTAGCATTCTCTCAGATCTTACTCTAGCATCATCTAGATAGTTTTGTAAAGAGAGTCATCCTTGTACAAAAGGTATTTTCTGCAGTAGCTATTTTCAGAAAGCCATTCTCTCAGTCAAGTACAGATAATATAGCTGAAAATCTATAAAACAGGTGTGAGGAATGAAGGGTGGTTTTTTAAAGTACAGTATTTAAGTGGGTTAACATTCCAGTTGCGTGGATGAATAAGGAGATACTTATGTCAGTACACATAAGTTTTATAATAGTTTGTAATAATAAATACCTGCTTTATAATAATTTAAATACCTGTTCTAATTTGATATCAAGAATTTAAGTTCCATGGGAAGACCTTGATGATGGAATAGCAGCAGAAAAAATGCCTGAAGGTTGGAAATGAAGGAACTAAGAGGGATTTCAAGAATTAGAAGATTGAAGAGAAAACCATACACCAAAAAAAAAAAAAAAAAAAATCTACAGTTATAGAAAGGATTGAGCTGATGAGTTGATTGGCAATCAACAGTTGTAATTTTGCCTTAGTGAGATACACAGACAGTATTGTGGGCCAAAAAAGAAAAAACGTTGCTTTCCATCCCAGTAAAGAAGAAATATTGCCCACCATTAAGCTATCAGCCACTGCATCCACACTGAGGGTAATTTAAAGATGGAGAAAAACAGGGTACGTCCTTAAATAGTTGAAATGCATAGCTATGGAATGATTTCAGAGGGCTCAGACTCATGTGTGTCTTCCCATACTTAGCAAAGAACTAAAATGATTAATTTGAGATGTTTGGTGGTTTTTTTGTGATTTGTTGTAGTCTTCTAATATTTGACTACATGTTTTTTTTTGTTTTTGTTTTTCAACAAAACTATACTTTCTGGCACCTCCCTTGCCTCTTTGTAACAGTTACTCCAGAGCTTTTTGAGAGGCTGTGTCCTGAGCTGTGGTCCTCAGTAAGACCCCCAGATAGAACATAACTCACATCTTTTAAAGTCATGCTTTTTTCTTCGGTTGACAGTACCAGTACCGTTGGCATCTGCTATAGGAAGAATGTGATTCAGGCATTAGGAAGAAATGTGAGAGTGTGATACTTAAGCAGACAACAGTATCTCCAGGAAAATGTTCCAGATTTAGAGTAGATAAGTGCTTAGAAGATTTAGGTGCCGAAAACAAAATTTGGAGAGTAGCAGCAGTGATTGGATTTAAATTAGTAATGCTAGAATACGCAGAATTTTAAGTTTAGATCTTCCATGCTTCCAGTGGCAGCCCCCCCACCCCGCCCACTAAGCCCCTGATTTTATTTTTGTGCAGCACCAGCTTTCTGTGAAAATGGATCATAGTGCACCTTGGTGGCCCACTTTCAATTCAGAATTCTTTCTCCTCTCTGCTGATGTCTGTTTATTTCATGAATAAGAAGCAAAGCCCCATTCCACAACAAGTGAAATGATTCCAAAGCCACTGACCTCACAAGAAGGATGACCATCTGTAGACCTTGAAAGAGTTGCAGTCAACCCTTAGCCACAGTTTTCACAAGGGAAACGTGAAGGCGCAGTCAATGGGAAGACCGCCAGAATTCCCGTAAGCACTGACATTGTGTGTAGACACTGAAATCATCTACTGGGCATCATCCAGTTTCCTTCCAGACTGCCTCCTTGCTGTGTGACATTTTTATGAATAGAATTTCAGGTCAGACTCCCCAATTTTCAAATCAGCACTTGTAGGTCTGATGCTGTGTCTTATAGTTAGAATTGATGAGCAGTTCATGAGTCAACTTTATACATATCATTAAGCAAGCCCGGAAAAATCACCAAATCATAAACTAAACCAGACTGTTTTCAAACATTTGCCCAAATGAGATGCAACATGTCTCAGGAAAACACTAATTAATCTTTCATCTAAGTTCTCTAAATGGGATAAATGGAAATTAGTTTTTAAAAACTAGAGTATCTTATAAATCCTCATCGAAATGCCTTCAGGGGGTTATAATTTAATTTAATTTAATTAGGTTTCTAAAAGGGCAATATAAAATACCCATCAGAAAGACCATTACGTGATCTGCAGAGTAACAGTTATGTCACTCCACGGCATAAAGATTAACGAGATCTGTTGCACCTGCTGTTTAAGGTCAAGGGGCTTGCAATGGAGTAGACTCTCTCCAGGTTAACTCATTCATTCACCATTTTTAATACATATTTATTGAGCACCTCTTGGTAGTTTTATATTCCTTCAAATGTGGAGACTGTATTAACTGTTGGGTTCCATAGTTCTACCCTGGCCTAAATTTATGTTCAGTTACAGAAATTTATCAAGGCTATCTAGAGAAGAATGCATCTCTTCTCTTTCTTAAAGTACAGTTTTATCTACATTTTATTTTCTGTTCTGTTTTATTTACATTTAACATTGTAAGGTATAGCAAGTCTTTGAAAAAACAACGTAGACTCTTAAATCATAAATGAATAAATAAAAGTTGGATAGACTACAGAAAAGTTCATTACCTTGAAGTAAAGGTTTAATGAGTTATTTTTCAGGGAATAATTCTTCCTCTAATGAGTATATTATTCATAACCATATTCATCAATTAACAATTTACTAATAACGTCTACTACTTATATAAATTAAAATGTGTATATTATCTCATTATCTCTCAATAACCATAGGATATAGACAAAGCAGATATCTTTTCTTGAATTAAGGATGAGAAAACTGAAATTCCAGAATTTGAACAAAAGGCCTTTGCTGCTGCTGCTGCTAAGTCGCTTCAGTCATGTCCGACTCTGTGCGACCCCATAGACGGCAGCCCACCAGGCTCCCCAATCCCTGGGATTCTCCAGGCAAGAATACTGGAGTGGGTTGCCATTTCCTTCTCCAATGCATGAAAGAGAAAAGTGAAAGTGAAGTCGCTCAGTCTCTCTGACTGTTAGCGACCCCATGGACTGCAGCCCACCAGGCTACTCCGTCCATTGGATTTTCCAGGCAAGAGTACTGGGGTGGGGTGCCATTGCCTGTCCCGCAAAAGGCCTTTAACACTATATAAATTGGTTTGCACATAGTATTGGGAATTTTTTTAAAAAAGACTTAAGTTTAACTTTCTATCTACATATGGCTTGAATATGAAAAGAATATTGGGAGTTAATGCATTTAAATATATGTATAGACTTCAAAATCTTATTGCTGTGTCTTCAGGCCACCAAAATGAGGTGTGTTTAAAGAAGCAAAAGTTTAACCCATGCCTGTGCTTGTGTGGAAATTATAATTTATGTTGATAAAGATTTAATTATTCTACTTAGGCTGTCACATAAAAATAAGCTCTATTTATCCAGACAGCAGTAATTATTGTTTTCAGGAACATACAAACACACAAGCCTGACTGTTTGCTCATAGTAAAATTTTCTTTCCTCTAGCCACCAAATTATCTTGAAAACTGGCTCTACTTTTCACTAACTAACTTAAAAAGACAATTCAGGGGATACAATAATTCATTCCATGAACATGCCTAAGATGTTAACTTGAAAGCTTTAGAAAGACAGGCTTCCATAAATCCATTTCTAAATCTTAGAGGAAATTGTGAAACATTGTTGATATAAGGTATATGATCATAACACATTATGCTTTCCTTGTGTAATAAGACTTAAAAACATATTTTCAAGCAATCAGAGTCTAAAGTCAGTCTCAAACTCTAAGAAGACATTCCAAAATTTGATACTATAAGTACATAACTTAAAGCACTCAAATAGGAAGGTAGTTCCTTCAAGAAGCCTGGTATACATGAGTATGGCTAAGTTTGCTCCTTCTGAAGTAAAAATAAGTATATTTGAAATTTCAGTCCACCCTTTGAAAAATATATGACTTTGAGAGAATTATTTAACTCCTTCAAATGTCAGTTTCTTAAACTATAAAATGGGGACAATATTAATATGTATATATTGGGATTGTTGTGAGGGTTAAATGTGATAAAACATGTAAAATTCTTTGTTCAGGGTACTCTGGTCATTCAATAAAAGTTGACCCTTATTATCTTCAGTTCAAAAGGAGAGCATATATTCAATTGAATAAAATCCTAAATATAAAGTATAGGTTCAAAATAATGGTCCGTAACAATGAATTTAATACAGATGTTGAACACTGGAGTTAAAGATGCAAGTTTGAACTTTGTAACAATGGCAATTTCATTTTTGTTAAAATCTCTTTGATTCTCTGAGGCTTCTTCCTATTACACAGGATGATTTATACAATCTCAGCCATTTGGAATGAGCCCTAAATGAGATCATGAAGAAACAAGTAGGGCATCATTTCTTTTTGATAGTCAGTCCTCAGTAAATTCAGTTTAGTATAATGATTAGAAATACTTATTATCATTGCTGTAGAATATTTTGGAGATCTTTATGTTTTCTAGTCAGGAAGATATTTTATCTAATTCCATTGCTGAAAAAAAATCTCCAAATTACCATTTATATCCGTATTTCTTAACTGAAATGAGAAAATTTTATTCCTCTTTCTTTCATATGAATCTCAGAGCACATAGCTGTTTTTTTTTTTTTTTTTAATCCTATGTTGGCTAGAGTAAATATTTGTATGGTGTATGAAAAGGGCACATTTAAGGTTGCACACATCTCTTGCCTGGCAGCTTGTGACATGACTGAGCACATGTCTGCACATCTCTGTTGGTTACTCACATGTCCCTTTTAATAGGAATCTCTTGATACATGCAAGTTCAGTGTTACCTTCTTTATTTTTAACTTTGGGCTTAGTCTGTTCATCTCTGCCATGCAATGATTCGCTTTTCTTACTTCCACATAAGTATGTGAAAACCCATCAGGATGTGGTTTTCATTACACACTTTTCATTATTATGCTGTCATCACTGAACAAGTTTATTTCAAAGCCTTTTGGGAAAAAAAATGACAAGAAACATAGCATTTTATTTCCTTGTCCCTTCATTAGATTAGAAATGTCAAGAAAGATTTAGATTGTATTCATTTTTATTAAAAGGAATGATAGATACTTCTTGGCAAAAGAAAAGGAAAAATAAGAAATTTTAATTTTAAATACTACTGGAGTCAAAGGCCTGCGTATGCAGATGCTCTTCAGTGGAAAGCGTCTCTTCATTATTGGGAAAGATTTATTCTGTTTTCATTTTCAGACTCCAAGGCATTTTATTCATTTGTGAATATAAAATACTGTAGTCATTCTGGAACACAAGCTGTATAACTGGAATCTGTTAGGTACCAGAAACAAACTATATCAAAGTGAACCTAAAATATTGTTGTTACTTAACAGGGGTTTCTCAACATCATCTTTATTTATTTATTTTCAGTTTTAAAGATTTTTTTTTTTGATGTAGATCATATTTAAAGTCCTCATTGAATTTGTTACAATATTGCTTCTGTTTTATATCTTGGATTTTTGGCTGTGAGGCATGTGGGATTTTAGTTCCAAGACCAGGAACCGAACCCTCACCCCCTGCTTTGGAAGGTGGAATCTTAACCAATGAACAGCCAGAAAAGTCCCCATTAACATCTTGATTACATTTCAGCAGCTATTAAGAAAGAGATGATGATAATACCTTTGCCTGTCTCCCAGGCCTTTGTGTTGGGAGAATTATGTGAGTCAGCATATGTAAAGCTTCTAATACTGCCCAGGAGGTTTAACCAAATTATTATAGTCATGCATCTTGATCCAAAAAAAAAAAAAAAATCTCATCTAGTTCACCATAGCATCCCCCAGTAATTGTGAGTTTCCTGTTTACCCCAGGGTCTTACACCATAGATCTGACCTTTGGCAAGAATAGTATTTGCTAATTACTTTCTCAAAGTCTAATGGATAGAGGGCAAGACAGAAGGGTTTGTTTATGGCAAACTCCTCTCTTCAGCCTGTCCCAGTGCCTCACCTGGCTTTGACTCCCCAACTATTGCCAGCTTATTGACAGTCTCTGCAAGGCTTCCACTGACCTCATGCCTGCTGCTTCCCCTTCACCACAGCCTGTAGTTATTGAATCGCTGGGCACATTGCCTTTGCTCAGACAGGTGATTGACTTGGCAGGTATCCACCATGCTGTCCTGCATGAGAAGTAAGCCTGGAGGTGGATACGTGTAGGTAGCTGTGCTGGTCACAGACATAATAATCATATTTGATGGCCTCAAATTTATAATATTAGGAGACATTGTATGATAGATTCAAGGGAATACTCTTTGTATGGGATGTTAGTGTGTATGCCTCAAAAGTATGTGACAAAATATAAAATTACCTTACATACTGTCCTTTAGCATCAAGATTATAACTTAGTGAACTTAAGGTGGCAAAAAAACCCACATTTTCTTATATGCAGTAAGGGTCATTTAGCTTATTGTTTGTATTAGTGACAGTCTTTCCACTAAATATTCTTGATTAACAGAGTCTTATGCAAAAATATGAAATATGAAACCAGAATTTGATATCTAGTTTTCAGGACTACCTAATTTGATTAAATGGAACATAGAACCATCACAGTGATACAAAACATAGTCTTACATTAGACATATAAAAATAACTTTTTAACAAGATGTCAAATCATAAGGCTATAATCTAATTGCCTCTCTTCATGAAAACTGTAGCCTTGAAAATGTTCATTTTTGTGACTATAAGTAAATTTTATTATAAATATCTTAAATGATAGATACCAAATGTAGTAATTCCACCCTGATTTTATTTATTTATGTATGTATAAATTTTGCTGTATCTCATCTTTCCATTATATGGTATAACATTGAAAATATTTACCTTTTCTTATAGGAAAAAATAGATTTAATATAGGTTTAAATAGATTTTAAATAAAATATATTTTTAAAAGTATTTGTTAACTAAAAGGGAGTTTTAAGGATTTTTTTTTGTCTTGCATATGCACACATGTAAGCCTATGCACAATTATACACCAAACCAGCCATTGTGTCACGTGACGTTTTGTCATTATATTTTATTGACACGTAGTTGCTTTATAACGCTGTTAGTTTCTGGTGTGCATCACAGCGACTCAGTCTCATATATACTGTAGGCCCTTTTTGTTTATCTCTTTTATGTACAGTAGTTTGTATTTATTAATCCCAGATTCCTAATTTATCCGTCCTCTACCCCCTTTCCTGTTTGGTGACCATAAGTTTGTTTTCTATATCTGTGAACCTTTTCTGTTTTGTAAATGAGTTCATTGTTGCCAATTACTTTAGATTCCACATATAAATGATAGCACATGGCGTTTTTCCTTCTCTGACTTCACTGAGAACTATAATCTCTAGACTCATCCATGTTGCTACACATACCATTATTTCATTCTTTTTATGGCTGAGAAATATTCCATTATTCATATAGATGTAGCTCATCATCTTTATCCATTTATCTGTTGATGGACAATTAGACTGATCCCCTGTCTTGGCTATCAGGTGAGAGCTCTGAGTCTAAGCAACACATGCTCCCACCTGATATATGCCCAGAAGTTGGGTTTCTGGATCATATGGTAGTTCCCCTTCTATTGTTCTATGCTGTTTCCCACAGTAGCTGCAACAGTTTACATTTCCATCAACAGGGTGGGAAGGTTCTTTTCTTCACACCCTTTCCAGTATTTGTTATTTGCAGACTTTTTGATGATGGCCATTCTAACTGGTGAGAGTTGTTACCTCATTATAGTTTTGATTTGCATTTCTCTGATAATTAGTGATGATGAGCATCTCTTCATGTGCCTTTTGGCCATCTGTATGTCTGCTTTGGAGAAATGTCTTCTGCCCATTTTTTGGTTGGGTTTTTCATTTGTTGTTATTGAGTTGTATGAGCTGGTTGTGTATTTTGGAAATTAAGCCCTTGTTCATCCAATATTTGCAAATATTTTCTCCCAGTCCTTAATCACCTTAAAATTTAAAACTTACCTCTTTGCCTCATATAACTTTATATTAAAATAATTAAGAAGTGTAAAATGATTAAAAATTTCATTTTGAAGATTGATACTCCTACCTAGTTGCATATAGCAAAAAAAAAAAAAAGTATTTTTTACTTTCAGGGAACTCTCAACATGTAATAGGTATTCATTTTAATTAATTTTATTATTTCAAGTGAAAAAAATAGCATGATAAGGGAATATAAATCAGAAGATGAAGTAACTGGGAAATTTAGGATATAGAGACCACACTACGTATTCTAAATTAATTCACCCTTGTGATTTCCAAAGGGTTTCTCAGACTTTAATATGTGATTCAGAGCTTTAAACTGGGCATCATATATTCTCACATGGATTCTAGTTTCTGGAGAAAATAAATTGGGATTCATTATAAATTTCAGAGTTGATTTTACAGTATACTGTAGGTGGGGCACAGGCATTCTGTGTCGGTCATCTCTTTTGTTACAATAACATTCGACCACCAGATCTCAGAGTTGAATGATAAAGAGTATTTGTTTCCTGCTCACATGAGGACAGCAGGCTGGGTCAGGCTGGCTGGGTACAGCTGGACTGTGCAGGGCTCAGTTTCACTTGACCTCCGATTTCAGACCTGAGAACACACAGCCAGCAGCTGGACCATTCAGATCTCATGGTAGAAGACAGTACAGGAGAGAGAGGGGGGCTGAGACACAGCAGACAATCACATTCAGAGCTTCCCCTTAATTACAGCCAGTGTCATGACTGTTCATGCCCATTGGAAAAGCATGTAATATAAATGACCAAGCATGTAAACGACCAAGCAAAGGGCAGGGAGGACCAGATGCCTACTCGTCTGGCAGAATGAACAGGAATTCTCACATGATTGTAGCTGAGTCCTTATAATCCTATTGCAGGGGCTGAGCAAACAGTTGGGAACAGTAATCCAGTCTGTCATGCACACCAAATCCAAACGAACACTGAATCCAGATCCAGCTATGGCTCTTCACAAACTTTCAAATGAGGATTGTAACAAGTATACAGAATCTGCCTCACTGAAAGGTCACTCTTTATTCTCTATGACCACACTGCCCCGCCCTGAAATATGACCACATTTTCACCCCAAGGGGAGAAAACGATTTTATTAATTTAGATGTGACTTCTTTTTATAATGCATGGAAACTATCTCTATTTCACCTTCGTTCTTTTTAAACTTTTTATTCTGTATTTGGGTATTGAAAAGCAGAGATATTACTTTGCCAACAAAGGTCTGTCTAGTCAAGGCTATGTTTTTTCCAGTGGTCATGTATGGATGTGAGAGTTGGACTGTGAAGAAAGCTGAGCACCGAAGAATTGATGCTTTTGAACTGTGGTGTTAGAGAAGACTCTTGAAAGTCCCTTGGACTGAAAGGAGATCCAATCAGTCCATCCTAAAGGAGATCAGTCCTGGGTGTTGTTTGGAAGGAATGATGCTGAGGCTGAAACTCCAGTGCTTTGGCCACCTCATGCGAAAAGTTGACTCATTGGAAAAGACTCTGATGCTGGGAGGGATTGGGGGCAGGAGGAGAAGGGGATGACAGAGGATGAGATGGCTGGATGGCATCACTGACTTGATGGACGTGAGTCTGAGTGAACTCTGGGAGTTGGTGATGGACAGGGAGGCCTGGCGTGCTGCGATTCATGGGGTCACAGAGTCAGACATGACTGAGCGACTGAACTGAACTGATAGCCAGTTATCAAGGTTGTGATCGTTTCAGGTGAACAGCTATTTGACTTTTACACTAAAGCTCATTTTGCCATAGCTTTTCTGACCTCACTTCAGTTGGGTTGAACCCCAGTTTCAGACCCTTGTCTTTTGCCCAAACTCTAAACAACATGCATTTAGCTTGACTGCTTGATTCAAGCCACTCCCCGTTTTGAGGAGAGGTAGAATAGCTGTGGTAGGACTGGACAGGGTAGAAAAAAATGCAGACAAAATGCAGGCAACAGAGGTGATGGGACTGAAAGCTTCACATGTGTCAGAGGTAGAGTGATAAGGAAGAGTCCGGAAGTAAAATTGTAGAGAAGATGTTGCTTGAGATGAGGAAAGAGACAGGTGTTTTCAAATGCAGAATTAGGCTGATTCAGTGTCGTGCTTTGCATAACCCTAGCTTTCTAGAAACAAAGAAAAATAAAGCATTTGATAGCCAGTAACAGAGTCAATGGGATAAAAACATCACTACTGAAACCACAGATAAGATCGTATTAACTTCCGGCTTAAACTTTGTGCCTGCTGACTTCCTGCTACATGGTCAAGAGATGATGATAGCAGCAACGCTAATAGCAGGAACAGCTGCTCCTGACTTTTCCTGTTTGCATGTTAAATGCTGAACTTTGCACCAGACCTTATTCCTCACTATGAAGTGAAGTGAAGTCACTCAGTCGTGTCCGACTCTTTGCAACCTCATGGACTATAGCCTGTCAGGCTCCTCCGTCCATGGGATTTTCCAGGCAAGAATACTGGAGTGGGTTGCCATTTCCTTCTCCAGGTATCTTCCCCACCCAGGGATCGAACCCGGGTCTCCCTCATTGTAGGCGGACGCTTTTACCATCTGAGCCGCCAGGGAAGCAGCCCTTATTCCTCATGACAAATATGAGAAACACAAGTTGGCCAATTCCGCAGGCTAAATAAAGCGCTTCTTTTAATTACCACAGTGCTTTGAAAAATGTGTAATACTGTGTCCTCACGATGTCCTCCCACCCCAGCCTCCCCTGCTCATCTCGTACCTTCCACTCTAGGATGCTTTAGAACTGTGTGGTGTTGGAGAAGACTCTTGAGAGTCCCTTGGACTGCAAGGAGATCCAACCAGTCCATTCTGAAGGAGATCACCCCTGGGATTTCTTTGGAAGGAATGATGCTAAAGCTGACACTCCAGTACTCTGGCCACCTCATGAGAAGAGTTGACTCATTGGAAAAGACTCTGATGCTGGGAGGGATTGGGGGCAGGAGGAGAAGGGGACGACCGAGGATGAGATGGCTGGATGGCATCGCGGACTCGATGGACGTGAGTCTGAGTGAACTCTGGGAGCTGGTGATGGACAGGGAGGCCTGGCGTGCTACAAATTCATGGGGTCGCAAAGAGTTGGACATGACTGAGCGACTGAACTGAACTGAACTGAACTGTGTCCTCACGATGTCCTCCCACCCAGCCTCCTCTGCTCATCTTGTACCTTCCACTCCAGGATGCACACCCTGGAGTGCAGACCCAGAGAAGGGCTTGAGGTTGCCTCATTCTCCCATTCTGTTTGCTTCATGCCTCTATGCTGCTGCATCAATGAGCTTCTCTGCTTGAAATGTCTTTTCTAGCCACACTGCTTTTTCTGCAACCTGAAGAATTCTCCTCTTTAAGAGGCTATCCATAAGTCTCACTTTCTAGGAAGGCTTTCACAAGGCACAGTTAATTTCTTCCGGGGACCCACTATCATGACCACTTACACAGGGAGCTGGACTTGTGTTTGTGTGTAAGCCTTGTCTTTGGTTCACTCAAGACCTCCATCCTTCCCCACATGTGAACAAACACCTTGGGGATCTTATTTATTCCTATTTTGTTTTATGTTCCAGTGCATGTTCTAACAATGGCTAAAGTAATTACATGAAAATTCCAATAGCCAAACTGAATTTTTACTGTCTATTTTTACCTTTAAGAGAGATGTGGATATATTAGATGCAGCCATCTGAGATGATCAGCTCTAAGAGTATTGACAGTACAATTGTAAAAATTAGAATTTAAGAAATAGCTTTATCAAAATCTTTAAAAACTAAGACTCTAATGAATCTTAAATATAATATTCCACTTTCTACATAGATCAATAAAATATTTTACTTTTTTCATTTACATGCCATTTCTAGAGGCATTGAAAATATTGCATACACATCCTGTCTTTTTAAATATAAATTTTAAAAAATCAACTAAAAATAAAATAATAAAAATAAATACAGTAATTAATTTAGCTTGTCAGATCAAGCAGTCAAGCTGTAAAATCTCTAGTAGCTCTTCTCACAGGGGAGAGAGTCATGTTTCATCTGTTAATAAACTCTTCTTGAAACCTTTCAGAATATAAAAACCAGGTATTGCAGAGGTGTAAATGCATACTTCATTGTACTGAGATAAAGAGTCTTATGATTTTATTTTTACTTTGTTTGTCTTATGAAGTAGCTGTCATTATTTTACAGAAAAATCTATCATTTGACGTAGCAATGTATTAGTGATGGGGAGACAGAATCTAATGACCATAGTATCTGAAAGGATCTCATGATCCACAGAACCTAAGCGGTGTATCTAAAATTCCACATCTAAATTAAGAAAGAAATGTGAGAAGATAAATGTGTGGCCAAAGTGAGTAATTCAGGGAACTAAGCCTACACTTTTGCCTCAAGGATTTTGGAAGAAACTGAATATTTTGTGTGTAATCTACAGACTTAAATCATTGAAATATTTTGATGGATTAATAGTATCTACTCACCTCTTCATAGCAGTAGTTTGTCACAAGATAGAATTCAAGTATATCAGGAAAAAATATCCCTGTGTTCTGAGGAAGGTGGATCATTTTAGAAAGAAGCCCCGTAGTCCACTGTACTTTCTAATAGCAACAGTCATGAAAGTAGGTCTTCAGAACTGGATTCCTCTTTGTAACACAGAGTGAACGTTTTTTAAAAAAAATATTTTGAAATGTAGATTACAGATTCACAGAGGAGTTGCATAGATAATATGAAGAGCTCTTACATACCCTTAATCCATCTTCCTCTAATGCAAGTGTTGGACAGAATCATGGAGTATTTATCAAAACTAATAAATTTACACAAGTATAAACTATAGATTTTGTTTTGATTTCCTCAGTTTTCTACAGATTCCATTTTGTTATTGTTTTTCGAGGATCCACATTCCATTGAAATATCACCTCTTAAACTTCTCCAGTTTGTGACGATTCTTCTTTGCTTTAAAAAAATATTTTGAAATGTAGATTACAGATTCACAGAGGAGTTGCATAGATAATATGAAGAGCTCTTACATACCCTTAATCCATCTTCCTCTAATGCAAGTGTTGGACAGAATCATGGAGTATTTATCAAAACTAATAAATTTACACAAGTATAAACTATAGATTTTGTTTTGATTTCCTCAGTTTTCTACAGATTCCATTTTGTTATTGTTTTTCGAGGATCCACATTCCATTGAAATATCACCTCTTAAACTTCTCCAGTTTGTGACGATTCTTCTTTGCTTGTATTTCATGGGTTTTGAAGAGTGCCTTTGTGTAGCATCCTTCAATTTGGATCTGTGATTAGGCTGGGGTTGTGGATTTTCGCATGGTTATCTGGGGTTACATAATATCAGGGTGAATTGTTGGTGACCTGACCTTGATCACTTGTGTCAGGTGGGGTCTGCTAGGTTTCTCTTCTGTAAACTTGCTATTTCTCTTTCCATCCTGCGTTTGTGAGCAGGAAATCACCAAGTCCAGCCAACACTGCACTTAATGGCATTATGCTCCACCTCCAGAAGGGAAGATTGTCAAAGAAATTGAGCTCCCCTGGTGGAGAGTGGTGGCTCAGCAGTAAAGAATCTGCCTACAATGAAGGAGACACAGGTTGGGTCCCTGGTCCAGAAGATCCCCTGGAGAAGGAAATGGGGGCCCACTCTAATATTCTTACCTGGGAAATGTTTAAGATTATGAGAGTAATTAATAAATACTTGGAGGAGGAGCTTTGAGACTATGTAAATATCCTTTTTCTCCTTAAAGTTCTGCTCATTAATTTTATCATTTGTCAGTGGATCTTGCCTATAGCAATTATTACTCTAGTGTGCTATTTGCAATTTTTGATTTCTTCCATTCTTTCTACATTTATTATTTGGAATTTTTCATTAAGAAAGATTTGTCCTTTTACTCTGATTCATTCAGTCATTCATATTAGTAAGGGTTAACGGTGTGAACAAAAATTCTTTAAATGCCAATTAAAGTAAATGTAAGACAGAAATATTATAAGAAAACCTCTCAATGTAAGAGCTATCTTAAAATACCTCCTTCCACATATAAAACCCTTGCATTACCATAATGCTGCAATTAAGATGTTTTCTTCAGTAAGCAGTGGGGAAAAAACCTTCAAGTTCTAAAGGGGTAAATAAAATGTTCAAAATCAAATAAGAGATAAGCAGCAAGCTAAAAGTTTAGGTTTTTTTCCCTGCTACATCCAGAAATACCCAAGCATCATGGGATTCATTTAAACTAGAACAACTAGAACATGTACTAGAAATGGTGTCCTTAGGATAGTTTAATAGCTAATTAGAAAACACTTATCCCCAATGCTCCCAAGTATATATCCTCACTTTGTTTGCTTTTAGCGTTTTACTTGTGTTTGCAAAGGTTCATTTAAATAATTGCATCCACCAATTAACTGCAAATCCATTTAGCCATACTCAGCAGCTGATAACTCTTATTTTCCTTTATTTAAACAACCACCTGACTACTATTATGCACACATTTGTATTAGAATTATTTTGTTACAGGAAAGAGAAAGGTACCTAAGCTCAGGAAAATAAAGGGGAGAGCGGGAAAGGTCATTTATGCAGAGATGCCACACCAAACCCATGAACAAAAACACAGCCATAGATGACATGAGGCCAGAACCAAGAATAAGAAAAATATAGGAACAAAAAGTGGCCACTTAGTTATATCTCTCTTTTCTCATCTCTTTGTGTATCTGCTCTATTTTCCTACTCTTGTTAATAAACTAACACCCGATGTTCTTCACAAGGCCCTAAAATGTCAGTTCACATTATATCTAAGTATATCTGACATTCCAGTTTCAAAAACCGTCACCTGTTACAGATTTTCCAGTGTTTATGTTTCTTAGGTTAACTTCTAGAGGGAGAGAATTTGATTGATCGAGGTTTCCTATCGGGTGGTGTTCTGTAATTGAGTAGCAAGGGACAGGATGCCAGGACATAAACTTGGAAGCAGAGTTCCAGGACTGTGGCCTGGAGTGGTGGTTTTGAAACTGTAGTCCATATTATAATCAGTGGGAGGCTGTGTTAATACACAGATTCCTAACGTGTGTTTAGGTGGTGCTAATGTTGCTGATTCAGGGGCCTCAGCTTGAGAAGCACTGGATATGCTATGGGACCATAACATTTATTACATCATAGGTTAGGGTTAGGTTATGCTGTGCTTAGTTGCTCATTTGTGTCTGACCCTTTTATGACCCCATGGACTGTAACCCTCCAGGCTCCTTTGTCCATGGGGATTCTCCAGGCAAGAATACTGGAGTGGTATGCCATGCCCTCCTCCAGGGGATCTTCCCAGCCCAGCAATTGAACCCAGGTCTCCCACAATTGAAAAATGGATTCTTTACCATCTGAGGCATCAGGGAAATCTAGGGTTAGGTTATGGAGATAGAATTCCTAAACTTCCGTTTATCTGCATGTGGTCATTTTCAGAATTCCTTCATTAAGCCAGCTACCACATTTCTCTACTCACAATAGATGACAATATTTCTAGACAGTCCGCTTCTTTTTCTTCCTAACATGGAATTCTCAAAAGCCTGCCTAACTCACCTACCATAATCTGCAAAACTTAAAGCTAGTAAATAGTTTCTGAAAAACAGAAATTCTGTAGCTCAGAAGTCTTCTGCTCAAACATCATCTATGGGGGCTAACTCCACTGTCTTCCAAATGAAATAAATGTTAAGTCTCACTTTGAAATTAAGTCGCATCATTTACTTGGGCATATTTTTTTCTCACAAGTTTTTGGGCAGGTTTTAATTTGAATGGCATTGAGAAGCAATGATTCTATGGACAGTCCATGGGGATTCTCCAGGCAAGAATACTGGAGTGGTATGCCATGCCCTCCTCCAGGGGATCTTCCCAGCTCAGCGATTGAACCCAGGTCTCCCACAGTTGAAAAATGGATTCTTTACCCTCTGAGGCATCAGGGAAGTCTAGGGTTAGGTTATGGAGATAGAATTCCTAAACTTCCGTTTATCTGCATGTGGTCATTTTCAGAATTTCCTTCATTAAGCCAGCTTCCACATTTCTCTACTCACAATAGAAGACAATATTTCTAGGCAGTCTGCTTCTTTTTCTTCCTAACATGGAATTCTCAAAAGCCTGCCTAACTCGCCTACCATAATCTGCAAAACTTAAAGCTAGTAAATAGTTTCTGAAAAACAGAAATTCAGTAGCTCAGAAGTCTGCTGCTCAAACATCATCTACGGGGGCTAACTCCACTGTCTTCCAAATGAAATAAATGTTAAGTCTCACTTTGAAATTAAGTCGTATCATTTACTTGGGCATATTTTTTCTCACAAGTTTTTGGGCAGGTTTTAATTTGAATGGCATTGAGAAGCAATGATTCTATGGACAGNCCCTTTGTGTTGGGAGAATTATGTGAGTCAGCATATGTAAAGCTTCTAATACTGCCCAGGAGGTTTAACCAAATTATTATAGTCATGCATCTTGATCCAAAAAAAAAAAAAAAAAATCTCATCTAGTTCACCATAGCATCCCCCAGTAATTGTGAGTTTCCTGTTTACCCCAGGGTCTTACACCATAGATCTGACCTTTGGCAAGAATAGTATTTGCTAATTACTTTCTCAAAGTCTAATGGATAGAGGGCAAGACAGAAGGGTTTGTTTATGGCAAACTCCTCTCTTCAGCCTGTCCCAGTGCCTCACGTGGCTTTAACTCTCCAACTATTGCCAGCTTATTGACAGTCTCTGCAAGGCTTCCACCGACCTCATCCTGCTGCTTCCCCTTCACCACAGCCTGTAGTTATTGAATCGCTGGGCACATTGCCTTTGCTCAGACAGGTGATTGACTTGGCAGGTATCCACCATGCTGTCCTGCATGAGAAGTAAGCCTGGAGGTGGATACGTGTAGGTAGCTGTGCTGGTCACAGACATAATAATCATATTTGATGGCCTCAAATTTATAATATTAGGAGACATTGTATGATAGATTCAAGGGAATACTCTTTGTATGGGATGTTAGTGTGTATGCCTCAAAAGTATGTGACAAAATATAAAATTACCTTACATACTGTCCTTTAGCATCAAGATTATAACTTAGTGAACTTAAGGTGGCAAAAAACCCCACATTTTCTTATATGCAGTAAGGGTCATTTAGCTTATTGTTTGTATTAGTGACAGTCTTTCCACTAAATATTCTTGATTAACAGAGTCTTATGCAAAAATATGAAATATGAAACCAGAATTTGATATCTAGTTTTCAGGACTACCTAATTTGATTAAATGGAACATAGAACCATCACAGTGATACAAAACATAGTCTTACATTAGACATATAAAAATAACTTTTTAACAAGATGTCAAATCATAAGGCTATAATCTAATTGCCTCTCTTCATGAAAACTGTAGCCTTGAAAATGTTCATTTTTGTGACTATAAGTAAATTTTATTATAAATATCTTAAATGATAGATACCAAATGTAGTAATTCCACCCTGATTTTATTTATTTATGTATGTATAAATTTTGCTGTATCTCATCTTTCCATTATATGGTATAACATTGAAAATATTTACCTTTTCTTATAGGAAAAAATAGATTTAATATAGGTTTAAATAGATTTTAAATAAAATATATTTTAAAAGTATTTGTTAACTAAAAGGGAGTTTTAAGGATTTTTTTTGTCTTGCATATGCACACATGTAAGCCTATGCACAATTATACACCAAACCAGCCATTGTGTCACGTGACGTTTTGTCATTATATTTTATTGACACGTAGTTGCTTTATAACGCTGTTAGTTTCTGGTGTGCATCACAGGGACTCAGTCTCATATATACTGTAGGCCCTTTTTGTTTATCTCTTTTATGTACAGTAGTTTGTATTTATTAATCCCAGATTCCTAATTTATCCGTCCTCTACCCCCTTTCCTGTTTGGTGACCATAAGTTTGTTTTCTATATCTGTGAACCTTTTCTGTTTTGTAAATGAGTTCATTGTTGCCAATTACTTTAGATTCCACATATAAATGATAGCACATGGCGTTTTTCCTTCTCTGACTTCACTGAGAACTATAATCTCTAGACTCATCCATGTTGCTACAAATACCATTATTTCATTCTTTTTATGGCTGAGAAATATTCCATTATTCATATAGATGTAGCTCATCATCTTTATCCATTTATCTGTTGATGGACAATTAGACTGATCCCCTGTCTTGGCTATCAGGTGAGAGCTCTGAGTCTAAGCAACACATGCTCCCACCTGATATATGCCCAGAAGTTGGGTTTCTGGATCATATGGTAGTTCCCCTTCTATTGTTCTATGCTGTTTCCCACAGTAGCTGCAACAGTTTACATTTCCATCAACAGGGTGGAAAGGTTCTTTTCTTCACACCCTTTCCAGTATTTGTTATTTGCAGACTTTTTGATGATGGCCATTCTAACTGGTGAGAGTTGTTACCTCATTATAGTTTTGATTTGCATTTCTCTGATAATTAGTGATGATGAGCATCTCTTCATGTGCCTTTTGGCCATCTGTATGTCTGCTTTGGAGAAATGTCTTCTGCCCATTTTTTGGTTGGGTTTTTCATTTGTTGTTATTGAGTTGTATGAGCTGGTTGTGTATTTTGGAAATTAAGCCCTTGTTCATCCAATATTTGCAAATATTTTCTCCCAGTCCTTAATCACCTTAAAATTTAAAACTTACCTCTTTGCCTCATATAACTTTATATTAAAATAATTAAGAAGTGTAAAATGATTAAAAATTTCATTTTGAAGATTGATACTCCTACCTAGTTGCATATAGCAAAAAAAAAAAAAAGTATTTTTTACTTTCAGGGAACTCTCAACATGTAATAGGTATTCATTTTAATTAATTTTATTATTTCAAGTGAAAAAAATAGCATGATAAGGGAATATAAATCAGAAGATGAAGTAACTGGGAAATTTAGGATATAGAGACCACACTACGTATTCTAAATTAATTCACCCTTGTGATTTCCAAAGGGTTTCTCAGACTTTAATATGTGATTCAGAGCTTTAAACTGGGCATCATATATTCTCACATGGATTCTAGTTTCTGGAGAAAATAAATTGGGATTCATTATAAATTTCAGAGTTGATTTTACAGTATACTGTAGGTGGGGCACAGGCATTCTGTGTCGGTCATCTCTTTTGTTACAATAACATTCGACCACCAGATCTCAGAGTTGAATGATAAAGAGTATTTGTTTCCTGCTCACATGAGGACAGCAGGCTGGGTCAGGCTGGCTGGGTACAGCTGGACTGTGCAGGGCTCAGTTTCACTTGACCTCCGATTTCAGACCTGAGAACACACAGCCAGCAGCTGGACCATTCAGATCTCATGGTAGAAGACAGTACAGGAGAGAGAGGGGGGCTGAGACACAGCAGACAATCACATTCAGAGCTTCCCCTTAATTACAGCCAGTGTCATGACTGTTCATGCCCATTGGAAAAGCATGTAATATAAATGACCAAGCATGTAAACGACCAAGCAAAGGGCAGGGAGGACCAGATGCCTACTCGTCTGGCAGAATGAACAGGAATTCTCACATGATTGTAGCTGAGTCCTTATAATCCTATTGCAGGGGCTGAGCAAACAGTTGGGAACAGTAATCCAGTCTGTCATGCACACCAAATCCAAACGAACACTGAATCCAGATCCAGCTATGGCTCTTCACAAACTTTCAAATGAGGATTGTAACAAGTATACAGAATCTGCCTCACTGAAAGGTCACTCTTTATTCTCTATGACCACACTGCCCCGCCCTGAAATATGACCACATTTTCACCCCAAGGGGAGAAAACGATTTTATTAATTTAGATGTGACTTCTTTTTATAATGCATGGAAACTATCTCTATTTCACCTTCGTTCTTTTTAAACTTTTTATTCTGTATTTGGGTATTGAAAAGCAGAGATATTACTTTGCCAACAAAGGTCTGTCTAGTCAAGGCTATGTTTTTTCCAGTGGTCATGTATGGATGTGAGAGTTGGACTGTGAAGAAAGCTGAGCACCGAAGAATTGATGCTTTTGAACTGTGGTGTTAGAGAAGACTCTTGAAAGTCCCTTGGACTGAAAGGAGATCCAATCAGTCCATCCTAAAGGAGATCAGTCCTGGGTGTTGTTTGGAAGGAATGATGCTGAGGCTGAAACTCCAGTGCTTTGGCCACCTCATGCGAAAAGTTGACTCATTGGAAAAGACTCTGATGCTGGGAGGGATTGGGGGCAGGAGGAGAAGGGGATGACAGAGGATGAGATGGCTGGATGGCATCACTGACTTGATGGACGTGAGTCTGAGTGAACTCTGGGAGTTGGTGATGGACAGGGAGGTGAGAATTATTTAACTCCTTCAAATGTCAGTTTCTTAAACTATAAAATGGGGACAATATTAATATGTATATATTGGGATTGTTGTGAGGGTTAAATGTGATAAAACATGTAAAATTCTTTGTTCAGGGTACTCTGGTCATTCAATAAAAGTTGACCCTTATTATCTTCAGTTCAAAAGCAGAGCATATATTCAATTGAATAAAATCCTAAATATAAAGTATAGGTTCAAAATAATGGTCCGTAACAATGAATTTAATACAGATGTTGAACACTGGAGTTAAAGATGCAAGTTTGAACTTTGTAACAATGGCAATTTCATTTTTGTTAAAATCTCTTTGATTCTTTGAGGCTTCTTCCTATTACACAGGATGATTTATACAATCTCAGCCATTTGGAATGAGCCCTAAATGAGATCATGAAGAAACAAGTAGGGCATCATTTCTTTTTGATAGTCAGTCCTCAGTAAATTCAGTTTAGTATAATGATTAGAAATACTTATTATCATTGCTGTAGAATATTTTGGAGATCTTTATGTTTTCTAGTCTGGAAGATATTTTATCTAATTCCATTGCTGAAAAAAAATCTCCAAATTACCATTTATATCCGTATTTCTTAACTGAAATGAGAAAATTTTATTCCTCTTTCTTTCATATGAATCTCAGAGCACATAGCTGTTTTTTTTTTTTTTTTTAATCCTATGTTGGCTAGAGTAAATATTTGTATGGTGTATGAAAAGGGCACATTTAAGGTTGCACACATCTCTTGCCTGGCAGCTTGTGACATGACTGAGCACATGTCTGCACATCTCTGTTGGTTACTCACATGTCCCTTTTAATAGGAATCTCTTGATACATGCAAGTTCAGTGTTACCTTCTTTATTTTTAACTTTGGGCTTAGTCTGTTCATCTCTGCCATGCAATGATTCGCTTTTCTTACTTCCACATAAGTATGTGGATGTGGTTTTCATTACACACTTTTCATTATTATGCTGTCATCACTGAACAAGTTTATTTCAAAGCCTTTTGGGAAAAAAAATGACAAGAAACATAGCATTTTATTTCCTTGTCCCTTCATTAGATTAGAAATGTCAAGAAAGATTTAGATTGTATTCATTTTTATTAAAAGGAATGATAGATACTTCTTGGCAAAAGAAAAGGAAAAATAAGAAATTTTAATTTTAAATACTACTGGAGTCAAAGGCCTGCGTATGCAGATGCTCTTCAGTGGAAAGCGTCTCTTCATTATTGGGAAAGATTTATTCTGTTTTCATTTTCAGACTCCAAGGCATTTTATTCATTTGTGAATATAAAATACTGTAGTCATTCTGGAACACAAGCTGTATAACTGGAATCTGTTAGGTACCAGAAACAAACTATATCAAAGTGAACCTAAAATATTGTTGTTACTTAACAGGGGTTTCTCAACATCATCTTTATTTATTTATTTTCAGTTTTAAAGATTTTTTTTTTTGATGTAGATCATATTTAAAGTCCTCATTGAATTTGTTACAATATTGCTTCTGTTTTATATCTTGGATTTTTGGCTGTGAGGCATGTGGGATTTTAGTTCCAAGACCAGGAACCGAACCCTCACCCCCTGCTTTGGAAGGTGGAATCTTAACCAATGAACAGCCAGAAAAGTCCCCATTAACATCTTGATTACATTTCAGCAGCTATTAAGAAAGAGATGATGATAATACCTTTGCCTGTCTCCCAGGCCTTTGTGTTGGGAGAATTATGTGAGTCAGCATATGTAAAGCTTCTAATACTGCCCAGGAGGTTTAACCAAATTATTATAGTCATGCATCTTGGACCAAAAAAAAAAAAAAAAATCTCATCTAGTTCACCATAGCATCCCCCAGTAATTGTGAGTTTCCTGTTTACCCCAGGGTCTTACACCATAGATCTGACCTTTGGCAAGAATAGTATTTGCTAATTACTTTCTCAAAGTCTAATGGATAGAGGGCAAGACAGAAGGGTTTGTTTATGGCAAACTCCTCTCTTCAGCCTGTCCCAGTGCCTCACGTGGCTTTAACTCTCCAACTATTGCCAGCTTATTGACAGTCTCTGCAAGGCTTCCACCGACCTCATCCTGCTGCTTCCCCTTCACCACAGCCTGTAGTTATTGAATCGCTGGGCACATTGCCTTTGCTCAGACAGGTGATTGACTTGGCAGGTATCCACCATGCTGTCCTGCATGAGAAGTAAGCCTGGAGGTGGATACGTGTAGGTAGCTGTGCTGGTCACAGACATAATAATCATATTTGATGGCCTCAAATTTATAATATTAGGAGACATTGTATGATAGATTCAAGGGAATACTCTTTGTATGGGATGTTAGTGTGTATGCCTCAAAAGTATGTGACAAAATATAAAATTACCTTACATACTGTCCTTTAGCATCAAGATTATAACTTAGTGAACTTAAGGTGGCAAAAAAACCCACATTTTCTTATATGCAGTAAGGGTCATTTAGCTTATTGTTTGTATTAGTGACAGTCTTTCCACTAAATATTCTTGATTAACAGAGTCTTATGCAAAAATATGAAATATGAAACCAGAATTTGATATCTAGTTTTCAGGACTACCTAATTTGATTAAATGGAACATAGAACCATCACAGTGATACAAAACATAGTCTTACATTAGACATATAAAAATAACTTTTTAACAAGATGTCAAATCATAAGGCTATAATCTAATTGCCTCTCTTCATGAAAACTGTAGCCTTGAAAATGTTCATTTTTGTGACTATAAGTAAATTTTATTATAAATATCTTAAATGATAGATACCAAATGTAGTAATTCCACCCTGATTTTATTTATTTATGTATGTATAAATTTTGCTGTATCTCATCTTTCCATTATATGGTATAACATTGAAAATATTTACCTTTTCTTATAGGAAAAAATAGATTTAATATAGGTTTAAATAGATTTTAAATAAAATATATTTTTAAAAGTATTTGTTAACTAAAAGGGAGTTTTAAGGATTTTTTTTTGTCTTGCATATGCACACATGTAAGCCTATGCACAATTATACACCAAACCAGCCATTGTGTCACGTGACGTTTTGTCATTATATTTTATTGACACGTAGTTGCTTTATAACGCTGTTAGTTTCTGGTGTGCATCACAGGGACTCAGTCTCATATATACTGTAGGCCCTTTTTGTTTATCTCTTTTATGTACAGTAGTTTGTATTTATTAATCCCAGATTCCTAATTTATCCGTCCTCTACCCCCTTTCCTGTTTGGTGACCATAAGTTTGTTTTCTATATCTGTGAACCTTTTCTGTTTTGTAAATGAGTTCATTGTTGCCAATTACTTTAGATTCCACATATAAATGATAGCACATGGCGTTTTTCCTTCTCTGACTTCACTGAGAACTATAATCTCTAGACTCATCCATGTTGCTACACATACCATTATTTCATTCTTTTTATGGCTGAGAAATATTCCATTATTCATATAGATGTAGCTCATCATCTTTATCCATTTATCTGTTGATGGACAATTAGACTGATCCCCTGTCTTGGCTATCAGGTGAGAGCTCTGAGTCTAAGCAACACATGCTCCCACCTGATATATGCCCAGAAGTTGGGTTTCTGGATCATATGGTAGTTCCCCTTCTATTGTTCTATGCTGTTTCCCACAGTAGCTGCAACAGTTTACATTTCCATCAACAGGGTGGGAAGGTTCTTTTCTTCACACCCTTTCCAGTATTTGTTATTTGCAGACTTTTTGATGATGGCCATTCTAACTGGTGAGAGTTGTTACCTCATTATAGTTTTGATTTGCATTTCTCTGATAATTAGTGATGATGAGCATCTCTTCATGTGCCTTTTGGCCATCTGTATGTCTGCTTTGGAGAAATGTCTTCTGCCCATTTTTTGGTTGGGTTTTTCATTTGTTGTTATTGAGTTGTATGAGCTGGTTGTGTATTTTGGAAATTAAGCCCTTGTTCATCCAATATTTGCAAATATTTTCTCCCAGTCCTTAATCACCTTAAAATTTAAAACTTACCTCTTTGCCTCATATAACTTTATATTAAAATAATTAAGAAGTGTAAAATGATTAAAAATTTCATTTTGAAGATTGATACTCCTACCTAGTTGCATATAGCAAAAAAAAAAAAAAGTATTTTTTACTTTCAGGGAACTCTCAACATGTAATAGGTATTCATTTTAATTAATTTTATTATTTCAAGTGAAAAAAATAGCATGATAAGGGAATATAAATCAGAAGATGAAGTAACTGGGAAATTTAGGATATAGAGACCACACTACGTATTCTAAATTAATTCACCCTTGTGATTTCCAAAGGGTTTCTCAGACTTTAATATGTGATTCAGAGCTTTAAACTGGGCATCATATATTCTCACATGGATTCTAGTTTCTGGAGAAAATAAATTGGGATTCATTATAAATTTCAGAGTTGATTTTACAGTATACTGTAGGTGGGGCACAGGCATTCTGTGTCGGTCATCTCTTTTGTTACAATAACATTCGACCACCAGATCTCAGAGTTGAATGATAAAGAGTATTTGTTTCCTGCTCACATGAGGACAGCAGGCTGGGTCAGGCTGGCTGGGTACAGCTGGACTGTGCAGGGCTCAGTTTCACTTGACCTCCGATTTCAGACCTGAGAACACACAGCCAGCAGCTGGACCATTCAGATCTCATGGTAGAAGACAGTACAGGAGAGAGAGGGGGGCTGAGACACAGCAGACAATCACATTCAGAGCTTCCCCTTAATTACAGCCAGTGTCATGACTGTTCATGCCCATTGGAAAAGCATGTAATATAAATGACCAAGCATGTAAACGACCAAGCAAAGGGCAGGGAGGACCAGATGCCTACTCGTCTGGCAGAATGAACAGGAATTCTCACATGATTGTAGCTGAGTCCTTATAATCCTATTGCAGGGGCTGAGCAAACAGTTGGGAACAGTAATCCAGTCTGTCATGCACACCAAATCCAAACGAACACTGAATCCAGATCCAGCTATGGCTCTTCACAAACTTTCAAATGAGGATTGTAACAAGTATACAGAATCTGCCTCACTGAAAGGTCACTCTTTATTCTCTATGACCACACTGCCCCGCCCTGAAATATGACCACATTTTCACCCCAAGGGGAGAAAACGATTTTATTAATTTAGATGTGACTTCTTTTTATAATGCATGGAAACTATCTCTATTTCACCTTCGTTCTTTTTAAACTTTTTATTCTGTATTTGGGTATTGAAAAGCAGAGATATTACTTTGCCAACAAAGGTCTGTCTAGTCAAGGCTATGTTTTTTCCAGTGGTCATGTATGGATGTGAGAGTTGGACTGTGAAGAAAGCTGAGCACCGAAGAATTGATGCTTTTGAACTGTGGTGTTAGAGAAGACTCTTGAAAGTCCCTTGGACTGAAAGGAGATCCAATCAGTCCATCCTAAAGGAGATCAGTCCTGGGTGTTGTTTGGAAGGAATGATGCTGAGGCTGAAACTCCAGTGCTTTGGCCACCTCATGCGAAAAGTTGACTCATTGGAAAAGACTCTGATGCTGGGAGGGATTGGGGGCAGGAGGAGAAGGGGATGACAGAGGATGAGATGGCTGGATGGCATCACTGACTTGATGGACGTGAGTCTGAGTGAACTCTGGGAGTTGGTGATGGACAGGGAGGCCTGGCGTGCTGCGATTCATGGGGTCACAGAGTCAGACATGACTGAGCGACTGAACTGAACTGATAGCCAGTTATCAAGGTTGTGATCGTTTCAGGTGAACAGCTATTTGACTTTTACACTAAAGCTCATTTTGCCATAGCTTTTCTGACCTCACTTCAGTTGGGTTGAACCCCAGTTTCAGACCCTTGTCTTTTGCCCAAACTCTAAACAACATGCATTTAGCTTGACTGCTTGATTCAAGCCACTCCCCGTTTTGAGGAGAGGTAGAATAGCTGTGGTAGGACTGGACAGGGTAGAAAAAAATGCAGACAAAATGCAGGCAACAGAGGTGATGGGACTGAAAGCTTCACATGTGTCAGAGGTAGAGTGATAAGGAAGAGTCCGGAAGTAAAATTGTAGAGAAGATGTTGCTTGAGATGAGGAAAGAGACAGGTGTTTTCAAATGCAGAATTAGGCTGATTCAGTGTCGTGCTTTGCATAACCCTAGCTTTCTAGAAACAAAGAAAAATAAAGCATTTGATAGCCAGTAACAGAGTCAATGGGATAAAAACATCACTACTGAAACCACAGATAAGATCGTATTAACTTCCGGCTTAAACTTTGTGCCTGCTGACTTCCTGCTACATGGTCAAGAGATGATGATAGCAGCAACGCTAATAGCAGGAACAGCTGCTCCTGACTTTTCCTGTTTGCATGTTAAATGCTGAACTTTGCACCAGACCTTATTCCTCACTATGAAGTGAAGTGAAGTCACTCAGTCGTGTCCGACTCTTTGCAACCTCATGGACTATAGCCTGTCAGGCTCCTCCGTCCATGGGATTTTCCAGGCAAGAATACTGGAGTGGGTTGCCATTTCCTTCTCCAGGTATCTTCCCCACCCAGGGATCGAACCCGGGTCTCCCTCATTGTAGGCGGACGCTTTTACCATCTGAGCCGCCAGGGAAGCAGCCCTTATTCCTCATGACAAATATGAGAAACACAAGTTGGCCAATTCCGCAGGCTAAATAAAGCGCTTCTTTTAATTACCACAGTGCTTTGAAAAATGTGTAATACTGTGTCCTCACGATGTCCTCCCACCCCAGCCTCCCCTGCTCATCTCGTACCTTCCACTCTAGGATGCTTTAGAACTGTGTGGTGTTGGAGAAGACTCTTGAGAGTCCCTTGGACTGCAAGGAGATCCAACCAGTCCATTCTGAAGGAGATCACCCCTGGGATTTCTTTGGAAGGAATGATGCTAAAGCTGACACTCCAGTACTCTGGCCACCTCATGAGAAGAGTTGACTCATTGGAAAAGACTCTGATGCTGGGAGGGATTGGGGGCAGGAGGAGAAGGGGACGACCGAGGATGAGATGGCTGGATGGCATCGCGGACTCGATGGACGTGAGTCTGAGTGAACTCTGGGAGCTGGTGATGGACAGGGAGGCCTGGCGTGCTACAAATTCATGGGGTCGCAAAGAGTTGGACATGACTGAGCGACTGAACTGAACTGAACTGAACTGTGTCCTCACGATGTCCTCCCACCCAGCCTCCTCTGCTCATCTTGTACCTTCCACTCCAGGATGCACACCCTGGAGTGCAGACCCAGAGAAGGGCTTGAGGTTGCCTCATTCTCCCATTCTGTTTGCTTCATGCCTCTATGCTGCTGCATCAATGAGCTTCTCTGCTTGAAATGTCTTTTCTAGCCACACTGCTTTTTCTGCAACCTGAAGAATTCTCCTCTTTAAGAGGCTATCCATAAGTCTC
This sequence comes from Oreotragus oreotragus, assembly GCA_006410675.1. NCBI lineage: Eukaryota > Metazoa > Chordata > Mammalia > Artiodactyla > Bovidae > Oreotragus > Oreotragus oreotragus. The sequence continues at coordinate 364,600 of SJYX01020599.1, read as the reverse complement.
ACTTTCTAGGAAGGCTTTCACAAGGCACAGTTAATTTCTTCCGGGGACCCACTATCATGACCACTTACACAGGGAGCTGGACTTGTGTTTGTGTGTAAGCCTTGTCTTTGGTTCACTCAAGACCTCCATCCTTCCCCACATGTGAACAAACACCTTGGGGATCTTATTTATTCCTATTTTGTTTTATGTTCCAGTGCATGTTCTAACAATGGCTAAAGTAATTACATGAAAATTCCAATAGCCAAACTGAATTTTTACTGTCTATTTTTACCTTTAAGAGAGATGTGGATATATTAGATGCAGCCATCTGAGATGATCAGCTCTAAGAGTATTGACAGTACAATTGTAAAAATTAGAATTTAAGAAATAGCTTTATCAAAATCTTTAAAAACTAAGACTCTAATGAATCTTAAATATAATATTCCACTTTCTACATAGATCAATAAAATATTTTACTTTTTTCATTTACATGCCATTTCTAGAGGCATTGAAAATATTGCATACACATCCTGTCTTTTTAAATATAAATTTAAAAAATCAACTAAAAATAAAATAATAAAAATAAATACAGTAATTAATTTAGCTTTTCAGATCAAGCAATCAAGCTGTAAAATCTCTAGTAGCTCTTCTCACAGGGGAGAGAGTCATGTTTCATCTGTTAATAAACTCTTCTTGAAACCTTTCAGAATATAAAAACCAGGTATTGCAGAGGTGTAAATGCATACTTCATTGTACTGAGATAAAGAGTCTTATGATTTTATTTTTGCTTTGTTTGTCTTATGAAGTAGCTGTCATTGTTTTACAGAAAAATCTATCATTTGACGTAGCAATGTATTAGTGATGGGGAGACAGAATCTAATGACCATAGTATCTGAAAGGATCTCATGATCCACAGAACCTAAGCGGTGTATCTAAAATTCCACATCTAAATTAAGAAAGAAATGTGAGAAGATAAATGTGTGGCCAAAGTGAGTAATTCAGGGAACTAAGCCTACACTTTTGCCTCAAGGATTTTGGAAGAAACTGAATATTTTGTGTGTAATCTACAGACTTAAATCATTGAAATATTTTGATGGATTAATAGTATCTACTCACCTCTTCATAGCAGTAGTTTGTCACAAGATAGAATTCAAGTATATCAGGAAAAAATATCCCTGTGTTCTGAGGAAGGTGGATCATTTTAGAAAGAAGCCCCGTAGTCCACTGTACTCTCTAATAGCAACAGTCATGAAAGTAGGTCTTCAGAACTGGATTCTTCTTTGTAACACAGAGTGAACGTTTTTTTTAAAAAAATATTTTGAAATGTAGATTACAGATTCACAGAGGAGTTGCATAGATAATATGAAGAGCTCTTACATACCCTTAATCCATCTTCCTCTAATGCAAGTGTTGGACAGAATCATGGAGTATTTATCAAAACTAATAAATTTACACAAGTATAAACTATAGATTTTGTTTTGATTTCCTCAGTTTTCTACAGATTCCATTTTGTTATTGTTTTTCGAGGATCCACATTCCATTGAAATATCACCTCTTAAACTTCTCCAGTTTGTGACGATTCTTCTTTGCTTGTATTTCATGGGTTTTGAAGAGTGCCTTTGTGTAGCATCCTTCAATTTGGATCTGTGATTAGGCTGGGGTTGTGGATTTTCGCATGGTTATCTGGGGTTACATAATATCAGGGTGAATTGTTGGTGACCTGACCTTGATCACTTGTGTCAGGTGGGGTCTGCTAGGTTTCTCTTCTGTAAACTTGCTATTTCTCTTTCCATCCTGCGTTTGTGAGCAGGAAATCACCAAGTCCAGCCAACACTGCACTTAATGGCATTATGCTCCACATCCAGAAGGGAAGATTGTCAAAGAAATTGAGCTCCCCTGGTGGAGAGTGGTGGCTCAGCAGTAAAGAATCTGCCTACAATGAAGGAGACACAGGTTGGGTCCCTGGTCTAGAAGATCCCCTGGAGAAGGAAATGGGGGCCCACTCTAATATTCTTACCTGGGAAATGTTTAAGATTATGAGAGTAATTAATAAATACTTGGAGGAGGAGCTTTGAGACTATGTAAATATCCTTTTTCTCCTTAAAGTTCTGCTCATTAATTTTATCATTTGTCAGTGGATCTTGCCTATAGCAATTATTACTCTAGTGTGCTATTTGCAATTTTTGATTTCTTCCATTCTTTCTACATTTATTATTTGGAATTTTTCATTAAGAAAGATTTGTCCTTTTACTCTGATTCATTCAGTCATTCATATTAGTAAGGGTTAACGGTGTGAACAAAAATTCTTTAAATGCCAATTAAAGTAAATGTAAGACAGAAATATTATAAGAAAACCTCTCAATGTAAGAGCTATCTTAAAATACCTCCTTCCACATATAAAACCCTTGCATTACCATAATGCTGCAATTAAGATGTTTTCTTCAGTAAGCAGTGGGGAAAAAACCTTCAAGTTCTAAAGGGGTAAATAAAATGTTCAAAATCAAATAAGAGATAAGCAGCAAGCTAAAAGTTTAGGTTTTTTTCCCTGCTACATCCAGAAATACCCAAGCATCATGGGATTCATTTAAACTAGAACAACTAGAACATGTACTAGAAATGGTGTCCTTAGGATAGTTTAATAGCTAATTAGAAAACACTTATCCCCAATGCTCCCAAGTATATATCCTCACTTTGTTTGCTTTTAGCGTTTTACTTGTGTTTGCAAAGGTTCATTTAAATAATTGCATCCACCAATTAACTGCAAATCCATTTAGCCATACTCAGCAGCTGATAACTCTTATTTTCCTTTATTTAAACAACTACCTGACTACTATTATGCACACATTTGTATTAGAATTATTTTGTTACAGGAAAGAGAAAGGTACCTAAGCTCAGGAAAATAAAGGGGAGAGCGGGAAAGGTCATTTATGCAGAGATGCCACACCAAACCCATGAACAAAAACACAGCCATAGATGACATGAGGCCAGAACCAAGAATAAGAAAAATATAGGAACAAAAAGTGGCCACTTAGTTATATCTCTCTTTTCTCATCTCTTTGTGTATCTGCTCTATTTTCCTACTCTTGTTAATAAACTAACACCCGATGTTCTTCACAAGGCCCTAAAATGTCAGTTCACATTATATCTAAGTATATCTGACGTTCCAGTTTCAAAAACCATCACCTGTTACAGATTTTCCAGTGTTTATGTTTCTTAGGTTAACTTCTAGAGGGAGAGAATTTGATTGATCGAGGTTTCCTATCGGGTGGTGTTCTGTAATTGAGTAGCAAGGGACAGGATGCCAGGACATAAACTTGGAAGCAGAGTTCCAGGACTGCGGCCTGGAGTGGTGGTTTTGAAACTGTAGTCCATATTATAATCAGTGGGAGGCTGTGTTAATACACAGATTCCTAACGTGTGTTTAGGTGGTGCTAATGTTGCTGATTCAGGGNATTCATTCAGTCATTCGTGTTAGTAAGGGTTAACGGTGTGAACAAAAATTCTTTAAATGCCAATTAAAGTAAATGTAAGACAGAAATATTATAAGAAAACCTCTCAATGTAAGAGCTATCTTAAAATACCTCCTTCCACATATAAAACCCTTGCATTACCATAATGCTGCAATTAAGATGTTTTCTTCAGTAAGCAGTGGGAAAAAAACCTTCAAGTTCTAAAGGGGTAAATAAAATGTTCAAAATCAAATAAGAGATAAGCAGCAAGCTAAAAGTTTAGGTTTTTTTCCCTGCTACATCCAGAAATACCCAAGCATCATGGGATTCATTTAAACTAGAACAACTAGAACATGTACTAGAAATGGTGTCCTTAGGATAGTTTAATAGCTAATTAGAAAACACTTATCCCCAATGCTCCCAAGTATATATCCTCACTTTGTTTGCTTTTAGTGTTTTACTTGTGTTTGAAAAGGTTCATTTAAATAATTGCATCCACCAATTAACTGCAAATCCATTTAGCCATACTCAGCAGCTGATAACTCTTATTTTCCTTTATTTAAACAACTACCTGACTACTATTATGCACACATTTGTATTAGAATTATTTTGTTACAGGAAAGAGAAAGGTACCTAAGCTCAGGAAAATAAAGGGGAGAGCGGGAAAGGTCATTTATGCAGAGATGCCACACCAAACCCATGAACAAAAACACAGCCATAGATGACATGAGGCCAGAACCAAGAATAAGAAAAATATAGGAACAAAAAGTGGCCACTTAGTTATATCTCTCTTTTCTCATCTCTTTGTGTATCTGCTCTATTTTCCTACTCTTGTTAATAAACTAACACCCGATGTTCTTCACAAGGCCCTAAAATGTCAGTTCACATTATATCTAAGTATATCTGACGTTCCAGTTTCAAAAACCATCACCTGTTACAGATTTTCCAGTGTTTATGTTTCTTAGGTTAACTTCTAGAGGGAGAGAATTTGATTGATCGAGGTTTCCTATCGGATGGTGTTCTGTAATTGAGTAGCAAGGGACAGGATGCCAGGACATAAACTTGGAAGCAGAGTTCCAGGACTGCGGCCTGGAGTGGTGGTTTTGAAACTGTAGTCCATATTATAATCAGTGGGAGGCTGTGTTAATACACAGATTCCTAACGTGTGTTTAGGTGGTGCTAATGTTGCTGATTCAGGGACCTCAGCTTGAGAAGCACTGGATATGCTATGGGGCCATAACATTTATTACATCATAGGTTAGGGTTAGGTTATGCTGTGCTTAGTTGCTCATTTGTGTCTGACCCTTTTATGACCCCATGGACTGTAACCCTCCAGGCTCCTTTGTCCATGGGGATTCTCCAGGCAAGAATACTGGAGTGGTATGCCATGCCCTCCTCCAGGGGATCTTCCCAGCTCAGCGATTGAACCCAGGTCTCCCACAGTTGAAAAATGGATTCTTTACCCTCTGAGGCATCAGGGAAGTCTAGGGTTAGGTTATGGAGATAGAATTCCTAAACTTCCGTTTATCTGCATGTGGTCATTTTCAGAATTTCCTTCATTAAGCCAGCTTCCACATTTCTCTACTCACAATAGAAGACAATATTTCTAGGCAGTCTGCTTCTTTTTCTTCCTAACATGGAATTCTCAAAAGCCTGCCTAACTCGCCTACCATAATCTGCAAAACTTAAAGCTAGTAAATAGTTTCTGAAAAACAGAAATTCAGTAGCTCAGAAGTCTGCTGCTCAAACATCATCTACGGGGGCTAACTCCACTGTCTTCCAAATGAAATAAATGTTAAGTCTCACTTTGAAATTAAGTCGTATCATTTACTTGGGCATATTTTTTCTCACAAGTTTTTGGGCAGGTTTTAATTTGAATGGCATTGAGAAGCAATGATTCTATGGACAGAAAACCATACATGTAGACTAATCAGTGAGCAAAAATCTCTGGATGACTACAGGATGAATTTTTAAATATTCTACCTCATCAGTTGTTAGAAAAACTCTCAGCGTGTGTGTTACTACTCATTTTATTGTGCTGCTTGGGAGGGGTGAGAGAGACCCAGTGGGATGGGAAGTTTCCACAGTGGACATCTCCTGCCCTTGTCTCTCAGATGTTCTATTTCATCCCCTTCGGTAGGACCTTATTCATTAACTTTTTCCCCACCCATCTTTTTTGGGGGGGTGGTAAAGTAGAGAAGCATAGCTTTCTTACTCTGCCAGGCAAAGAGAGAGAGAGCGGGCTCCTGCCCTCAAAAACTGTGTGTCCCAATCTGGGGGAATTTGATGAGGATTTTTTAAAAATGGTTCAGAGATAGGGTCTCTGACAAGATTAGGGGGTGAACAGGGCTTGTACTTCCTTCCTCTCATCTCAGATGGTTGGTCTCCCAATTTCCCCACCCTTCTTGATCAATCCAGATTGCCCATGAAGTGGCTACTAACCACAAAAAACTTCTTGCTTTTTCCCACACACTATTTTTGATCAGTTTTTTTGGAAACTCTCTGAACCTCAGCTGACACTTATTGCTAACCATTTATTAAACTCCCACCCTTTCTACAAGTTAGAACATTTGCGTCTTCCCTTACTTGGAATTTTTAAGTAAGTCCTATTAATGGTGCTCTGGGTCCCCCAGAAACGTTTAGGGAATTCTGAACAGAGTGATAGCTTTGTATGCATTCCAAGATACAGAAAGAAAAAAAAAATTCTTCTTTTCTAGTTCTTATATTGATAGTTTTGCCCCAGTATACAATATGAAGTTTCCTATTGCTGCTTTTTAAAAAGGAAGCAGACAAGCAGTGAAACATTACTTAAGCAATTACGTTGATGAGAAATATTTCCTGAAGACAGTAGATTTTCTGATGGTCACTGCTATTGAATAGATTTCTTAATAAATGAGGTTTTTGTAACAAACAGCTTGAAAATAGGGAAAGTTGGAGTTAAATATAATGCCATTATTTTGATACCTATAAGAATAATAGATATTCTAGGCATTTGATTTTGGACACTGTTTAAGGAATATGATTTTACTTTTATGAATACTATATTTGAGCTCAGAGTAAGGTATATACTTACAAATATGTATTTAGTGGCTTGGAATATATGTATGAATCACCTTAACCGATGCTTAAGGCCGTAATAATTGCTCTACCCTACTCTTTGTCCGAAGGTTACTGAAGTCCCCAAGATTTTTTACAAATTTCCCAGGTGTTTTGCATTCACCTCATCTATAGGCTGCCATTGTTTCTGAATCTTGAACTGGAAATAGGAACCAGTTCTCTTCCTGAATTTTCACAAAATCCCACACAAACAAGACAAATGTGTGCTTAGGGAGACACAGCTGTATATTACTATGTAAGCAACTTAAAATTAAACAATCATTTTTAAACTCATGTTTAAAATAATCATTCTTTCTGACTTGTAAATTCTTTCTCTCCTCCCACTTATCCTCATTTCCATTCTATTTATTCTCTCTTTCAACCCTGGTCTCTCAGGAGAAAAGCAAAAGGAAAGTAATAGAAAAATGTAATCTCAGGTTTTTGTATCAAAGCAATTCAGCTTTTTTCTAGCCTCACAGGCAGATCAGTACTTATATTTTCCAAGAAAATATTGAAATTATCATTTGTAAACCCTGCCTGATTAACTATCTAGATAAAAATTCATTTCTTCTGCCATCCTGGGGGTGTGAGCAGAGCAGGTTATGCTCCATTTAATGGAGGAAAGAAGACTGGGAATGACTCGGGGATAACATTTGGGGTCTGGAGTCAGCCAGGAGATAATAGCTGAGAATCCAAGAGAACTGAAGAAGAAACTCTAAAAGGGAAATATAAAAGGGAAACAGGAAAGTTTTAATGTTCACCCACATTTACAGTGTAAAGGTGTGTCCAGAGAGATTTTCTGAAAAGCAATTATGATAGTTGTATGGGTTAGATATAATTATTTTAAGTTACTGATAGGGAAAGTTAGACATATAAATGAGAACAGCTTTGCCTGTGTTCACAGAACTAGCAAGCTAGAGGAAATATTCATTGTCAGATGCCTTTGATTTAAAGACTGTGTACTTTTTAGGACTTTTGGACATCCCTAATGAATTTGTTCTCCTCTGAAGGGTCAGGATTGAGAATCATTGCATGAGAAAGTGGTTTCACTTTGGTAGATAGCAATGTAAAGAAAGCAACAGAGACTCTAAAAGAACTTATATATAAAACAAATTTCATAAGCATTTTTTACATAAAACAATTGACTGTGAATCAGTAAGAGAAGAATATGCCCAGTAAAAATAGGATATGTCCAGTGAAGTTGGGCAACTGAATATGATTTTATGGCTTTCTCTGACAAATTCCGTTAATCTGATGTTTGACAAAGAATGATGGTGGGAGTGATCCATACTGTGATGTTGGCATGAAAGACCCCAGGAAACAGAGATGATGCAAGATGTTAGTATTATCTGATGCTAGCAAGGTAAACCTGAAATAAGTGTGGGTGGAAACAAGTACGCAACACAGAAGACTCGAGAGTCGTTGAAATTCCCAAGGTGTCAATTACCAGCAATGAATTTAGCGTGAGGGAGGCAGATGGTCGTGGAAGCAGACTCAGAGAGAGGGGTGGCATCCATTCAAAGCAGACAGAGTGGTTACAGAATACGATACTCCAAATGTGATCGCCAGATGACTTCCCTACTGGAAACGCTATTCCGGTCATTGTGTGTGTGTGTGTGTGTGTGTGTGTGTGTGTATGCGCGCTAAGTTGCTTCAGGCATATTCCACTCTTTGCAACCCTACAGATCATAGCCAGCCAGTCTCCTCTGTCTACAGGATTCTTCAGGCAAGAATACTGGAGTGGCTTGCCATGCCCTTCTCCAAGGGATCTTCCTAACCCAGGGATCGAACTTGTGCCTCTTAAGTCTCCTGCATTGGAGGCTGGCTCTTTACCACTGGCAGCACCTGGGATGCCTGCTCTGGTCATCATATCTTAAAGATATTAAAGTCCTACAATTAATTAGTTTAAACAGAGACTACATAAGGAACCACATTTATTATGAAGTCAAACAGAAGATTATGATTGTTTGTCTTAATATATAGATGCAGCAAAGAGGAAAAAAGATCAAAGTTTATAAAATCAGAATGGCTTTGTTTAAAGTGAACACAGTGAAAATGCTAAAGGACATAGCAATATTCTTTTTTTTTTTCTTAAGATTATATATAGTTTACCCTTGAACAGTACAGGTGTTAGAGGGCGCCTGCCATCTGTCCAATGGAAAATTTGCATATAACTTACAGTCAACCCTTCAGGATCGGAAGTTCCACATCTCAAATTCAACCAACTTCAGATTGTGTAGTACTATAGGATTTATTTACTTAAAAGCATCTGAGTAAAAGTGGACTCATGCATTTCAAACTTGTTTTGTTCATGGGTCAACTCTATGTACTTTATAAATGTATATATATATATAATCATTTTATTTATATATAATTATTATATTGCTGTACTTTTTAGACACTAAGCCTGTGCAACTTTTTATGACCCCATGGACTGTCGCCCACCAGGCCCCTCTGTCCATGGAATTTTCCAGGCAAGAAGACTGGAGTGGGTTGGCATTTCCTACTCCAGGGGATCTTCCTGACCCGGGAATTCAACTCACATCTCTTTTGTCTCCTATATTGGCACATTTTTAAATGGTCATACATAATGCCATTATGTATAGCAACATATTGTTGAGGCATGTTTCTAAACTGTTTAAATTGGCTATCATTTGAATATATTTTCAAATCTAGATTTCTGAGTTAGATGTCATTTAATCAGATTTAAATTAGAAATTGCATGCTTGTATTATTGTAATGGGACATTTGGTATTATCTTTGTTACTTTGTTTTGCTTCTTCAAATAGAGGTGAATCTCCTTATGTTTGGCGATTTCCTCCCAACAAGTCTTAGAATTAAGGAAAACCATTAACTCTGAAAAAGAAAAATATACATTCTCTCAACCCCTTGCAAGTAATTTTAAAAAGTTCTATGGGTTGTATGCAAATTAATGTTGGGGAAAGCACATAACCTCAGCTCAGCCAATCATAAGCAGCAATCTGAGCTGAAAAAAACTAAGGAGGCAAGACTAGCAAAGGCCTCTTTGGAAATCAACAAGTTACAGTGAGTTAGTATGTTTCAGAGCCAGAGATGTGTTGATACAAGCAGAAGCATCCGGTGCTGAGAAGTGGGGCCAGCAGTTTCCTCACCAGTCAGTTAATGTGGAGTGAATTTCAGCTCTGATTCTGGCTGTGTAGGCTTTCATTGTCCCTTCTGGTTTTCTGAGCTGGTATTTTAAGTCCTCTAGCTGACTCTGTAAATGAACACAATCAGCTTTCAAGAATAGCAGAAGCATCTGGTGCTGAGAAGTGGGGCCAGCAGTTTCCTCACCAGTCAGTTAATGTGGAGTGAATTTCAGCTCTGATTCTGGCTGTGTAGGCTTTCATTGTCCCTTCTGGTTTTCTGAGCTGGTATTTTAAGTCCTCTAGCTGACTCTGTAAATGAACACAATCAGCTTTCAAGAAATTCCTTCCTAGTGCAGTCCTCCAGAGTTGGTTTCTGTTGCTTTCCACTAAAAACTTTAACACATATAACTGTAGATAAGGCAGAATTGGGGACCATAACTTGATTTTCCATTTTTGCAGTGAAATTTAACTTCTGAAGAGACTGATGTTCTCTTGTCACTTTAAAAATTGCTTTTGTTATAAGCTCTATTCATAAGTGAGTTGTAATGTTAAAGAGGGGAAAAAAGATTTTAAATTGCTTCCTGCAGCTCAGTGTGAGACAGTAAAAAGTGCAGACTGCTAAGCAGAGAAAACAAGACAATAGAAAATAATTCTCTAAAGAAGCTGACAGGATCGGTATGAAAAAATATATAATCTAGGTTTCAATTGCATATGTGACAAAAATGATGTTGTGACAGGGAGAGAAAAAAAAAATGTTTGTTTAGTCACGATTCCTTCATATCCCAAATCCAGCACATCAACACAGGCGTATATACACTCTTCTAAGGAAGGTTCCACCTTGCTGGATTGCTTTCCCTAGTTGAGTGCAAAGTTCTCTTTAATGGAATAACTTTTCATATATTTGAGCACAGTGTAAGGTGATAGGTGTTTGCATACTTGTAAGAAAACTGGAAGAGCTTGAACTTACGCAGATAGCCTTGCATAAAAAAGAGGAGGCTGGAGAAGGGGTTGTGGAGGAAGGGAAGTCTGAGAGGTGTTGAGTAAACAGCCAGGAAGTTTATATGGTACCTAGGCGACAAGACCGAGCCAAGGCTTAGGCTGTGGTTTTCACAGACTGAGGTCAACCTTCGTAGTTGCTGTTGCTGTTTGTGCTCTAGGGCGGTGCTGTGAGCCTGCCCCTCTGCAGTATATTGAAGCCCTTGTTCTCATGACCATAAAACTTCAAGTATACATTTTATTGTCATCCTAGAGCCCGTTAACCAAACAACTGGAGGTATTGCAAGCAGGTCAAGTAGATCTTTGCCCCAAACCAGTAGACTGATGGATCCACTGATGGTTTTGAATCATTTGGTGGCTCAGTTGTTAAAGAATCTGCCTGCAATGCAGGAGACCTGGGTTTGATCCCTGGGTGGGGAAGAACACCTGGAAAGGGAAATGGCAACCCTCTCCAGTATTCTTGCCTGGGAAAATCCCGTGGGCAGAGGAGGCTCGTGGGTTACAGTCCAGGGGGTCACATGAGACAGACATGACTCAACAACTAAACCACCACCACCGAGGATAATCTTTAAATGATAAGTCTAATCATGTCATTCTTCCCCCTCATTGCTCACAGGATAAACAGAATCTCTTGTATTAATGCAAGACCCTGCATAGGGTGATTCTAGTCCGTAAGCACTTAGAAAAATGTCTGGCATGTAGTAGATTATTAATAGATCTGTGCTTAGTTGCTCAGTCGTGTCCAACTCTTTGTGACCCCATGTCGCCCACCAGGCTTCTCTGTTCATGGGAATTCTCCAGGCAAGAACAGAGGCATGGGTTACCATGCCCTTCTCCAGGGAATCTTCCCAACCCAGGGGTGGAACCCAGGACTTCCAAATTGCATGCAGATTCTTTACCTTCTGAGCCACCAGGGAAGCCCAATAGATAGATGTACCCGGAGTAAAATGTATATGGAGATCAGTGAGTGACTGAGTGCCCCTTCCACCAAATGATCACCTATTCTCCAGAAACTGATGGATTTTGCTTGTTTGGACAATTGCTTAAAAACTATTTTCAGCTTAGAATCTCTTCATTAGAAGAATTAGAATTAATTGTAAATAATTTTGTAATTCTCCTGACTCATCCATTTCATTTTACTCAGTTGCTTTGGTAATCATCAATAAATAATAGCATTAATAACTATAATATAAAAGGGAGATTCTTTTTAAATATGTAATGTTTCAAAAATATGTTGTTTTAGAGTCAACTTTTGTGCTAAATCTTTTATTATGTCATTAGAGCATAGTCACTGAATCAGAATTCCAGGGCCAAAGATTATATAAACTTTAAGCCTTATGTTGCAGACTGTAACATGATTGTTAAAACACATCAGTTCAGATCCAGATTGTTTAAAATTATAACCAAATTACTACATTTAATGGTTATAAAGACAAGGAGCATTGTTTTAAACATAATACAGGTTACCTTAAAAATGATGAAGTCTCCCATCCAGGGAACTCTGCTTAATGCACGATGGTGACCTAAATGGGAAGGAGTTACAAAGGAAGGGAATATATATATATGTATGGCTTATTCATCTTGCTATACAGTAAAATCTAACAATAGCATAAAGCAACTATATTCCAATAAAAGCTAATTTAAAAGAAAGAAAAAAAACTCATGAAAACTCAAGGACTTGTCACAAAAGAAAGATTCATTCATTCAATAAACATTTCTGGAACAACAATGTGTATAAGGCAGCATTCTAGATAAATAAATAAATAGAAATAGGACTACAGTTTAATGGAGATGATTATATAAAGAATCAAAATATATAAATTAATTTGGAGTCAAAAACACTTAATCTTTAAAAATATTATGGTGCCCTCCAGGATCCATCTTTAATAGCAGTTGCTAATATTTCTTTCTCAAAATGTGTTATCTTGTGATTTGCTTTTAATTAATTTAGCAGACATCACAGGTTCACAAGAGAAGTCTCACGCCTCCCCTGGCAAGATATTTTGAAGCCATATTTAGTCACCATGACCAAATTTATTATCAAGCCTTAGTTCTAAAACCAAGCAATTTCTATTTATTTTATTTACACTTTAGTTTCTGTTTACATCTCAACAGTGTCAAATGACCCTATATGATTTCAAGTATTTTCAACAGAATCACTGTAAGATTATGTTTTTTTGTATCTAACATTAGACTATCTTATTAGCAAAGTAATTTACTTGTATTTTAATTCTTATCTAAATTAATTAATTCTTTAGCATCAAATGTCCCCATAAAAAAGTGAAACATAATGCAAAATATTCTAATAAGCTTTTAATTTTTATAAAGGGTATACTTTCATTTCATCATGCATTAAGGAAAAATTTATGAAAACAAAAAAGAAACCTACTTCATAAATGTTAAGTTAAAAAAATTGTTCTATTTGAATTTTTGATTTTTGTGATATGTTTTGTTATCTTCTTCAAGGAAAAATATTAAACGAAATATACCCATGAGTTTTTAGGTTTCTAAAAGGTGCCCCCCACTCCTGTACTCTTGCCTGGAAAATCCCATGGACGGAGGAGCCTGGTAGGCTGCAGTCCATGGGGTCGCTAGGAGTCAGACACGACTGAGCGACTTCACTTTGACTTTTCACTTTTATGCACTGGAGAAGGAAATGGCAACCCACTCCAGTGTTCTTGCCTGGAGAATCCCAGGGACGGGGGAGCCTGGTGGGCTGCCATCTATGGGGTCGCACAGAGTCGAACACGACTGAAGCGACTTAGCAGCAGCGGCAGCAAAACGTCCCCTAAAGCCTAATATTTTAGAGTCAAAGTGTTCATAGATCTTTGACCTTTCAAGTTATTTCTTGATATTTCAGTTTTTTAATTTTTTTTCTTTTTTTTTTTGCTGCATGGCTTGTTGGATTGCTATTTTCATAATTTAATATGTTACATTTATTATGACTTCATGCCCATCATTATTTCAGATAAATTATTGCTATAATTGGGTTAAATGATACTGCACAACATTTAAAATTACTGGCTTATTTTATAAATGTTTTACATTAGAAAAGAAAAATTTTCAAAGACCATATACTGGAAATTGGATCTTAATCCTCTACCAGTTAGGTGATGAAAATATTAGATGCATTATGAGTAATCAAAGAAAACAAATTAATACAACCTTTAAAAACTATTATTTTTAATCCACTTGACTAAGTTTTTAAAAATAATGATGTTCCACTGTTAGCAGTGCCTGGGGAATTAAATACTCTTATTCTCTGCTGGTAGAAATATAAACAGAGCTTTTCTGGGTGGTTTAAAATGTTACATACCTTTCACTCAGCAGTTTCACTATTATGAATTAATTCTCAAGACATAATGGCCATCTTCAAAAATGTGTGTGTGTGTGTCTGTGTGTACACATACATGTACGTACATATGGATGTGGTCTGTGGTGTAGACAAAAAGCTAAAGGCAATGGATTAGAGAGTAACTGGGAACAGAGACACGATTGTAGATAGCTCTTCCAAGAAGCTCAGCATGAAATATGGGAGAGAGAACAGATTGGTATCTAGAAGCAGAGAGAGGACCTAAGTCATATTATTTGTGTTGGGGGAAGATTTTAACCTGTTTAATCATTAAATAGGAAAGGACACGTAAGCTAAAAGTAGAATAGACAGAGGCAGAAATGATGGAGAAGGTCACCGAGAGCGTGAGGCTGAGGGTCTACAGGGCAGGTAGGGGAGCCCTCGTGGCCCTGGGCAGAGAGGCACTCAACCCCAGGCTGGCATGTGAGCACGGATGGCCAGAGGAATTAGCTGGAGGCAAACCCATGCGTGCTGTTCTGGGAAATACGTTTTTAATAACAAATGCCTCTCCTGCAGAAAATTTCAGAATTCATTCCATTTGTATTATGAAGACTAACACTATCCTAAGGTTGCCTCACAATTAAAAAAAATAAAATGTTTATTCACAGTCGTTCCCAAGCCAAATCTGTCACGAGGAGAGTTCCTTTATCACCTGGAGCATGCATGCATGCTCAGTCACTTCATTTGTGTCTAACTCTTTGCAACCCCATGGACTGTAGCCTGCCAGGGTTCTCTGTCCATGGGATTTTCCCTTCAAGAATATTGGAGTGGGTTGCCATACCCTCCCCCAGAGGATCTGCCCAACCGTGGGACTGAACCTATATCTCCTGCATTGGCAAGAGGGTTCTTTATTGCTGAGCTGCAGAGCAGGCAGCAATAATCGTTTTTTCCAAAAAAGGACCAGAAACTAAATATATTAATTTGCAAGCATACAATTTGTGTCACAACAACAATTGTCCTTCAGTATGTGCAGGGGATTGGTTTCAGGAACCCCTCGGGATACCAGAACCTGAGGATACACAGATCCCTTGTATAAAATTGTATGATACATCAAGTACATGGACTCACTGTATCCACAGTGTTTGTATCAGTGGACCCAACCTTGTGCCCAAGGGATGCAAAACCCAGGAATATTGAGGGTCCTTCTAGGGAAGTGGGACTGTACTCAACTCTCATTGTAGCTGGAGCACAAAACCAGTCATAGATGATACCTAAAAAAAAAAAAAAAGGAGTAATTGTGCTCCAATAAAACTTTATTTACAAGAGCAGGTGGCAGACAAATCAGACCAGAGGACCAGTTTGCTGACTCCTGGCTTAAAATACAAGTCAATTAAAAAAAAAAAAATGCATTGGTAGCTCAAGCCTTTGCTTTCTCAGGGTATATTAAGATCATGTTGGAATTGTCACTATATGTATTACAGGGGAAAAACCTCTACTTTGTGGCCAGTGGGTTTGGATTTTAGATAAAGCCCTCCCATTTCCGCTGTCCAATTACTTAAAACTTGAGAACCTTAGAGCCTGCCATTGTAAAATGGGGCATTGACCTTGTCGTTAATCTTCGCCAATCATAATGAGAATAAAATACACAATTGTAAATGCTCTAAGGCTGGAGTCCCCAATCTCTGGGATCTAATGCTTGATGATCTGAGGTGGATCTGATGTAATAATAATAGAACCAAAGTGTATAAAAATCATCCCTGGCTTGGGAAGATCCCCTGGAGAAGGAAATGGCAACCCATTCCAGTATTCTTGCCTGGGAAATCCCATGGACNGGGATCTAATGCTTGATGATCTGAGGTGGATCTGATGTAATAATAATAGAACCAAAGTGTATAAAAATCATCCCTGGCTTGGGAAGATCCCCTGGAGAAGGAAATGGCAACCCATTCCAGTATTCTTGCCTGGGAAATCCCATGGACGGAGGAGCCTGGTGGGCTATGGACCGTGGGGTCTACGAGTCGGACGCGGCTCACTGACCAAACCACCACCAAATGTAACGTGCTTGAATCGTCCTGAAACCATCTCCCCCACCCATGGAAAAATCACCTTCCGTGGATCCCATCCGTGGGGCCAAGGAGGTGGGAACCACCGCTCTAAGGCAGTGCCCTGTTCAAACAAAAAGAAATCACTGTCTTTTGCTACAGAATCTAAAAAAGTTGGTTCAATGCTTGTATGTAAGACTTTGGCATGTTATGTATAGTGGTAACTTCATAACTGACGTAGGCATTAGATGAAATAATACCATGTGAAATGCTGAGCCACAGAGACCGAAATATATAGTATATACTCAAAAAATGTCAGATGAAATCACTAGTCTTTTAAAGGTCCATTGAAATTGATCTGTGGTTCTTGATACATGGCACCTAAAAGGACAAAGCCCAGTTATTCTGAGTGTGAGACTGGCATTGTCATCGTGGGCAAGGCAGTTACAGCAATAAACCCTTCCTATTAGCCTCTCGGGCTGCTTTGCAAATGGTATAAGTAATGGGTATGGACAGTTGCCATGGAGGCCAGTGACCTCAAAGCTGAGTTTTTAGATGCATATCAGGGGAGGGTTCTCATTCTTTTGTGATTTGGAAGCCACAGTCCAGGAGTAAAATGAGGGAATTGGTCTGGTTCTGTGACCACACAAACATGAAGAGACCAGACGAGGTGGCTCCGCTACCCCAGGGCACCTTTAAATTACACCGCCAGTGGGCTCATCAGCCCTTTGGAGGAACGTTTGCCCCTGTTTGTTCAGTATGTGCAGTTTGTTCACCAGACCAGAGAATGCTCCGTGATTATGTGATTCCACCCCATTAAAGTTTTTCAGGCCACACAGGAGGGGCGCAGTAAGCATCAGCCAGTTTTCCATGGATGAGGAAGGATTTAATGAGGGAGAAAGGTGTAGAGCAGGTGCAATTCCAACTCATTTCTGAGTAAGGTGTATAGGCAACCTTGGTGGTCCGATGTGATTCATCAGAAGGAAAAGTGTTCCCTACAACAGCCTACATACCTTTCAAGCAGAGAGTGGACTTTTTCTTTTTATTTTCTTTGCATTTTTATAATTAATCTTTTTAAACATTGGCTCTCCCACTGAAATCAGTGGAAATGAACACCAGTGTAGTCTTAGGGCTCTCAAAACATGGACCTTCACTCAGAACACCTGTTATTTGTACAGAGATGATTAGCCTTTGGCATTTAACGAGCGATTAGTCTTTATAATTTTCAGTCCCTGGCTTCCATGTAGATTTGTTTTTGACACAGTGCATTTATTACACCTGAATGTGACAGCTTTAAATGCTCTGCATCAGAGGTTGGGGCAAACACTGGATCCAGCTGCCCACTGAGTGTAAATTTTCTCTCTCCTGTTCTGTAGCAAATAGACATAATTTTCCATGTTGTCCTTTAGCCATGCTCATAATTGTCATCTTGAACATTCATGACACTGACAGTTAAGCAGGTTTTATTTTCGTCGTTCAAATTATAGATTTTAAAAAAACTTGCTAAAAATAGTGACTTTACAAGATGACAGTGGCCACACATTGACCCAGATGGAGGATTCAAACTCAGGTCTTCTGACTCTAAATCCCATGTTTGTTTGATTTTCAGAATAGCATTTGTTTATTTTGAATTCATAATGGCAAATTATTAAATAAGTGATCCAAAAGGAATAAAGTTTTTTTTTTTCACAGTCCTTTGCTTTTGGAAGGAGTTTGCTTCACTCAACATTTCTGTTAATGTTTATTTCTAAAGCTGGCATTAAAGGTAAACTCATATGTGCATTTATTCACCACAAACACAAGCTTTTAGGTGCTTAAAGTAAAATATTGTGATTTGATGGGTCCAAAGGGTCTTGTAGGTCTGGAGAAGCTCTTATATTAATCTACAAATGGGAGCCACTGAGCCAGATGCTCTTAGATCACAGGTTGTCTTCAGCTGTAGTCTTCTCTTTTTGACAAATTTACTGTGGGTGAGATAAGTAAATCTTATAAGATTCTAACCTTTGGTTTATATGAACCAGATGAGGATATAGCTGGTAGGACACAACCGTCTGGCACCACAAGAATGGTTGGGGAAGAGAGTGAGTCCATGTACGGCTAACCCAAGACTCTTGTTTCTGGAACTGGAGATCTTGCTTTTTCCATTTCTACCCAATTCGGTAATTCAGACTGCCTGACTTACCCTGGCATGCATGCTCAGCAGCTCCGTGGTGCCCAACTCTTTGGAACCCCAAGGACAGTGTGTAGTCTGTCAGGCTCCTCTGCCCATGGGATTTCCCAGGCAAGAATAATGGGGTGGGTGCCATTTTCTTCTCCAAGGGGTATTCCTAACTGAGGGATCTCCCACAACACCTGTTTGGCATGTGGATTCTTTAATGCTGAGCCACCTGGGAAGCAAATGAAGCTAAGGACAATGGTTCTAATCAGGGACCAGTTCTGCTTCCCAGGAGTATTTGTCTGCATCTAGAGATAGTTTTGTTTGTCACAAGGGGTGAAGGGGCACTACTTGCATCTGTCGGGTCAGGATTATGCATGCTACTAACCATGTAAGTGTGCAGAACACCCCTCCCAACCAGGACTCCTCCTGCTAAAATGTCAGTGGCATCAGTTGGAGATGAATGCACACGTGCTAACCGGATTTCCATGAACTCCTGTATGACCCAGAAGGTCATGGTTTTAATTTGCAATGATAACTAGACCTGTCAAGAAGACCAAGATAGTGACATCTATTAATGGAAGTACTTCATCTAGAAAAGCTACTGAAGAAGTCAAATTCGTATCAAAAATTTGTTTGCCAAACAAAGCATCAGTTCTGAAGAAGACAGATAATCCCCCTAGAATATATCACAAGTCAGGCACTTCCTGAGCTTCCGTTTATCCTTACAAGACATTTCTTATTAATTCCTAAAGTTTCAGCAACATCATGCAAAAAACAGGAGTAGAACACTGAAATATGAAAGGATGAACATTTTAGGAGAAATCAAATACAGGATGGTAAGGGAACACCTGAGGGAAATTTTTGGTCCAGTGTGGAGTTTCATGGGAAATTTCCTGGATAAAATTACCAATTATTCCTCGGAGGTTTTGAAAGTTGAGTAGGTATGTTCCAACTGACTAATAAGGACAGGATAGGAAAAGAAGAAAAGAAAAATCCTAAACCTGAGAGACAATCATTTAGTTTATCTTAGACAATCATTTAGTTGATCTTACTCTCTATCTAGCAATATCAGGCTGTGACCACGTGAGGGCGACTGAGAAGCAGAGGGCACTGAATATCATTGCAGCCCTATTAGAATATTCTCTCCCACAGAGTGTTTGCTGCTAAGTCACTTCAGTCGTGTCCGACTCTGTGTGACCCCATAGACGGCAGCCCACCAGGCTCCCCCATCCCTGGGACTCTCCAGGCAAGAGTACTGGAGTGGGTTGCCATTTCCTTCTCCAATGCATGAAAGAGAAAAGTGAAAGTGAAGTCGCTCAGTCTGTCTGACTGTTAGCGACCCCATGGACTGCAGCCCACCAGGCTACTCTGTCCATTGGATTCTCCAGGCAAGAGTACTGGGGTTGGGTGCCATTGCCTTCCCCGAGAGAGTGTTTAGGCTCCATGAAAAGCTGCCTCTTTCAACAACTGATGTGACTGTAGCTTCCCTGGTGCCTTGGATGGTAAAGAATCTGTCTATAATGCAGGAGACCTGGGTTTGATCTTTGGTTCGGGAAGTTCCCCTGGAGAGGGAAATGGCAACCCACTCAAGTATTTTTCCTGGGAAATCCCATAGATGGAGGAGCTTGCTGAACTATAGTGCAAACGGTCACAAAAAGTTGACATGATTGAACAACTAAAGACTGTACTGCGCTGTAGCTTTAGATGGGTTTGAGCAGTTCTACCCGTGTGAGATCACTTCAGGGTTACTCACATAAGATATATTTAAAATCTTTCCATTCACTTCTGTTCAGTCGATAATCTGTGTGTGAGTCTTTGCGAACCCATGGACTGCAGCATGCCAGGCTTTCCTGTCCATCACCCACTCCCAGAGCTCGCTCAAACTCATGTTCGTTGAGTCAGTGATGCCATCCAATCTCATCTGTTCCTCTGTCGTCCCCTTCTCTTTCTGCCTTCAGTCATTTCCAGCATCAGGCTCTTTTCCAATGAGGCAGCTCTTCACATCAGGTAGCCAAAGTATTGGGGCTTCAACTTAAGTCCTCCCAATGAATATTCAGTGTTGATTTCCTTTAAGAATGACTGGTTTGATCTTCTCGAAGTCCAAGGGACTCTCAAGAGTCTTCTCTAACACCACAGCTCAAAGACATCAATTATTCAGTGCTCAGCATTCTTTATGGTCCAACCCTCATATCTGTACATGACTACTGGAAAAACCATAGTTTTGACCATACAGACCTTTGTTGATAAAGTAATATCTCTGCTTTTTAATATGCTGTCTAGGTTGGTCACAGCCTTTCTTCCAAGGATCAAGTGTCTTTTAATTTCATGGCTGCAGTCATCATCTGCAGTGATTTTGGAGCCCCCCCCAAAAAGTCTATCACTGTTCCCATTGTTTCCCCATCTATTTGCCATGAGGTGATGGGACCAGATGTCATGATTATAGTTTCTGAATGTTGAGCTTTAAGCCAACTTTTTCACTCTCCACTTTCAATTTCATCAGGAGGCTCTTTAGTTCTTCTTCCCTTTCTGTCATAATGGTGGTATCATCTACATGTATGAAGTTATTGATATTTCTCCCGGCAGCTTTGATTCCAGCTTATGCTTCATCCAGCCCAGCATTTTGCATGACATACTCTGAATATAAGTTAAATAAGCAGGGTGACAGTATACAATCTTGATGTATTCCCTTCCCTTTTTGGAAACAATCTGTTGTTCCATGTCCGTTTCTAACTGTTGCTTCTTGACCTGCATACAGATTTCTCAGGAAGCAAGTCAGGTGGTCTGGTATTCTCATATCTTTAAGAATTTTCCACAGTTTGTTGTGATCCACACTGTCAAAGGCTTTGGCATAGTCAATGAAGCAAAGTAGATTTTTTTTTTTTTTTTTGTGGAACTCTAGTGCTTTTTCAATGATCCAGCGAATGTTGGCATTTTGATCTCTGGTTCCTCTGCCTTTTCTAAATCCATCTTGAACGTTTGGAAGTTCACACTTCACATACTGTTGAAGCCTGGCTTGGAGAATTTTGAGTATTACTTTGCTAGTGTGTGAGATGAGTGCAATTGTGTGGTATTTGAACATTCTTTGGCATTGCCTTTCTTTGGGACTGGAATGAAAACTGACCTTTTCCAGTCCTGTGGCCACTTTTGAATTTTCTAAATTTACTGGCATATTGAGTGCAGCACTTTCACAGCATCATCTTTTAGGGTTTGAAATAGCTCAACTGGAATTCCATCACCTCCACTAGCTTTGTTCATAGTGATCCTTCCTAAGGCCCAGTTGACTTCACATTCCAGTATGTCTGGATCTAGGTGTGTGATCACACCATTATTGTTATTTGGGTCATAAAGATCTTTTTTGTATAATTCTTCTGTGTTTTCTTGCCACCTCTTCTTTATATCTTCTGCTTCTTTTAGATCCATACCATTTCTGTCCTTTATTGAGCCCATCTTTGCATGAAATGTTCCCTTTGTATCTCTAATTTTCTTGAAGAGAGATCTAGTCTTTTGCATTCTATTGTTTTCCTCTGTTTCTTTGCATTGATCATTTATGAAAGCTTTCTTAGCTCTCCTTTCTATTCTTTGAAACTCTGCATTCAGATGGATATATCTTTCCTTTTCTCCTTTGCCTTTCACTTTTCTTCTTTTCTCATCTATTTGTAAGGCCTCCTCAAACAGCCATTTTGCCTTTTTGCATTTCTTTTTCTTTGGGATGGTTTTGATTACTGCCTGCTGTTCAGTGTTATGAACCACTATCCATAGTTCTTCAGGCACTCTGTCTTTCAGATCTAATCCCTTGAATCTGTTTGTCACTTCCACTGTATAGTTGTAAGGGATTTGATTTAGATCATACCTGAGTAGTCTAGTGATTTTCCCCACTTTCTTCAATTTAAGTCTAAATTTTGCAAGAAGGAGTTCATGAACTGAGCCACAGTCAGCTCCTGGTCTTGTTCTGCTGACTGTATAGAGCTTCTCCATCTTTGGCTGCAAAGAATATAATCAGTCTGATTTCGGTATTGACCGTCTGGTGATGTCTATGTGTAAAGTCATCTCTTGTGTTGTCGCAAGAGGGTGTTTTCTATGACCAGTGCATTCTCTTGGCAAAACTCTGTTAGCCCTTGTCCTGCTTCATTTTATACTCCAAGGCCAAACTTGCCTGTTACTCCTGGTATCTCTTGACTTCCTACTGTTGTGTTCCAGTCCCCTATGATGAAAAAGATGTCTTTTTAGGTGTTAATTGTATAAGGTCAAGCAGGAGATTGCAAGAGTGAATATCAACATTTTAAGAATCAGTGAACTAAAATGGACCAGAATGGGCAAATTTAATTCAGATTACCATTACAGCTACTACTGTGGGCAAGAGTCCCTTAGAAGAAATGGAGTAGCCCTCATAGTCAACAAAAGAGTCTAAAATGCAGTACTCGGATGCAATCTCGAAAAAGGCAAAATGATCTTATGTTCTTTTCCAAGGCAAAGCATTCAGTATCACAGTAATCCAAGTCTGTGCCCTGAAAACTAATGCCAAAGAAGTTGAAGCTTAGTGTTTCTGTGATAACCTACAATACCTTCTAGAACTAACACCGCATCTTTCCATTAGTTGTCCCTTACACAGATGCCTAATGTAATTTCCTNTCTGTGCCCTGAAAACTAATGCCAAAGAAGCTGAAGCTTAGTGTTTCTGTGATAACCTACAATACCTTCTAGAACTAACACCGCATCTTTCCATTAGTTGTCCCTTACACAGATGCCTAATGTAATTTCCTGTACCTTTTTCTTGATTTCTTTGACGAAGTGTTCATTTGAAATTCTGGATGGCTTACAGACAGACAGACAAGTTCAGTTCAGTTCAGTCGCTCAGTCATGTCTGACTCTTTGTGACCGCATGAATCACAGCATGCCAGGCCTTTCTGTCCATCACCAACTCCTGGAGTTCACCCAAACTCATGTCCATAGAGTCGGTGATGCCATCCAGCCATCTCATCCTCTGTCGTCCCCTTCTCCTCCTGCCCCCAATCCCTCCCAGCATCATGGTCTTTTCCAGTGAGTCAGTTCTTTGCATGAGGTGGCCAAAGTATTGAAGTTTCAGATTCAGCATCAGTCCTTCCAATGAACACCCAGGACAAAGCTCTAGAGAGACAAAGCTCTCTATTATTCTCTTCTGGAATTTGAGGTAATGGTTTCTATGTGACATGTGTGAAGGCTACTCATTAGATTAGAATTTTATTTGGTAACAATTTTTAATGCTCCATCTCTTAGCATTCCTCAAATTTGAATATGAATTTTTAAAATATTCCATCTCTCAATAATTTTGGACTTATAGAAAAAAGAATTTAATTTCTGTTTTATATTCTTCATATTAATAGTGTTTTTTAATTTTAGAATTTTTTCTTTAAAATTTTTGTTTTATATTGGACTATAGTTGATTTGGAGAAGGAAATGGCAACCCATTCCAGTACTCTTGCCTGGAAAATCCCACGGATGGAAGAGCCTGGTAGGTTACAGTCCGTGGGGTCGTAAAGAGTCGGACACGATCGAGTGACTTCACATGCACGCATAGTTGATTTACAATATTGTATTTTCAGTTGTAAAGAAAAGTGATTCGGTTATCCGTATGTTTATTCTTTTTTTCAGATTCTTTTTCCATTTTGGTTATTACAGAATATTGAGCCAAGTTTTCTGTGCTATATAGCAGGTTCTTACTGGTTATCTGTTTTAAATAAAGCAGTGTGTAATTGTTAACTCCAAACTCTCAATCTATCCCTCCTTGTCCTTCCCTTTCAATGATCATACATTTGTTTTCTGAATCTGTAAGTCTACTCCTGTTTTGTCAATAAATGCATTTGTATCATTTTTGAAATATTCTGCATGTGAGCTATATCAGATAATATTTGTTGTTCCTCGACTTATTTTCACTTTAATATGGTAATCCCTAGGTCCATCTGTACTGCTGCAAATGGCATTATGTCATTCTTGTAATGGCTGAGCAATAGCCCATTGCATGTGTGTAGCACATCTTCTTTTTCCATTCGTCTGTTAGTGGACATTTAGGTTGCTTACCTGTCTTGGCTGTTGTAAGCAGTGCTGCAGTGACTATTAGAGAGTATGTATGCTTTCAAACTGTGGTTTTTCTCCAGATAAATGCCCGTGAGTGGGACTGCTGCATCACATGTGAGCTATATCTTTAGTCTTCTAAGGAATCTCCTTACTGTTTCCCATAGCGGCTGTACCAATTTGTATTTCCACAAACGAAAGATTTGTGGAATATTGTGGCAGTATTTCCCATTGTAAGAGCATTCCTTTTCTTGCCCCACCTTTTCCAACATTTGTTTTTACATTTTAGTCTTCTAAGGAATCTCCTTACTGTTTCCCATAGCGGCTGTACCAATTTGTATTTCCACAAACGAAAGATTTGTGGAATATTGTGGCAGTATTTCCCATTGTAAGAGCATTCCTTTTCTTGCCCCACCTTTTCCAACATTTGTTTTTACAGACTTTTTGATGACGGCCATTCTGACCAATGTGACATCTCACTGTAGCTTTGCTTCGCATTCCACTAATAATCAGTGATGTTGACCATCTTTTCGTGTCTCTGCTGCCACATCTGTGTAATTCTTCAGAAAACTTTCTTGCTAAGTCTTCTGTCCTCCTTTTCATTGGGTTGTTTGTTTTGGATATTGAGCTGCATGAGTTGTTTGCAGTATTTGGAATTTGAGTCCAAGAAAAACCGTTTAAAATAGTGTAGCGAAATAGAGATTACCTTAGGTTTAATCCCTTTTAATTCCATTGATTAAAAAAAAAAATGACCCTGGCTTATTTTTAATTCCTTAAGGATAAATTTATTTTGTTTTCTACTAGGTGCCAATTACCGCGCTGTCTTCTTAGTATGAAAAAATGTAAACGGACATCTTCACTTATACATACATTATAATTTGGTGTGTTTTGAAGATATCATTTTGTCTGATGGTATAAGCAAAAAGCAGAAAATAGTGATTCAGTTCAGTTCAGTCGCTCAGTCGTGTCTGACGCTTTGCGACCCCATGAATCGCAGCACGCCAGGCCTCCCTGTCCATCACCCTCTCCTGGAGTTCACTCAGACTCACGTCCATCGAGTCCGTGATGCCATCCAGCCATCTCATCCTCGGTCGTCCCCTTCTCCTCCTGCCCCCAATCCCTCCCAGCATCAGAGTCTTTTCCAATGAGTCAACTCTTCTCATGAGGTGGCCAAAGTACTGGAGCTTCAGCTTTAGCATCATTCCTTCCAAAGAAATTCCAGGCCTGATCTCCTTCAGAATGGACTGGTTGGATCTCCTTGCAGTCCAAGGGACTCTCAAGCGTCTTCTCCAACACCACAGTTCAAAAGCATCAATTTTTTGGTGCTCAGCCTTCTTCACAGTCCAACTCTCCCATCCATACATGACCACAGGAAAAACCATAGCCTTGACTAGGCGGACCTTAGTCGGCAAAGTAATGTCTCTGCTTTTGAATATACTATCTAGGTTGGTTATAACTTTTCTTCCAAGGTTGATTAACCTTATTTGGTGGTGATGCAGAAGTCTAATAAACTCAGAATGTAACGTAAAATGAAGATAAGAAATTGAGTAACTGATATTTCTGGTTGGTGTTTGCTTTCATTACAATAATAAAAATAATCATCAAACTAAGAAGGGATAGATGAATGCTATCTTGCTGTTGCCGAGAATTAAGATAGGTTTAGAACATTATATCAGGGATGGGAATTGCATGAAGCCAGTGGCCTTTATACATATGATGGTTAAAGGTAAATCATTTTCAATAACTCTAAAACTCAGATCCTCAAAGGTTCTAACTGGGCCCACGAGTAGACACAGAGAAGGTTAGAGAATATGGTTTCTTTACACTTCTCAAACACAGTAATTTTCTAAGTCTTCTAAGAATATTGGGAAATGCGTGGAAACCACATGAGAAACTCCTATTGTCATTTTATTTTGAAAACTAGTAAATCACTCTTTAAAATTATTCTAATAATGAGAACTTTTATTTGTTGTTCTTAAACTATATGATAAAAATTGCTATCATCTCAGTTATAAAACTATGCTCTATCATTAAAATAAGAATGATATCTGTTATAGAAGTTAGGCATTAGTTTTTGCAAGGCTAATATAAAAGAATATCAATGTGTAGCGGCTAATTAGAGGGAAATCATTCATTTTTGTCTAAAAGTTTTCTTCCTTAGAAGTACACTTGAAAGGAAGCATATAAATAGATACAGAAATGAAAAATCTTATCACTAACTGTGAAACCCTTGTAACATGGTAATATAGTTTCTTCAAGGTGTTTTTAAATTTTTGTAATTATATCTAATTTTCTATTGTTTCATTTATTAATTATATCAAATGTTCATTATGTATTTTTCATGAATTGATTTTAGATGTTGTTGAAGGTTCAGCTTATATATTTATAATGACTGATTTTTAACATTTAAAGATCTTGAGGCCAAATAGTTTTCTAAAAGAACATAAAATAATTTTACTGATGGAAAAATGATAGCTCCATGTTTAAGTTGGCATTTCCGTGATTTTTGTGACAGCTGAAGTTTCTTCTGTAGGTTAGAAACTTTTGTTCCCTCTTTTACAGTTTATTATTTTTATGTTTTTTCCATGTGTAAATTGTGAACAAATTATTTTTCTCATCAATTTGAATAATATTGCTTTTCAACATTTTTTCATCTATTTTTAAAATGTATTTATTCTAACTGGAGGTGAGTTACTTTATTTGAATAGGTTGCTACAAAGTTACTTGTTCAGAGATATTGATTATGACATTACATTAATCGTGATAAATTTATAAATAACATACATGTTCATCAATTAGGGATTGGTTAAATGTACTTTTCAGTAATTTGTTAGATAAAACAAATTAGATTTCTAAAAGATGGAAAAAAATAAAAAACAAATTATAAAATAATGACAATATTTTTGTAATAATACACAAATATGGAGGAATATATACCGATATATTAAAACGATAATCCCTGGAGAATGTGCTGTAAGTGTTTTTAATGTGTAAATTGTATATTTCCGTGATACTTGAAGCATTTACTCGTTTCTATAAATAGGAATATCAGTCCAGTTCAGTTCTAAAAAACAAATTATAAAATAATGACAATATTTTTGTAATAATACACAAATATGGAGGAATATATACCGATATGTTAAAACGATAATCCCTGGAGAATGTGCTGTAAGTGTTTTTAATGTGTAAATTGTATATTTCCGTGATACTTGAAGCATTTACTCGTTTCTATAAATAGGAATATCAGTCCAGTTCAGTTCAGTTGCTCAGTCCTGTCCGACTCTTTGTGACCCCATGAATTGCAGCATGCCAGGCCTTCCTGTCCATCGCCAGCTCCTGGAATTCACCCAAACTCATGTCCATTGAGTCGGTGATGCCATCCAGCCATCTCATCCTCTGTCGTTCCCTTCTCCTCCTGTCCCCAGTCCCTCCCAGCATCAGAGTCTTTTCCAATGAGTCAACTTTTTGCATGAGGTGGCCAAAGTACTGGAGTTTCAGCCTCAGCATCATTCCTTCCAAAGAACACCCAGGGCTGATCTCTTTTAAAATGGACTGGTTGGATCTCCTTGCAGTCCAAGAGACTCTCAGGAGTCTTCTCCTACACCACAGTTCAAAAGCATCAATTCTTTGGTGCTCAGCTTTGTTCACAGTCCAATTTTCACATCCATACATGACCACTGGAAAAACCATAGCCTTGACCAGATGGACCTTTGTTGGCAAAGTAATGTCTCTGCTTTTGAGTATGCTATCTAGATTGGCCATAACTTTTCTTCCAAGGAGTAAGTGTCTTTTAATTTCATGCCTGCAGTCACCATCTGCAGTGACTTTGGAATATACCAAATAGTTAATGTCATTTTGTAGCTTTTCATATGTTTCCTCATTTTTTTCTTTTTTATATAAGGCCCTTTTGGTATTTTGATATTTGATAAGGCTTATTTCTCATCTAGATATTTCATTTTCCTCCTTGCTTATCTGTTCTTGCATGAATGTTGCACTGCTGAAGATTGTGTCTTTGAAATGTATTTAATATTGTGCAGGAATAATTTTACCTCCTTATTTTTATGTGTGAAAGTTGTCTTAGCTACACTTTATGTATGTTCTTTCAGGCAATTTTTAGGTTAATATGGTTAAGTTGTACATACACACAAAGCTTGATAGAGCTTTGACTGGTAATGCAGCAAGCATATTCTTAAATGTGATTTGATATATTTTACAGTGCTGAAATTAAACTATATTTCATTTACCCATGTCATCTTTCTATAGAAATTTATCAGAGAATGCTTAAATTGACAAAAGCCTGAAACTCCCAAATGCTACTAAAATATAACATATGCAAATGACAAGAGATGAGAAAGTATTTTAAAATGCTGTATGTAAATGGAGTTAGAATTATTATCTTTACTGTTATTATTAAGAATAATCCTTAAGTGAAACAGAAAATAGAAAATGTTCATGTTCTTCCTGCCCGTCTCCTTTTCTGTATTTCTTCCTCTCTGTCCCTGGATACCTGCCCCTTTGCAGATCTCAAAGGATCAGATTGCTCCCTCACTTCCTTTCTGTCATCTGTCACCAAGGCTTGGTGTGATACTGAGGTCTCACCTTCATTCCTGACCCTCTCAAGCTTCTCTGGCAGCCGCATGGATTAGGTCGTAGACTGACCCCCATTCCAGAGTCTGAATTAAAGCAAATCTGGCTTCACCTTAACATCATTGGGGGAAGTTTATTATGAATATGATTGCCAGCTGTCCACCATATGCATCACTCTACCTCCCACTCCTGGATTCTAATCTCACTTGTCTCAGATGTGGTTCAGACATAGGCATTGTCAGTTGTCCTAGGAATGTTTGGAGGCCCAGCCAACTCTGCTAACTTTTTGTCTCTCCTTGTCAATATCATCCTGCTCCCTTTGCCAGGTTTCCTTCTTCAAGAATGGGGTGCTATAAGCCTGTCAGTGAGTCATCAACCTCAGGGCTGGCTAAAGCATCTTTTGAGCCAATGAGACAACAGGTCAGATATGCTAAAGGCATTTGAGAGGGAAGGGAAGCTTTCTGTCTCTTCAAGGAAGTTTCCTGAAGTGACTTTTCAGCCTTCCTAAAAGACTTGGCTTTAGGAAGAATTGATGTTTTTGAACTGTGGTGTTGGAGAAGACTCTTGAGAGTCCCTTGGACTGCAAGGGCATCCAACTAGCCTATCCTAAAGGAAATCAGTCCTGAGTGTTCATTGGAAGGACTGATGTTGAAGCTGAAACTCCAATACTTTGGCCACCTGATGCAAAGAACCAACTCATTGGAAAAGACTCAGATGCTGGGAAAGATTGAAGGTGAGAAGAAAAGGGGATGACAGAGGATGAGATGGTTGGTTGGCATCACTGACTCAATGGACATGAGTCTGAGTAAACTCCGGGAGTTGGTGATGGACAGAGAGGCCTGGAGTGCTGCGATTCATGGGGTCGCAAAGAGTCGGACGTGATTGAGCAACTGAACTGA
The DNA here is from genome assembly GCA_006410675.1 of Oreotragus oreotragus. NCBI lineage: Eukaryota > Metazoa > Chordata > Mammalia > Artiodactyla > Bovidae > Oreotragus > Oreotragus oreotragus. The sequence continues at coordinate 334,947 of SJYX01020599.1, read as the reverse complement.
GTTGAACTGAAAAGACTTGGCCTTCCTGCACTTACCCTGAGGATGAAGAGAGCGGGGAAGATGGGGAGGTGGGACTAATCTCGAATAATTGCAGTGAGGAGTCAAAGTCCTATATGGGCTTTACTTGGCCTCTCTCCAAGCTAGGATGCTTTTTAGCGTATGTGCAACAAAATGTTACCTGTTGTGTCATTTCAAGTTTATATGTCTACCAAAGTGAGGATATTCTAACCAACAAAGCTAAGCTAGTAGACTGGGATTGACATACACAATGCTGTATATAAAGAAAGTGAAAGTGAAAGTGAAGTCGCTCAGTCCTGTCCAACTCTTTGGAACCCCATGGACTGTAGCCTACCAGGCTCCTCCCTCCATGGGATTCTCCAGGCAAGAGTACTGGAGTGGGTTGCCATTTCCTTCTCCAGGGGATCTTCCCAACCCAGGGATCAAACCCGGGTCTCCTGCATTCCAGGCAGACACGTTAACCTCTGAGCCACCAGGGAAGTCCAGTATATAAAATACATAACTAAAAAGAACCTATCGTGTAGCACAGGGAACTCTACTTAATACTCTGTAATGGCCTATATGGGAAAAGAATCTAAAAAGAGTGAATATATGTATATATATAACTGATTCATTTGGCTGTATACCTAAATCTAGCATGACATTGTAAGCCAATTATACGCCAATCAAACTTAAAAAAAAAAAAAAAAAAAA
>SJYX01020599.1:318810-330759 GCA_006410675.1 Oreotragus oreotragus | reverse complement strand
GTGCTGTGATTCATGGGGTCGCAAAGAGTCGGATACGACTAAGCGACGGAACTGAACTGAACTGAAGGAATAAGTTCTGAGTTGGCAGATATTTTTAATTGAAGAAACTTTTCACTGTTGGTTAAAGTTAGGTTCCAGTTTTCGAATGATCTATGCTTAATATTTATGAGTAATAGATGCCATGGCCATATTATCAGGACAAATATTCCCCAGTAATAAGTTAGAATATTTGAAGTTTTGAGATGTTCTAGAGAAGCATGAAGCGTACAGTGCTGACATTAGGACCCCTCTTGGCTGTGTGGCATAGCAAGATTTAGTCCATGGCTCCAATGATTGATTTTTAACATTAAAGTTTTACTCTTTTCAATAATACTCACATCTGAAACTTGAATATCATATTCTCAAATATTTATAGAATGTTTATGTGCTGCACATTATCAAATATTATGAAACATATAACCCTGCCTGCAGTATCGTAAATGAATAAGATTTCCTTTGATGTATCTCTTAACACATATTACATGACATTTGATTTTTGTGTTCTCTTCAGTATATGCTAACACATGTTTCCAAATATGTTGCTATTTAAAATAAATCTCACTAAATGAACACTTCACAATCATATTTTATAATTTGGTAATACTATGAGAATTAACAAAATCAAATGTATTTTTGAAAGTTTTTCAGTGATGGCGGTAGTAGATCAGGAAATCCCAAGTCTTTTAAATTCATCTTGTTTTTATAATACTAAAATTTTAGTTATGAATTGGTAAAGAGTTCGCCAAAGAGTGTACCAAACCAGGAGATGCAACAGATACGGGTTCAATCCCTGGGTCCGAAAGATGACCCTAGATAAGGAGACAGCAACTTGCTTTAGGGTTTCCCTGGTGGCTCAGAGGTTAAAGCGTCTGCCTGCAACGTGGGAGACCTGGGTTTGATCCCCAGGTCGGGAAGATCCCCTGGAGAAGGAAATGGCACCCACTCCAGTACTCTTGCCTGGAAAATTCCATGGATGGAGGNCCCTGGTGGCTCAGAGGTTAAAGCGTCTGCCTGCAACGTGGGAGACCTGGGTTTGATCCCCAGGTCGGGAAGATCCCCTGGAGAAGGAAATGGCACCCACTCCAGTACTCTTGCCTGGAAAATTCCATGGATGGAGGAGCCTGGTAGGCTACAGTCTATGGAGTCGCAAAGAGTCGGACACGACTGAGCAACTTCACTGGTACTGGCCGGTATTCTTGCCTGGAGAATCTCATGGACAGAGAAACCTGGAAGACTACAGTCCATGGAGCTGCAAAGAGTACGACACAAATGAGCATGCACGCACAGAGTATAGATAATCGTGTAAGAAAAAATAGTGACTACGGACATTTTTAAAGAAATTAAGATCTATGAATCTGTCTTATTAGCAATCATTTGACTTACCCAGGTGAGAGATCCCCAAAGTAAAGATGCTAGGAGTACATAAGTATCTGAAACTTAGGGAAAGGAAAATTTAGATCTTCTATTTTTATTTCCATCTAATAAGTGAAATAAGTTAAACATGATTCATAGTTTATATATTCATATTTTTGTATATGGTGACAGTATTTCTTAAGCAGAGATAAGATGGATTGACAATAGACATTTTGTCTATTAGCTTTCCTAAAGTGAAAAGTGGCTAAAGAAGATTTTATGAAGAAATCTCATAATGAATGTTACATTAAAAATACAAACAAAAACAACACGAAAATGAAAGGGTTGATATTTATACTCCCAATACAAGCCCTGTCTTGATCACATTATGAGGTAAAAGTTAATGGTGATTTAATCAGTTCTAATAAGAGACAAAAATTATCTAGAAGGTAGTTTGAATTATGGAAAAAACTGCCTTTGTTAATGATGAGTCTGAAATTGTGTATGCTGTTGATGATAAACTAGTGGTAGCCATTTATGTAAAGACTTTATTTTTTAGGATATCCATTGTGAGAATTTGCAAACTCTAAGTTATTTTGCTAAAATATTTGGAGATGTTTGATGTACAGGAAGTGTGCATGCCAATTATTTCACTTGGTTTCTATAATAATACCACACATATATATATATATGTCTTTTTTGAAACATATCATATAATAATTTACATAAAAGCCTTATGCGGTTGATTCTGTTTTCCTCATTTTATGAAATCACTATTTTGAGAGACTGCAGCTTGTCCGAAAACATAATTAATAAATGCAACATCCGTAATATAATCCTTGACCTTCTGACCTCAAACTCTTTATTCTTGTAACTTTCAGTTTTAGTTTCAGACAGTCTACTTGAATTCAGTTAACTGGCAGCCTAGATGCCAAAACAAAGTCTTCATATTATCTGATATCTTCTATTTTTACTTTTTAAAAGTAACAGAAATATCAATATTGTATCGACAGTAAATTCACCACTCATTCATGAGCTTATCCTTCTTACAGAATTGTTAGATATTTCTTGGAAATTTATAAAAGATAAGCATTTGCCTATTAATAATTTCCCTATAATAAATAATGTAGGCTACATCTCACCAAAGGAAAAAATCATTAGCAAATTTTAAAATCATCCTCTCTTTACTTTAAACAAAGTAGCTTTAAAGGAACTAAATGTTACTCTGAAGAAACTGATTTGATACAGACATATTAGTAAAGCAGTGATATGTCAAAACTAGACATGAATATTGGTAAAGCAGTGATACCTCAAATGAGTTTTGAAAGCAGGTGCAATATAGGTGAAAGTTGCTCAGTTGTGTCCAGTTCTTTGCGACACCATGGACTTGGAATTTTCCAGGCCAGAATACTGGAATAGGTAGCCGTTCCCTTCTCCAAAGGATCCTCCCAACCCAGGGATTGAACCCAGGTCTCCCACATTGAACCCAGGTCTCCTGCATTGCAGGTGGATTTTTTACCAGCTGAGCTACAAGGGAAGACTGCAATATATGCCCCTAACTAATTAATGTTGTATAATGAGTATAGCCACATTTCCACTAAATCAGGCAACAGAGAATTTTCCTAATGTTAATCATCTATGTTAGTGAAAATGGTAAAATTTGTACACTAAAGAGAAACCATTTAGTATTTTTTATTAAGAAGTCAGTTGTTTTCAGATAAACTGATTCCTTGAGAAGAAAATCTTACTTTTCTCTTTGGGAAGAGTGTCAAAGTTGACGTGTTAGTGTAAATAACAGACAGAAGTTTACCTTATTAGACCCTGTTAAGGCTCCCCAAAATTCTAAAATGAGCCCCAAAATACTTAATCTCAAATATGCTGAGATTATTGGTTTGTTTCTCTAAGGAACTGGATGTCCTGAGTACTCTTTGCTTTATCAGGAGATCCTGTCTGATTCATGGGCAATTGCATTTCTTAGCTGAGAGGCTATATGTGAGGTGAAAATAGCATGGGGTTTGGAATCACACAGAGCAAATCAGATCTCACTTTAACTGCAGCTAACTTTGTCACTTGGGGAAAAAAATCTGTCTGGTTTATGGAGCCTCAGTCTCTTCATCTATGAAATGGGAACAATGATAACTTTCTCACTTGTAGTTTTGAGAGTTCATTGATTCTGCATAAAATCTCCATCCTGATAAGTTGTTTCTGATTCTGCAAAGCTGGGCAGTGAGAAATTTACCAAGGTAAATGCTACTTAGCTGTTAAAATCTTTTTAATAGAAATGTCTTCAGGGACAAACAGCCTCCCCTCACCCCCTTCTTTGTGTCTCTCCAGGCAGTTTCCTGAATCTTTAAGAACTTTGCTTCCCTCAACACTCAACCATTCTTTACACTCAGCTGGAATGATCTTTTCAAATAAAAATGTGATTGTGTCACTCCCTGTTAAAATCTCTTAAAAGATGTCTTGTAGTTCCCTGGGAAAAGAGCCCAAATCTTTAATGTTACTTCAAGGGCCTGGGTCATCTGACTTCTGCAGACAGAGCAATGATTTATCAACGTGCTTACTGTCCACCAGCCCCACTCTAGTTACACCTAGTACTTGTCTCTAAGTCTGTGTGTGATCATCAGAACACCAACAGGTCAGATGACTTCATTAAAAACACATGGGTGATCAGAACACCCACTGAAAGCAAACAGAGAAATCTGGATAGGAATAGCAAGAACTGCTAAAAGTCCCATGAAGGCAAATGCAACATGAATATGAATGTAAAGGAAAAAGCCGAGTGAGACAGAAGGGAGCATTTCCATTGCTGCCATCTTCTCCCAGAGAATGAACTGCTTTTCAAATGATCCTTTCAGCCTTTTCAAAAAATAATGAAATTTGCTCGTCCCAAGGGGAGATGACTCATACTGCTGAAACTCACATGAGATCAATCGGTGGGCCACGCGAGCAGTTTAATAATTTACATTGGGAAATAGCTCTTCAAAGTAGGTGTCCCCACTGGAACATCGAATTAGCATTAGAAGGCTTGCTTGGCAAACGTGGAGGCTGGTTTCAGCAGGTGCCGAGAGGCAGATAAGCCTGCTGAACTTAACGGGTTGCCTGTCGGGGCACCGGCTCCCCCGTGTCCTAAAGCTGTGTTATTATATTTTTTCTCCACAATCCTCGTTTGCAAAGATATGAGTGTATTTTCCAACTTATTCTTACCTCTGAGCTGACCTCAGGGATGGGGAGGTGGGGGGGTCGGGGAGGAAGCAAGCTGCTTCAGGGAGAGTTTCCAGCAGACACTAATCTTTTTCGAAGGCTTACGACTCCTGATCATATGCTTCTAAACTCCAGCAACATGCTTACACAGATATGGCCTTAGGTGGGGAGATTTCATATACATTTATTTGATCATATAGAGGTGATATGACAAGAATCTTGAACTGAGTTATTTTGAAATTTACCAGAATGTTGCTGCTTAGATAAAAGATTTTGTTAATGTGAATAGGGCAAGTGGGTTCCAGATTTGAACCTTAAAATTAAAAATCTTGAGTAAGGTGTTACTGCTCTCTTACTTAGAAAAAGATACCACTATTTATTTTCTCATCTTACATCTGCTGAAGGAGAAGCACAGAGAGTTGTGTCCAAATATATAAATTTATATTAAACTCCTCCCATTTTTTTAAATTAGGAAATCTATTTCACTATACTTAATTGTGTGGTAAAGGATTTATATTTCTCGGCTTAACCATTAAGGTATGCATAATGTTGAAAAATGTAGGGAAGTGAATTATTTTTATTGATTTTAGAATGGGCATTTGAAAAATTAGATGAGTCTCTGGATATTCGTCTTGGTTGGCTGGCTGTCTACAGGAACCTTGATAGCCAGAGAATCTTAAAATACTTTATGTTCATAAAGTCAGGTAATTATAAGCGTTACTGTACTTTGCAGAACTGTGGATCATTTAATCAGTTTTCTAATCTGCCTGTAGTATTTGTTGTTGTTCAGTCGCTAAGACGTGTCCGACTCTTTGAGACTGCATAGATGGCAACCGGCCAAGCTTTCCTGTCCTTCACCGTCTCCCAGAGTTTGCTCAAACCCATGTCCATTGAGTCAGTGATACATTCTAAACTTCTCATCCTCTGCCCCCTTCTCCTTTTGCCTTTAGTCTTCACCAGCATCAGAATCTTTTCCAGTAAGTCATCTGTTCACATCAGATGGCCAGAGTATTGGAGCTTCCGCATCAGTCCTTCCAGTGAATAGTCAAGGTGGGTTTCCTTTAGGATTGACTGGTTTAATCTCCTTGCAGTCCAAGGGATTCTCAAGAGTCTTCTCCAGCACCAGACTTTGAAAGTATGAATTCTTAGGTCCTTCGTCTTCTTTATGGTCCAATTCTCACATCCATACAAGACTAGTGGAAAAACCCTAGCTACAGTAACCAGGCAGAATGACAGTGGAGTAAACTAACATGTTTTGTGCTCTAGACTTCACCACGTATTCACTTATTCAGTGGTGAAACATGAAGAAGACAGCCTTACTCTTTCTGTTCACCTGGTACAAATTTTCCTCCTCTCCTGCCAGAAAGCGCAAACTTCAAAGAACAAAGTTGCTGTTCAGTTGCTCAGTTGTGTCCTACTCTTTGAGACCTCATGGACTGCAGCATGCCAGGCTTCCTTGCCCTTCACTATCTCCTGCAGTGTACTCAAATTTGAAGAAGACAGCCTTACTCTTTCTGTTCACCTGGTACAAATTTTCCTCCTCTCCTGCCAGAAAGCGCAAACTTCAAAGAACAAAGTTGCTGTTCAGTTGCTCAGTTGTGTCCTACTCTTTGAGACCTCATGGACTGCAGCATGCCAGGCTTCCTTGCCCTTCACTATCTCCTGCAGTGTACTCAAATGCATGTCCATCGGCAGTGCCATCCAGAAAGCAGGACATGCATATATTTGTGTTTGTAAAGAATTAGCACTTGATTCATGGTGCTAATTAAAGTATTACTTTAATCAGGGAGTCAAAAATACTCAAAAGGTAGGGTGGAGAGATTGCATCCAGGGACGTGAGGTATTTTCTGCACCTTTGGAAGTGAAATAGACATTGAACACACTGACGATGTTTAATTTCCCCTCATCCTTATGATATTCTTCTGCCTTGATTCATTATTTTCTTTTAGAATCTCAAATGAAATTACAAAAAGTATAAATGAATCTGGCCTTGTTAATGTTCATAGTTCACCAGAGTAAAGTTAACAAGTACAAATCAGATTAAGTCCTGCTACTTTACAAGTACTCATGATTATGTAGGAGTGATTGGGCTTTCAGAAAGGGAACATTTAGATTCCAGGTTATAGCTGACATTTGTCTTTATTTTTATTTTCTCTTTTGAGAGGAAAAGACAAATGTCACCTACAATCTGTTTTATTAAAAAATAATTTTTATTATAGGAAATTATCTCATTTTCTAGTCCAGAGCAGAAAGAAGAAGAAGAAGATGTGAATCAGTTAAAAAAAAAATAAGAGTCAAATATTCTTAAAACAAGAAGTGACAATTTTATCATTTTAATATGTGTAACGTTTTAGGTTTTGGGATAAGATACAGAATTTCTACAATTTTTCTCATGTTCATTGAATGTTAAAATTTTAACATATGAAAATACTTTTTATACCATAAACTTGGAAGATTACTGACAGTATAAGACAAATAAGAATTTTATGTTATCCTTTATAAAAGTGAAAGCTTCAAATAATTTCAGCTAAATTTACTAGTAATTACATAGGTTACCTAATTTATGCTGGGGAAGATTGAAGGCAAAAGGAGAAGAGGATAGCAGAACATGAGATGGCTGGGTCACATTACCAATTTAATGAACATAAACTTGGGCAAACTCCGGGAGATATTGTGCGACAGGGAGTCTATAGGGTCATCAAGAGTCAGACACAACTCAGCAACTGCACAACAACAGTAGCACCCAATTTATATAATTCACATGTTTAAGAGGAGGAGAGAAAAAATGTGTTTGATGGGGAGGGGAGGTCCTTAATGCACATTTTACTGATGGAAGCAACACCATTGTGATGAACCTTCAGTTCAGTTCAGTTCAGTTGCTCAGTCGTGTCTGCCTCTTTGCGACCCCATGAATTGCAGCCCGCCAGGCCTCCTTGTCCATCACCAACTCCTGGAGTTCACTCAGACTCACATCCATGGAGTCAGTGATACCATCCAGCCATCTCATCCTCTGTCGTCCCCTTCTCCTCCTTCCCCCAATCCCTCCCAGCATCAGAGTCTTTTCTAATGAGTCAACTCTTTGCATGAGATGGCCAAAGTACTGGAGTTTCAGCTTTAGCATCATTCCTTCCAAAGAACACCCAGGACTGATCTCCTTTAGATGAACCTTAGATGTGATCTAATTAACTCTCCACCTGCAAATGGATACCGTTTTGAACCCAAGTATAGCAGCTTCAGTCAGAAGAAAGAAACTAAATTTGGTCCATGCACTTCCCAGGTAGTCCAGTGGTTAAGACTTCATCTTCCAATGCAGGGGGTGTGAGGGTTTAATCAATGGTTGGGGAGCTGAGGTCCTCCATTCTTTGTAGTCAGAAAAAAAACAAAACAAAACGTGAAACAGAAGCAATAATGTAACAAATTCAGGAAAGACTTTTAAAAAGGTCCACATCAAAAAAATCTGTTAAAAATGTGGTACATCCATGATGATAGAACTACGAAATACTTACCCAGGGCTCTGATGTTGTGAAACCGGCAAGATTATCTGCTAATGCACAGTTCTCAAGCAGAGCAAAGCTGTTTCTGATTCGGTGTTCTTTATTAATGAAGTGAAAACAATTTAAATTACAATTAAGTCATCACTAATTACTTGTGCACTAGAGGCTAAGATGCATAGTTCCCTACTTCCTTCTGAAAAAATTTTCAAGTGTCTCCCCTCCTTGGAATCAGTTTATAGGGGAAAGAGCATTTATTTTGGAATCAGAAAGAGATGGTTTGAGACTACCTGTGGACTTGTGGGCAAGCTGCTTAAACACACTGAGTCTCAGACTGCTTCATGTATTTTATAAGCCATGGAGGCTACTGATCTGAGTTTAACGGCTCATTTAAACTCAAACATGCAGCAGGTCTGTGTATGTCTTCCATATACTCCAGCATCTTGCAGAATCAGTGCCAAGAGTGTTGTTCCTGTGGAGCCAAAGGCATTGCTCAGGAGAGCTGTGGCTTGTTTTATTGATATGTATTGATTGAAAACTGTTTTTCTTATACTGCCATATTCCTTTTACAGAGGTGGCAGAAATTGTAGTAGAGTTCCCTTGCCAACTAGAAAATGTTCCATTTTTTTTTCTTTTTTTCACCCATTCCCTAGAATCACTTGCATCATTTGGAGCCAAGTATAGTGAGATGGAAAATGATGAATATCTTTCTGTGAAGTAAAAACTTGACAATAAATCCTTAAAATTTTTCTAAGAGAGAGATCTGTGAGACTTTTGAGAGTAAGGGAATATTTTGTAATGAAAAAGAAAAATCAAGTAAGAAAAACTTCCCTCTTTGAATGTTTCAAACCGAGGGTTAGTAAACCCCAAAGCTAGATTCAATTAGGTGCTATTTTTTTGTACAGCCCTCAGCTAAAAAATATATNCAAGTGTCTCCCCTCCTTGGAATCAGTTTATAGGGGAAAGAGCATTTATTTTGGAATCAGAAAGAGATGGTTTGAGACTACCTGTGGACTTGTGGGCAAGCTGCTTAAACACACTGAGTCTCAGACTGCTTCATGTATTTTATAAGCCATGGAGGCTACTGATCTGAGTTTAACGGCTCATTTAAACTCAAACATGCAGCAGGTCTGTGTATGTCTTCCATATACTCCAGCATCTTGCAGAATCAGTGCCAAGAGTGTTGTTCCTGTGGAGCCAAAGGCATTGCTCAGGAGAGCTGTGGCTTGTTTTATTGATATGTATTGATTGAAAACTGTTTTTCTTATACTGCCATATTCCTTTTACAGAGGTGGCAGAAATTGTAGTAGAGTTCCCTTGCCAACTAGAAAATGTTCCATTTTTTTTTCTTTTTTTCACCCATTCCCTAGAATCACTTGCATCATTTGGAGCCAAGTATAGTGAGATGGAAAATGATGAATATCTTTCTGTGAAGTAAAAACTTGACAATAAATCCTTAAAATTTTTCTAAGAGAGAGATCTGTGAGACTTTTGAGAGTAAGGGAATATTTTGTAATGAAAAAGAAAAATCAAGTAAGAAAAACTTCCCTCTTTGAATGTTTCAAACCGAGGGTTAGTAAACCCCAAAGCTAGATTCAATTAGGTGCTATTTTTTTGTACAGCCCTCAGCTAAAAAATATATATGTGTGTGTGTGTGTGTGTTCTTAAATTGACTTTTACAAATAAAAGAACCATAATATTTTGTGACACATGAAAGCTCATGAAGTTTGTATTTGAATGTCTGTGAGCTTTTAAGCGTCTGCCTCCAATGCGAGCAGACCCTGGTTTGATCCCTGGGTCGGGAAGATCCCCTGGAAAGGAAATGGTAACCCACTACAGTATTCTTGCCTGGAAAATCCCATGGATGGAGAAGCCTGGTAGGCTACAGTCCACGGGGTCGCAAAGAGTCGGACACCACTGAGTGACTTCACCTTCACCTTCTACACCCATTTGTTTATGTATTGTCTAAGTTGCTTACAGAAAGTGGAGTGACTGCCTCTGAACCATTATGTAACCTGAAATATCTGCTACTTGAAAGTTAACAGAAAACATTTTCTGACCCACGCAATGGGGAGTTGAAATAAGCGAGGATCAATCCTTAGTGTATAGCTAAGTGTTTGACAGATAGATATGCACATAATGTATAAAGGCAAATAAACATTTAAAACACTCAACTTTTTATCATAAAAAGAAATGATTATGATTTTAAATGTAAATAAAATNTAGAAAACATTTTCTGACCCACGCAATGGGGAGTTGAAATAAGCGAGGATCAATCCTTAGTGTATAGCTAAGTGTTTGACAGATAGGTATGCACATAATGTATAAAGGCAAATAAACATTTAAAACACTCAACTTTTTATCATAAAAAGAAATGATTATGATTTTAAGTGTAAATAAAATTTCATTCAATTGAAGCAATCCACTAAAATCACTGCATTTTTTAAATTAATTTTTATTGGGATTTAGGTGCTTCACGATGTTTTGTTCGTCTCTGCGTACAGCAGGGTGGCTCAGCTGTACCTAAATGTGTATCTCCTCTTTCTCTTTTGGATTTCCTTCCTATTTAGGTCACCACAGAGCACTGAGTTTAGTTCCTGGAGCTATATAATATGTTCTCATTAGTTATTTATTTTATACATAGTATCAATATTGTATATATGTCAACCCCAATCAAACACTGAATTTTTAAATTACTAATACTATGAATACGGGAATTCCTAAGAGGCAATTTTAGGCTTAGGAGACTATACTCAATGAAAAATTTGTCATTTTTTTTAATTGTTCGGTTTTAGACCTAATTGAATTCTCTTATCGTTCACCCTTACAAAATAGAAAAGAAAATCATTCTCTATAATTGATCATTTGACCCAGACATCTGATTGTTTACTGATTAGTTCTAGTCCAGAGCTGGCTAATACCTCTAAAATACCTGATACAAAATCTCTATTGGAAAGTTTCTTCATAATGGAAAGGTGCTTCTGGAGAAATGTATTAACGTCATCTATCAACATTTAGTAACTAAGTATACAAGTACATCTCCTAGGATGTGAATTTTACCTTAGGGGAAAGTAATCTATCCTAGCCATCCATCTCCTCTAGAATTTTGTCAAGTACTTTGAGGCTGTCATTTTCTCTTATGTTTGGTTTGCCTTGGTATTTGCTTTTTCTTTTTGTTATTCCTCTGAATTCTCTCATTTGAAAAGAAAATACTGTTAATAGAAAAATATGGATGGAAAAATAATACAATAATAGCAACATAATTTAAAAGAAAAATGCAATGTGGTAAGCTTTCAAAATTTAAAAGTCATTTTTTTTTTTAAAGAGAGCCTTTCAGTTTACTTCAGTTCAGTTCAGCTGCTCAGTTGTGTCTGACTCTTTGCCACCCCATGGACTGCAGCACACCAGGCTTCCCTGTCCATCACCAACTCCTGGAGCTTGCTTATACTCATGTCCATTGAGTCGGTGATGCCATCCAACCATCTCATCCTCTGTCATAACCTTCTCCTTTTGCCTTCAATCTTTCCCAGCATCAGGGTCTTTTCTTTGCATCAAGTAGCCAAAATATTGGAGTTTCAGTTTCAGCATCAGTCCTTCCAATGAATATTCAGGACTGATTTCCTTTAGGATTGACTTATTGGATCTCCTTGCAGTCCAAGGGACTCTCAAGAGTCTTCTCCAACACCATAGTTCAAAAGCATCAATTCTTTGGTGTTTGATGTTCTTTATAGTTCAACTCTCCATGTATAGTCATCCATACATGACTACTGGATAAACCATAGCCTTGACTAGCTGGACCATTGTTGGCAAAGTAATGTCTCTGTTATTTAATACACTGTCTAGATTGATCTTAACTTTTCTC
>SJYX01020599.1:306240-318773 GCA_006410675.1 Oreotragus oreotragus | reverse complement strand
CAGTTCTAACTGTTGCTTCCTGACCTGCATACAGATTTCTCAAGAGGCAGGTTAGGTGGTCTGGTATTCCCATCTCTTTCAGAATTTTCCACAGTTTATTGTGATCCACACAGTCAAAGGGTTTGGCATAGTCAATAAAACAGAAATAGATGTTTTTCTGGAACTCTCTTGCTTTTTCGATGATCCAGTGGATGTTGGCAATTTGATCTCTGGTTCCTCTGCCTTTTCTAAAACCAGCTTGAACATCAGGGAGTTCACGGTTCACATATTGCTGAAGCCTGGCTTGGAGAATTTTGAGCATTACTTTCCTAGCGTGTGAGATGAGTGCAATTGTGTGGTAGTTTGAGCATTCTTTTGCATTGCCTTTCTTTGGGATTGGAATGAAAACTGACCTTTTCCAGGCCTGTGGTCACTGCTGAGTTTTCCAAATTTGCTGGCATATTGAGTGCAACAGTTTCACAGCATCATTTTTCAGGATTTGAAATAGCTCCACGGGAATTCCATCACCTCCCCTAGCTTTGTTGATAGTAATGCTTTCTAAGGCCCACTTGACTTCACATTCCAGGATGTCTGGCTCTAGGTGAGTGATCACACCATCGTGGCAGTGATTTTGGAGCCCCCAAAATAAAGTCTGACACTGTTTCCACTGTTTTCCCATCTGTTTGCCATAAAGTAATGGGACCGGATTGCCATGATCTTAGTTTTCTGAATGCTGAGTTTTAAGCCATCTTTTTCACTCTCCTCTTTACTTTCATCAAGAGACTCTTTAGTTCTTTGATTTCTGCCATAAGGGTGGTGTCATCTGAGTATCTGAGGTAAAAAGAGCCTTTACCTCTTATGAAAAAAATATATATCTTTCAAAATTTTCTATCTATAGCAGTTAAAAAGTTATTCTGGGAAGAATCATTGATCCAGTTTCTACAAAACTTTTCACAACTTGTTTGATGAGAGAGAGAAATCAACCCCTTAAGGAATTCATCCTCACTCCCATTCTTTCTGGACCTAGCTTTCCTTCTGGCTAATGATTAGAGTGGAGTGACAATTCAACAAAATCGCTAAGTGGAGAGACTCTTTCCAAATATGGGCTAATGACTTTGTAAGTCTGCTGCCTTAGGCAAAATTAAATTAAACATTTAGTCATTCATCGTAAGTATCCTTAGCAATTCAAAGCTTCACACTTATACCTACCCAGAACCAACAATGCAAATAACTGTTGCCAAGAGCCCCCTTGGCCCAGGCTGTGCTGACCATTCTTTTATTTTTTATTTTTTTATTTTTACTTTCTTTTGCTTTACAATACTGTATTGGTTTTGGTATACATTGACATGAATCCGCCACGGGTGTACATGAGCTGCCAAACATGAACCCCCCTCCCACCTTCCACCCCACATCATCTCTCCGGATCATTCTTGAGCTGAAAGGATACTTCGACTCTGCCCCCCTGGGAACAGGGGTGTGAGGAGAGAGGTCACCGACAACCCCTTCAGAGGTGATGAAGGCCCCGTGGGCTGGTGCCACTTGTTTGGTCTCCAAACAGCTTCTTGATCATCATCATTATTATTAATTGAGGTATACTTGATTTGCAACATATTTGCTGCTCTGCAGCAGAGTGATTCAGTTATACATCTATAATATTTTCAATATTCTTTTCCCTTATGGTTTATCATGGGATATTGGATTCAGCTGTGTTGAATCTAGTGCTTTACAGCTTATCCATTCTCTTCATAATAGTTTGCCTCTGCTGATCCTAACTGCCCCCTCCGTACCTCTCCCAACCCCCTCCCCCTTGGCAATCGCCAGTCTGTTCCCTATGTTTATGATTCTGCTTCTGCTTCTGAGGTAAGTTCATTTGTATCATATTTTAGATTCCATATACACATGATATGGTATGGTATTTGCCTTTTTATTTTTGACTGACTTACTATGATCTATTGGTGTATCCATACTGCTGCAAATGACATTATTTCATTCATTTTTATGGCTGAGTAGTCCAGAGTCTTGCTAATAAAAACCCTGCATTATACAAACTACTGCAAAGAAGTTTGTCTAAAGCATTTGTCAGTGTCCAGTAAACACAGTCTCTCCACCCTATTTTCCTTATATAGTTGAAGTAATTCCTTCCACTTATCACATTTTGGTTTAAGTCATGATGAATAAAAGTTATCTTACTTTTATAATTTGACCCTTTTATTGTTAGGTTGACATCTGTTAAGGTTAAATCATTCATCATTTAATAATTGAAATATTTCCACACGCTATGACTTAATTCCAGAATGTTATGATCATTATATCACCAGAAACGCCTCTCAAATAATTGGTTACTCTATGACAGTTTCACATGAACCTAACTAATATGTACTTAAGGAAGTCTGTACAACTGGCAAGTTGTTTAAGGATATCTAGGGAGTTGGTGATGGATAGGGAGGCCTGGCATGCTGCATTTCATGGGGTCGCAAAGAGTTGGACACAACTGAGCGACTGATCTGAACTGAACTGAAAGCTCCAAATAATACTTTAAATTGAAAAACTGGCCTTTTTAGTGTAGTGCAGAATTCCAAACCACCTTATCAAGAAGACCCACCTGGCACTTCACCTCTTTCCCAAATTCAGTAATTATTGGTTGGGTGTATCTTTTTGAGTTAGAGATTTCGCTGCTTATGTGCCCAGGAACGAGATTGCTGGATCACATGGTAGCTCTTATTTTTAGTTTTGTGTCTAAGGGAATATCCATACTGTTTTCCACAATGACTGCACCGGTTTATATTACCACAAGCAGTGTAGGAGGATACCCTTTTCTCCACACTCTCTTCAGCATTTGTTATTTGAAGATTTTTTAATGATGGCTGTTATGACCCATGTTAGGTGATAAAGTGATAGAGATTCCAATTCATTCTTTCATTTTTAATGCATGAATACTAAATTATCATCAGGATGAAAGTAATTGAATTACACTATAGTTAAATAATTACAAATTATTAACTAACAGACACAGAAAGCCATAACTTTTTCATTAAAAAATTGACAAAATTGTTATAACCCGTCTGTTTCAGACAGCAAACATTTATGGAGGGTCTTTATGGGTCAGTCATTGTAATGAAAATACCAAGATGAATTTGACACAGAGGGATAAAATCCATAAGCATTATTTGTACTGCCAACCTCAGGGAGGGATGAGGGGAAATGAGTTTGTGGGGGAAATGTTGCAGAAACAATTTTTTTTTTTCCTACGGAAGCATGTAAGAATGATGTTTTACCCTTCTGGTTTTCTTGACTGGTTGATCTTTGTTCATAAAGCCATAGGTCTGCAAATAATATCTCAAACTCAAGTTTGAAAATTGTTCTTGCAGAGTATTCAATTTTTTTAGAGCTGTAATAAGTTAAACAGCTATTATGACCCCCCATTCACCCATTAAAATACAGTTCTCAGCAAAACCTAGAAAATTTTTTTACAGTGGATTTTCATACCTATCCAAAATAAAAACATAAATATTTCCCTATTTTTTCATATTGGGTCAGAAAAGTTTTGTAGCCTAGTCTTTTCTGTCGTAGAAAACTTAGAATTATTGTCCTGAAAATAGAATCACAATTTTCATGGAAATATGAAATAGTGTCTTATGCAGATGATCTGAATTTGACTTGTTTAATTATTGCTTGCTGGAGAATGTTTCACAAAGGGAAGCAAAAATCTTCTCTTGAGCACTTTCAGGAATCAGACTTGAAGAGGTGGTATTCCTAATTAGCTGTGGTAATGTCAGGGAAATATGCTGCTTTATGAATATGGATATTGTGTGGCTGTCCCATGCCCTTATACCCATGTGCTGTGGCTTTGCCCTGGTAATTAATTCAGTGTCCACTAACCACACAAACAATGCAAATTAATGTGGCTGCACATTTTACTGTCGGCAATAAAGGTGCCTATAATGACATGCTTGTCATCCTGTCACCTGCTCTGAAAGTACGAAGATTCTGGTGAGATCGGTCTGCAGCTGAAGTTGAAAAATTGTATATATGAAAGCTTAAAGTTCAGTTTTTTAAAACATAAAGTTCTAAGTGTTTGTAGAAAATAGGTCAGCAAAGTATTGAGTTCTTTGAGATGAAAAGTAAGGCGGATATTAGCACCTATATTATTTCTGTCTATGT
Organism: Oreotragus oreotragus; assembly: GCA_006410675.1. NCBI lineage: Eukaryota > Metazoa > Chordata > Mammalia > Artiodactyla > Bovidae > Oreotragus > Oreotragus oreotragus. Next base: position 314,633 of record SJYX01020599.1, on the reverse strand, counting down.
GGTCCTAGAAATTTATTTAAATATAAATAGAAACAATATTGTTTCTATATTGCTTTTTAAAAATATAGTAAAGGCCCCAAGAAGTAAAAGTGTTTTGATTCCCAAGCTATTAATCCAATTATTTCTTGAATGAACATATTCTATTTTTATCACGTTACTGTAGCATCTCTCACTATGATATGCAATATATGTTTATTTATGGCAATGGTACCCCACTCCAGTACTCTTGCCTGGCAAATCCCATGGACGGAGGAGCCTGGTGGGCTGCAGTCCATGGGGTCGCTAAGAGTCGGACATGACTGAGCGACTTCACTTTCACTTTTCACTTTCCTGCATTGAAGAAGGCAATGGCAACCCACTCCAGTGATCTTGCCTGGAGAATCCCAGGGATGGGGGAGCCTGGTGGGCTGCTGTCTATGGGGTCGCACAAAGTTGGACACGACTGAAGCGACTTAGCAGCATGAATAAATACACGTGTATCCATGTGGGTTGTATATGTGTATATACCTACATATTTATATTTATTATTATAATTTTAAATTAAGGATCATTGGTCTACAAGTATGCTCTCAATATATCTATATTCAGATTCTTTGATGATATTTTTTAAGAAACATCATTCTATGATGATGTTTTTTAAAGAAAAAGGTATCTTCTCATTTTTATAAACTAATAGCAAAGTCAAAGTTTTGATGAGCTAATCTTCAATATTAGATATATCCTTTATTTCCATTTTATAGCCATTCATTTGTGGATACTAGAAACAGAAAAAGGAGGAAAATAGATGGGTGACTAAAATAGATAAAATCCTAAACACCCAGGAAATACAGATGAGAAGATTATATGCCAATGAGGAAAATGGATGTGTAAGCACAGGAAAGAATAAATGTAGAAGTAGGACCTCTGCTGGAAGGAGGGCAAAGTAATAGGTAGAAGGGATAGAAAAAAAAAATATTTAAGAGGTTCAGTAGGTGTTTTGTGGATTCCATTTAGGAAATAACCATCAGAGAGTTATGACCTTTATATGCTTCTGCAAAATGTTTGCTGCTGAGTATTGATAATGTTTATATTTTTCTAGTGTTTAAATTATGAATAGTCCTACATTCATAAGCATAACAAGAATAAACACATTCTCTGTGCTACAGGCCTAATGAAAGCTGTCTACTTGTCCAGTTTTCTATTCTGAATGCTACAGACATATTCCTGAAAGTGTACACTTGCAAATGCAGTGAGAAGTTTATTACATTAACTGTTAGGCCAGAGAAAAATATTTTGTTTGGGGAATCACTGTCATAAGCTTCTTGCCATTTGATATAAAGAATGTGATGCTGTGGGCATGAATGGAAGTCGCCATCAGCATACAGGAAGAAGAGAAGCCCCTTCCAATGCAATAAAGAGAGGAAATGGTTGGCTTGCTGCAGGAGGTGAAAGATAAAGGGAGAGAGAAATAGAGGGAGACAGGATGAGGGAAAGAATGAGTCTGGGACTTGGTGAAAAGCCACTGTTTGCTGAATAGTTTGCTATTAGCTGCATCTGTTTGCCTTGCTGACACTGAGTCATTCCTGTGTTTCTCTTCACAAATCTTTAAAAGGTCTGTTCGCAAATGCTTGCAGCAGGGGATTCTCTTTCAGAAAGTGAGACATTCAAGCACAGCAAGAGCATGTGTGGCAGCATAACTCAGGAAACAAAAAACATCACTAAAAGCAATTCATCCTACAGGCCTCCCCTACAAAGACTCAGAAGAGCTTCAGGGAGTGCCTAGCATCTAAGATTTGTAGAATTGGAGGTGATTCGGGGTTCTCCAATCAGTTATATCTAAGTTTCTGAGATGTTGGGAGTTACAAGATTAATACATATTTCTGTCCAGATCTAGAAGGTGGCTCAGACGGTAAAGGGTCTGACTACAATGCGGGAGATCTGGGTTTGAGCCCTGGGTTGGGAAGATGCCCTGGAGAGGAAACGGCAATCCACTCCAGTACTGTTGCCTGGAAAATCCCATGGACAGAGGAGCCTGGTACGCTACAGTCTATGGGGTCGCACAGAGTCGGACATGACTGAGCAACTTCACTTCACTTCATTTGTAGCTTAGTTGGTAAAGAATCTATCTGCAATGCAGGAGACCCCGATTCGATTCCTGGGTTTGGAAGATCCCCTGGAGAAGAGAAAGGCTACCCACTCCAGTATTCTGGCCTGGAGAATTCCACGGACTGTATAGTCCACGGGGTTGCAAAGAGTTGGAAACGAGTGGTCAAACAGGGATGGCAAGAGTGAACATTGACATTTTAGGAATCAGCAAACTAAAATGGACTGCAATGGGTAAATTTTACTCAGATAGCCATTTTATCTACTACTGTGGGCAAGAATCCATTAGAAGAAATGGAGTGGCCATCATAGTCAAAAAAAGAGTCCGAAATGCAGTATTTGGATGCAATCTCAGAAACAACAGAATGATCTCTGTTCTTTTCCGAGGCGAACAATTCAATATCATGGTGATCCAAGCCTGTGCCCCAACCAGTAATGCTGAAGAAGGTGACGTTTAACAGTGCTATGAAGACCTACAAGACCTTCTAGAATTAACACCCCAAAAAAATGTCTTTTTCATTATAGGGGGCTGGAATGCAAAAGTAGGAAGTCAAGAAACACCTGGAGTAACAGGCAAATTTGGCCTTGGAATACAGAATGAAGCAGGTCAAAGGCTAATGGAATTTTGCCAAGGGAATGCATTGGTCATAGCAAACACCTTCTTCCAACAACACAAGAGAAGACTGTACACATGGACCTCACTAGATGGTCAACACTGAAATCAGATTGATTGATTATATTCTTTGCAGCTAAAGATGGAGAAGCTTTACATAGTCAGCAAAAACAAGACCAGGAGCAGACTGTGGTTCAGGTCATGAACACCCTATCACCAAATTCAGACTTAAATTAAAGAAAGTAGGGAAAACCCCTAAACCATTCAGGTATGACATAAGCCAAATTCCTTATGATTATACAGTAGAAGTGAGAAACAGATTTAAGGGACTAGATCTGATAGACAGAGTGCCTGAAGAACTATGGACAGAGGTTCATGAAACTGTACAGGGGATCATCCCCAAGAAAAATAAATGCGTAAAAGCAAAATGGCTGTCTGAGAAGGCCTTAAAATAGCTGTGAAAAGAAGAGAAGGAAAAAAAAAAAAAGGAGAAAAGGAAAGATATACCCATCTGAATGCAGAGTTCCAAAGAATAGCAAGGAGAGATAAGAAAGCCTTCATAAGCGATCAATGCAAAGAAATAGAGGGAAAAAATAGAATGGGAAAGACTAGAGATCTCTTCAAGAAAATTAAAGATACCAAGGGAAAATTTCATGCAAGTTTAGTTCAGTTCAGTTCTGTCGCTCAGTCATGTCCGACTCTTTGTGACCCCATGAATTGCAGCACGCCAGGCCTCCCTGTCCATCACCAACTCCCGGAGTTCACACAAACTCATGTCCATCAAGTCAGTGATGCCATCCAGCCATCTCATCCTCAGTTTTCCCCTTCTGCTCCTGCCCCCAATCCCTCCCAGCATCAGAGTCTTTTCCAGTGAGTCAGCTCTTCACACGAGGTGGCCAAAGTATTGGAGTTTCAGCTTTAGCATCATTCCTTCCAGTGAACACCCAGGACTGGTCTCCTTTAGAATGGACTGGTTGGATCTCCTTGCAGTCCAAGGAACTCTCAAGAGTCTTCTCTAACACCACAGTTCAAAAGCATCAAGTCTTCAGCACTAAGCTTTCTTCACAGTCCAACTTTCACATCCATACATGACCCCTGGAGAAACCATAGCCTTGAGTAGATGGACCTTTTTTGGCAAAGTAATGTCTCTGCTTTTGAATATGCTATCTAGGTTGGTCATAAGTTTCCTTCCAAGGAGTAAGTGTCTTTTAATTTCATGGCTGCAGTCACCATCTGCAGTGATTTTTGAGCCAAAAAAATAAAGTCTGACACTGTTTCCACTGTTTCCCCATCTATTTCCCCTGAAGTGATGGGACCGGATGCCATAATCTTAGTTTTCTGAATGTTGAGCTGTAAGCCAACTTTTTGACTCTCTTTCACTTTCATGAAGAGACTTTTTAGTTCCTCTTCACTTTCTACCATACGGGTGGTGTCATCTGCATATCTGAGGTTATTGATATTTCTCTTACCAATCTTGATTCCACCTTGTGCTTCTTCCAGCCCAGAGTTTCTCATGATGTACTCTGCATATAAGTTAAATAAGCAGGGTGACAATATACAGCCTTGACATACTCCTTTTCCTATTTGGAACCAATCTGTTGTTCCATATCCAGTTCTAACTGTTGCTTCCTGATCTGCATATAGGTTTCTCAAGAGCCAGGTCAGGTGCTCTGGTATTCCCATCTCTTCCAGAATTTTCAGAAGCTGAAGTTGAACAATTCTATGAAGACCTACAAGACCTTTTAGAACTAACACCCAAAGGGAAAAAAAAAGATTTCATGCAAAAATGAGCTTAATAAAGGACAGAAATTATTGGACCTAACGGAAGCAGAAGATAGGAGTAAGCGTCTTTTAATTTCATGGCTGCAGTCACCATCTGCAGTGATTTTGGAGCCCAAAAAAATAAAGTCTGACACTGTTTCCACTGTTTCCCCATCTATTTCCCCTGAAGTGATGGGACCGGATGCCATAATCTTAGTTTTCTGAATGTTGAGCTGTAAGCCAACTTTTTGACTCTCTTTCACTTTCATGAAGAGACTTTTTAGTTCCTCTTCACTTTCTACCATACGGGTGGTGTCATCTGCATATCTGAGGTTATTGATATTTCTCTTACCAATCTTGATTCCACCTTGTGCTTCTTCCAGTCCAGTGTTTCTCATGATGTACTCTGCATATAAGTTAAATAAGCAGGGTGACAATATACAGCCTTGACATACTCCTTTTCCTATTTGGAACCAATCTGTTGTTCCATATCCAGTTCTAACTGTTGCTTCCTGATCTGCATATAGGTTTCTCAAGAGCCAGGTCAGGTGCTCTGGTATTCCCATCTCTTCCAGAATTTTCAGAAGCTGAAGTTGAACAATTCTATGAAGACCTACAAGACCTTTTAGAACTAACACCCAAAGGGAAAAAAAAAGATTTCATGCAAAAATGAGCTTAATAAAGGACAGAAATTATTGGACCTAACGGAAGCAGAAGATATTAAGAAGAGGTTGCAAGAATACACAGTAACTATACAAAAAAGATCCTCATAACCCAGATAATCACAATGGTGCGATCACTCCCCTAGGGCCAGACATCCTGGAATGTGAAGTCAAGTGGGCCTCAGGAAGCATCACTAAGAAGAACAAAGCTGGTGGAGGTGATGGAATTCCAGTTGAGCTATTTCAAATCCTAAAGATGATGCTGTGAAAGTCCTGCACTCAATATACCAACAAGTTTGGAAAACTCAGCAGTGGCCACAGGACTGGAAAAGGTCAGTTTTCATTCCAATCCCAAAGGCAATGCCAAAGAATATTCATACTATCGCACAGTTGCACTCATCTCACACACTAGTAAAGTAATACTCAAAATTCTCTAAGCCAGGCTTCAACAGTACCTGAGCTTCCAGATGTTCATGCTGGATTAGAAAAGGCAGAGGAAGCAGTGATCAAATTGCCAACATCCATTAGATTATCAAAAAAGTAAGAGAGTTTCAGAAAAACATCTATTTCGGCTTTATTGATTATGCCAAAGCCTTTAACTGTGTGGATCGCCACAAACTGGAAAATTCTTCAAGAGACTGGAATACTAGACCACCTGACCTGTCTCTTGAGAAACCTATATGCAGGTCAGAAAGCAATAGTTAAAACGGGACATGGAACAGGAGACTGGTTCCAAATAGGAAAAAGAGTACGTTAAGGCTGTATATTGTCACCCTGCTTATTTAGTATATATGCAGAATACATCATGAGAAACGCTGGGCTGGAAGAAGCACGAGCTGGAATCAAGATTGCAGAAATAATCAAGAAATATCAATAACCTCAGATATGTAGATGACACCACCCTTATGGCAGAAGGTGAAGAGGAACTAAAAAGCCTTTTGATGCAAGTGAAAGAGGAGAGTGAAAAAGTTGGCTTACAACTCAACATTCAGAAAACTAAGATCATGGCATCTGGTCCCATCACTTCATGGTAAACAGATGGGGAAACAGTAGCTGACTTTATTTTCTTCGGCTCCAAAATCACTGCAGTTGGTGACTGCAGCCATGAAATTAAAAGATGCTTACTCCTTGGAAGGAAAGTTATGACCAACTTAGACCGTGTATTAAAAAGCAGAGACATTACTTTGTCAACAAGGTCCGTCTAGTCAAGGCTATGGTTTTTCCAGTGGTCATGTATGGATGTGAGAGTTGGACTATAAAGAAAGCGGCATGATGAAGAATTGATGCTTTGGAACTGTGGTGTTGGAGAAGACTCTTGAGAGTCCCTTGGACTGCAGTAAGATCCAACCAGCCTATCCTAAAGGAGATCAGTCCTCAGTCCTCTCCTTCATTGGAAGGACTGATGTTGAAGCTGAAACTCCTGTACTTTAGCCACTTGATGTGAAGAGCTGACTCATTTGAAAAGACCCAGATGCTGGGAAAGATTGAGGGCAGGAGGAGAAGGGGACAACAGAGGATGAAATGGTTGGCATCACTGACTCAATGGACATGAGTTTGAGTAAACTCCTGGGATTGGTGATGGACAGGGACGCCTGGCGTGCTGCGGTCCATAGGGTCTCTAAGAGTCAGACACGACTGAGTGTCTGAACTGAACTGTGTAGGGATTTAGAGTTCAGTATGTTCCCAAGCTATGTGAAGTGAAGTGAAAGTGAAAGTTACTCAGTGGTATCTGATTTTTTGCGACCCCATGGACTGCATATTCCAATGAATTCTCCAGGCGAGAATACTGAAGTGGGTAGCCTTTCCCTTTTCCAGGGGACCTTCCCAACCCAGGGATCAAACCCAGTTCTCCTGCATTGCAGGTCATTTCTTTACCATCTGAGCCACAAGGGAAGCCCCAGAATACTGGAGTGGGTAGCCTATCCCTTCTCCAGCAGATCTTCCTGATCCAGGAATTGAACCGGGGTCTCCTGCATCGCAGGCAGATTCTTTACCAACTGAGCTCTGAGGGAAGCTATAGAGGAGGTAAATTTTACGTTAAGCCTTAAAAAGTGTAGATTTTATATAGGAAGAAGGAAGTAAGAATGTTACTTCAGATACCATGGAAAGTGCATGCAGATGTACGAATTAACATGGCACCTGTCAGGGGAAACATTGCTACCTGAATGGCATTCAATGTTTCTGAATGGTGGGAAGTTTATGATGCTAGGAAAGAGGACTAAGTATGAAGAATGGTCCTAGGATATGACAGACCTTGAACTTCAGAAGAATTTTAGCTTAGTAGGACAGGTCAGAAAACAAAGATCATGACATCTGGTCCCATCACTTCATGGGGAATAGATGGGGAAACAGTGGAAAGTGTCAGACTTTATTTTTTTGGGCTCCCAAATCACTGCAGAATGTGACTGCAGCCATGAAATTAAAAGATGCTTACTCCTTGGAAGAAAAGTTATGACCAAACTAGATAGCATATTGAAAAGCAGAGACATTACTTTGCCAACAAAGGTCCATCTAGTCAAGGCTATGGTTTTTCCAGTAGTCATGTATGGATGTGAGAGTTGGACTGTGAAGAAAGCTGAGCGCCGAAGAATTGATGCTTTTGAACTGTGGTTCAAAACTGTTGGAGAAGACTCCTGAGAGTCCCTTGGACTGCAAGGAAATCCAACCAGTCCATTCTAAAGGAGATCAGCCTTGGGTGTTCCTTGGAAGGAATGATGCTAAAGCTGAAACTCCGGTACTTTGGCCACCTCATGCAAAGAGTTGACTCATTGGAAAAGACTCTTATGCTGGGAGGGATTGGGGGCAGGAGGAAAAGGGGGCGACAGGATGAGATGGCTGGGTGGCATCACTGACTCGATGGACGTGAGTCTGATTGAACTCTGGGAGATGGTGATGGACAGGGAGGCCTGGCGTGCTGCGATTCATGGGGTCGCAAAGAGTCGGACACGACTGAGCGACTGAACTGAACTGAACTGAATTGAGGACAGGTTAAGGAGCCATTATCATCCTGGGAATCTGGACGTAATAGCCATGTGGTTTTAGGAGATTTAATCAATTGCATTTTGTTAAGAGGGACTGAAGTTCAAAACCTCTTTTCTAAATTCTGCAATTGTCAAGGAATGAGGTAAAGAGAACTTGGAATAATTTTGACTGAAAGTAAAATAAATTTTTACATAAAACTCTAAGTCTATAAGTAATAAAGGAAGAATCTGTAAGAATCCATATGTACAGAATACAAAATAAGAATGCTATATTAAGAATAAAAAAATAAGAAT